>JAJHZJ010000999.1:0-379571 GCA_023548195.1 Bettongia penicillata ogilbyi
AAACCCAGGCCGAAACTCACACTTCAATTACAAGTTAAGACAAAAATTCCGGTTCTGAATTTCAGTTCCACTTTCCAGTTTCAAATGGCACTTGCCAATTCCAGTTTCAAGTCCCACTTCCACGTTCCATATTCTGATTTAATTTTGATGCTTCTTCCAAACTCTCTTAACACAAGGGTATTCCATATATCCCTTTTAATTACAATCTATAATTTGGATCCCAAAATGCAATGTTAAATCACAGATCACAGTTCACCCTCCTAAATCTCACACGGAATGTGCTCGATTTCATCACACGATTCTCATCCTAACGCTAATCCGAGTCCTTGGCTTCTTACCCCCCCTTCCCACACCCCGGCAAATATGCCTTTCACTGGAAACTGAACCCTAGCGTCAAAGGCTAGCTCATCCTTTCAACCACAACCCTAAACCCACTTTCCATCTTCCTACTCCAAGTTGCACACGCCCATAAAACACTAAAATTTTGATGTTTAATGCCAGTTATGTCTTAGTAATAGACACAGTACTTCACTTCCACATGCTGATTGGGAATTCATGTTTGAAATTCCAGCTGGAAACTCTGATATCAGTGGAAAAAGAAAACTGAGGTTCGCGTGATAATGTCTTCTTTATATTGCGATGCCATACAGCAATAAATATGAAACTTTTCTAACAAACTCTAATAACCGAACCAAAGTTCCTATTACTTATTTGACGCAAGTATTACAGCATAATATTTTCCAGAATTCAGTCCAGGGTTCTACCAAAATTTCCAATTGAAAATTCCGTGGTTAAAACCCAGGCCGAAACTCACACTTCAATAACATGTTAGGACACAAATTCCTGTTCCGAATTTCAGTTCCACATTCCAGTTCCAAATTTCACTTCTAAATTCCAGTTTCAAGTTACACTTCCACGCTCCATATCCTAATGTAATTCTGATGCCTCTTCCAAACTCTTTTTACCCAAGGGTATTCCATATATAACATTTTATTACAATGTATAATTTGGATCCCAAAATCCAATGTTAACTCACTGATCACAGTTCACCCTCCTAAATCTCACCCTGAATGTGCTCTATTTCATCACAAGATTCTCATCCTAACGCTAATCCGAGCCCTTGGCTTCTAACCCACCCCCTTCCCACCCCCCGGCAAATATGCCTTTCACTGGAAACTGAACCCTAGCGTCAAACGCTACTCATCGTTGCAACCTTAACCCTAAATCTACTTTGATCTTCCTAGTCCAAGTTGCACACGCCAATGAAACACTAAAACTTTGATGCCTAATGCCAATTATGTCTTAGTAATAGACACAGTATTCACTTCCACATGCCTGAGTGGGAATTCATGTTTCAAATTCCAGCTGGAAATTCTGATATCAATGGAAAAAGAAAACTGAGGTTCGCGTGATAATGTCTTCCTTATATTGCGATACCATACAGCAATTATTATGAAATTTCCCTAAGAAACTATAATAACCAAACCTAAGTTCCTATTACGCTTTTGACGCAAGTATTACAGAATAATATTTTCCACAATTAAGTCCAATGTTCTACCAAAATTTCCAATTGAATATTCCGAGGTTGAAAATCCACGCCGAAACTCACACTTCAATAACAAGTTAAGACAAAAATTCCGGTTCTGAATTTCAGTTCCACATTTTAGTTCCAAATTGCACTTGCCAATTCCAGTTCCACGTTCCACTTCCACGTTCCATATCCTGATGTAATTCTGATGCTTCTTCGAAATTCTCTTTACACAAAGCTTTTCCATATATCCCATTTAATTACAATCTTTAATTTGGATCCCCAAATTCAATGTTAACTCACCGATCACAGTTCACCCTCCTATATCTCACCCTGAATGTGCTCGATTTCATCACAAGATTCTCATGCTAACGCTAATCTGACCCCTTCGCTTCCAACACCCCCCTTCCCACCCCACCGGCAAATATGCCTTTCACTGGAAACTAAACCCTAGCGTCAAACTCTAGCTCATTGTTGCAACGTTGCAACGTTAACCCTAAATCCACTTTCCATCTTCCTAATCCAAGTTGCACACGCCAATAAAACACTAAATTTTTGATGCTTAATTCCAGTTGGGTCTTAGTAATAGACGTGGTACTTCACTTCCCCATGCCGATTGGGAATTCATGTTTCAAATTCCAGCTCAAACTCTGATATCAATGCAAAAAAAAAAAAAAAAACTGAGGGTCGAGTGATAATGTCTTCCTTATATTGCGATACTATACAGCAATAAGTATGAAACTTCTCTAACAAACTCTAATAACCTAACCTAAGTTCCTATTACGCATTTGACGCAAGTACTACAGAATAGTATTTTCCAGAAATAATCCCAATGTTCTATAAAAATTTCCAATTGAAAATTACTATGTTGAAAACCCAGTCCGAAACTCACACTTCAATTACAAGTTAAGGCAAAAATTCCGGTTCTGAAATTCAGTTTCACTTTCCAGTTCCAAATGGCGCTGGCCAATTCCAGTTCCAAGTTCCATTTCCACGTTCCATATCCTGATGTAATTCTGATGCTTCTTCCAAACTCTCTTTACACAAGGGTATTCCATATATCCCATTTAGTTACAATCTATAATTTGGATCCCAAAATCCAATGTTAACTCACCGATCACAGTTCACCCTCCTAAATCTCACCCTGAATGTTCTCGATTTCATCACACGATTCTCATCCTAACGCTAATCCGAGCCCTTGGCTTCTACCCCCCACTTCGCACCCCCCGGCAAATATGCCTTTCACTGGAAACTGAACCCTAGCGACAAACGCTAGCTCATCGTTCCAACCTTAACCCTAAATCCACTTTCCATCTTCCTACTCCAAGTTGGACACGCCAATAAAACACTAAAATTTTGATACTTAATTCCAGTTATGTCTTAGTAATAGACACTGGACTTCACTTCCACATGCCGATTTGGAATTCATGTTTCAAATTCCAGCTGGAAACTCTGATATCAATGCAAAAAGAAAACTGAGGTCCGCGTGATAATGTCGTCCTTACATTGCGATACCATACAGCAATAAGAATGAAAATTTTCTAACAAACTCTAATATCCAAACCTAAGTTCCTATTACGCGTTTGACGCAAGTATTACAGAACAATATTTTCCACAATTAAGTCCAAAGGTCTACCAAAATTTCCAATTGAATATTCCGAGGTTGAAAACCCAGGCCGAAACTCACACTTCAATAACAAGTTAAGACAAAAATTTCGGTTCTGAATTCCAGTTCCACATTCCAGTTCCAAATTGCACTTGCCAATTCCAGTTCCAAGTTCCACTTCCACGCTCCATATGCTGATGTAATTCTGATGCTTCTTCCAAACTCTCTTAACACAAGGGTATTCCATATATCCCATTTTATTACAATCTATAGTTTGGATCCCAAAGTCCAAAGTTAACTCACCGATCACAGTCCACCCTTCTAAATCTCACCCTGAATGTGCTCGATTTCATCACACGATTCTCATCCTAACGCTAACTCGAGCTCTTGGCTTCTAACCCTACCCTCCCTCTATCCTACAGCAAATATGCCTTTCACTGGAAACTGAACCCTAGCGTCAAACGCTAGCTCATCGTTGCAACCTTAACCCTACATCCACTTTGATCTTCCTAGTCCAAATTGCACACGCCAATGAAACACTAAAACTTTGATGCCTAATTCCAATTATGTCTTAGTAATAGACACAGTATTCACTTCCACATGCCGATTGGGAATTCATGTTTCAAATTCCAGCTGGAAACTCTGATATCAATGCAAAAAGAAAACTGAGGTTTGCGTGATAATGTCTTCCTTATATTGCGATACCATACAGCAATAAATATGAAACTTCTCTAACAAACTCTAATAACCAAACCTAATTTCCTATTACGCATTTGACGCAAGTATTACAGAATAATATTTTCCACAATTAAGTCCAAAGTTCTACCAAAATTTCCAGTTGAAAATTCCGAGTTAGAAATCCCAGGCCGAAGTTCAAATTCAATAACAAGTTAAGACCAAAATTCCGGTTCTGAATTTCACTTCCACATTCCAATTCCACATTGCACTTCCAATTCCTATTCCAAGTTCCACTTCCAAGTTCGATATCCTGATGTAATTCTTATGCTTCTTCCGAACTCTCTTTACACAAGGGTATTTCATATATCCCATTTTTAGTTACAATCTATAATTTGGATGCCGTAATTCTATGTTAAGTCACCGATCACAGTCTACCCTTCTAAATCTTACGCTGAATGTGCTCGATTACATCACACAATTCTCATCCTAACGCTAACCCGAGCCCGTGGCTTCTAACCCACCCCCTCTCCACCGCTCGGCAAATATGCCTTTCACTGGAAACTGAACCCTAGCGTCAAACGCTAGCTCATCATTGCAACCTTAACCCTAAATCCACTTTCCATCTTCCTACTCCAAGTTGCACATGCCAATAAAACACTAAAATTTTGATGCTTAATTGCAGTTATGTCTTAGTAATAGACACTGTACTTCACTTCCACATGCCGATTGGGAATTCATGTTTCAAATTCCAGCTGGAAACTCTGATAACAATGCAAAAAACCCTGAGGTTCGCGTGATAATGTCCTTCCTTATATTGCGATACCATACAGCAATAAGTATGAAACTTCCCTAACAAACTCTAATAACCAAACCTAACTTCCTATTATGCATTTGAAGCAAGTATTTCAGAATAATATTTTCTACAATTGATTCCAAAGTTCTACCAAAATTTCCAATTGTAAATTCCGAGGTTGAAAACACAGGCCGAATCTCACACTTCAATAACAAGTTAAGACAAAAATTCCGGTTCTACATTTCGGTTCCACATGCCAGTTCCAAATTGCACTTGCCAATTCCAGTTCCAAGTTCCACTTCCACGCTCCATATCCCGATTTAATTTAGATGCTTCTTTCAAACTCTCTTAACACAAGGGTATTCCATATATCCCATTTTGGTTCCAATCTATAATTTGGATGCCCAAAAATCCAACGTTGACTCACCGATCACTGTTCACCCTCCTAAATCTCTCCCTGAATGTGCTCGATTTCATCACACGATTCCCATTCTGTCGCTAATCCGAACCCTTGGCTTCTAACCCCCCCCCCCACTTCCCACCCCCCGGCAAATATGCCTTTCACTGGAAACTGAACCCTAGCATCAAACGCTAGCTCACCGTTCCAACCTTAAACCTAAATCCATTTTCCATCTTACTACTCCAAGTTGCACATGCCAATAAAACACTAAAATTTTGGTGCTTAATTCCAGTTGGGTCTTAGTAATAGACACAGTACTTCACTTCCACACGCCGATTGGGAATTCATGTTTGAAATTCCAGCTGGAAACTCTGATATCAGTGGAAAAAGAAAACTGAGGTTCGCGTGATAATGTCATCCTTATATTGCGATACCATACAGTAATAAGAATGAAACTTCTCTAACAAAGTCTAATAACCAAACCGAAGTTCCTATTGCGCATTTGACGCAAATACTACAGCATAATATTTTCCAGAAATCATTCCAAAGTTCTACCAAAATTTCCAATTGAAAATTCCGAGGTTGAAAACCCAGGCCGAAACTCACACTTCAATTACAAGTAAAGACAAAAATTCCGCTTCTGAATTTCAGTTCCACTTTCCAGTTCCAAATGGCACTGGCCAATTCCAGTTCCAAGTTCCATTTCCACGTTCCATATCCTGATGTAATTCTGATGCTTCTTCCAAACTCTCTTTACACAAGGGTATTCCATATATCCCATTTAGTTACAATCTATAATTTGGATCCCAAAATCCAATGTTAACTCACCGATCACAGTTCACCCTTCCTAAATCTCACCCTGAATGTGCTCGATTTCATCACACGATTCTCATCCTAACGCTAACCCGAGCCCTTGGCTTCTACCCACCCCCCCTTCCACACCCCGCCAAATATGCCTTTCACTGGAAACTGAACCCTAGCGACAAACGCTAGCTCATCGTTCCAACCTTAACCCTAAATCCACTTTCCATCTTCCAAATATAAGTTGCACAGGCCAGTGAAACACTAAAATTTTGATACTTAATTCCAGTTATGTCTTAGTAATAGACACTGGACTTCACTTCCACATGACGATTGGGAATTCATGTTTCAAATTCCAGCTGGAAACTCTGATATCAATGCCAAAAGAAAACTGAGGTCCGCGTGATAATGTCGTCCTTATATTGCGATACCATACAGCAATAAGAATGAAAATTTTCTAACAAACTCTAATATCCAAACCTAAGTTCCTATTACGCGTTTGACGCAAGTATTACAGAATAATATTTTCCAGAATTAAGTCCAAAGTTCTACCAAAATTTCCAATTGAAAATTCCGAGGTTGAAAACCCAGGCCGAAACTCACACTTCAATAACAAGTTAAGACAAAATTTCCGGTTCTGAATTTCAGTTCCACATTCCAGTTCCAAATTGCACTTGCCAATTCCAGTTCCAAGTTCCACTTCCACGTTCCATATCCCGATGTAATTCTGATGCTTCTTCCAAACTCTCTTTACACAAGGGTATTCCATATATCCCATTTTATTACAATCTATAGTTTGGATCCCAAAGTCCAAAGTTAACTCACCGATCACAGTCCACCCTTCTAAATCTCACCCTGAATGTGCTCGATTTCATCACACGATTCTCATCCTAACGCTAACTCGAGCTCTTGGCTTCTAACCCTACCCTCCCCACCCCCCGGCAAATATGCCTTTCACTGGAAACTGAACCCTAGCGTCAAACGCTAGCTCATCGTTGCAACCTTAACCCTACATCCACTTTGATCTTCCTAGTCCAAATTGCACACGCCAATGAAACACTAAAACTTTGATGCCTAATTCCAATTATGTCTTAGTAATCCACACTGTACTTCACTTCCACATGCCGATTGGAAATTCATGTTTCAAATTCCAGCTGGAACCTCTGACAGCAATGCAAAATGAAAACTGAGGTTCGCGTGATAATGTCTTCCTTATATTGCGATACCATACAGCAATAAATATGAAACTTCTCTAACAAACTCTAATAACCAAACCTAATTTCCTATTACGCCTTTGACGCAAGTATTACAGAATAATATTTTCCACAATTAAGTCCAAAGTTCTACCAAAATTTCCAGTTGAAAATTCCGAGTTAGAAATCCCAGGCCGAAGTTCAAATTCAATAACAAGTTAAGACCAAAATTCCGGTTCTGAATTTCACTTCCACATTCCAATTCCACATTGCACTTCCAATTCCAGTTCCAAGTTCCACTTCCAAGTTCCATATCCTGATGTCATTCTGATGCTTCTTCCTAACTCTCTTTACACAAGGGTATTTCATATATCCCATTTTAGTTACAATCTATAATTTGGATGCCGTAATTCTATGTTAAGTCACCGATCACAGTCTACCCTTCTAAATCTCACGCTGAATGTGCTCGATTACATCACACGATTCTCATCCTAACGCTAACCCGAGCCCATGGCTTCTAACCCACCCCTCTCCACCGCTCGGCAAATATGCCTTTCACTGGAAACTGAACCCTGGCGTCAAACGCTAGCTCATCATTGAACCCTTAACCGTAAAACTACTTTCCATCTTCCTACTCCAAGTTGCACACGCCAATAAAACACTAAAATTTTGATGCTTAATTACAGTTATGTCTTAGTAATAGACACTGTACTTCACTTCCACATGCCGATTGGGAATTCATGTTTCAAATTCCAGCTGGAAACTCTGATAACAATGCAAAAAACTCTGAGGTTCGCGTGATAATGTCTTCCTTATATTGCGATACCATACAGCAATAAGTATGAAACTTCCCTAACAAACTCTAATAACCAAACCTAACTTCCTATTATGCATTTGAGGCAAGTATTTCAGAATAATATTTTCTACAATTGATTCCAAAGTTCTACCAAAATTTCCAATTGTAAATTCCGAGGTTGAAAACACAGGCCGAATCTCACACTTCAATAACAAGTTAAGACAAAAATTCCGGTTCTACATTTCGGTTCCACATGCCAGTTCCAAATTGCACTTGCCAATTCCAGTTCCAAGTTCCACTTCCACGCTCCATATCCCGATTTAATTTAGATGCTTCTTTCAAACTCTCTTAACACAAGGGTATTCCATATATCCCATTTTGGTTCCAATCTATAATTTGGATGCCAAAATCCAACGTTGACTCACCGATCACTGTTCACCCTCCTAAATCTCTCCCTGAATGTGCTCGATTTCATCACACGATTCCCATTCTGTCGCTAATCCGAACCCTTGGCTTCTAACCCCCCCCCACTTCCCACCCCCCGGCAAATATGCCTTTCACTGGAAACTGAACCCTAGCATCAAACGCTAGCTCACCGTTCCAACCTTAAACCTAAATCCATTTTCCATCTTACTACTCCCAAGTTGCACATGCCAATAAAACACTAAAATTTTGGTGCTTAATTCCAGTTGGGTCTTAGTAATAGACACAGTACTTCACTTCCACACGCCGATTGGGAATTCATGTTTGAAATTCCAGCTGGAAACTCTGATATCAGTGGAAAAAGAAAACTGAGGTTCGCGTGATAATGTCATCCTTATATTGCGATACCATACAGTAATAAGAATGAAACTTCTCTAACAAAGTCTAATAACCAAACCGAAGTTCCTATTGCGCATTTGACGCAAATACTACAGAATAATATTTTCCAGAAATCATTCCAAAGTTCTACCAAAATTTCCAATTGAAAATTCCGAGGTTGAAAACCCAGGCCGAAACTCACACTTCAATTACAAGTAAAGACAAAAATTCCGCTTCTGAATTTCAGTTCCACTTTCCAGTTCCAAATGGCACTGGCCAATTCCAGTTCCAAGTTCCAGTTCCACGCTCCATATCCTGATGTAATTCTGATGCTTCTTCCAAACACTCTTTACACAAGGGTATTCCATATATCCCATTTAATTACAATCTATAATTTGGATCCCAAAATCCAATGTTAACTCACTGATCACAGTTCACCCTCCTAAATCTCACCCTGAATGTGCTCGATTTCATCACACGATTCTCATCTTAACGCTAATCCGAGCCCTTGGATTCTACCCCCCCTTCCACCCCCCCGGCAAATATGCCTTTCACTGGAAACTGAACCCTAGCGTCAAACGCTAGCTCACCGTTCCAACCTTAAACCTAAATCCATTTTCCATCTTACTACTCCACGTTGCACATGCCAATAAAACACTAAAATTTTGGTGCTTAATTCCAGTTGGGTCTTAGTAATAGACACTGTACTTCACTTCCCCATGCCGATTGGGAATTCATGTTTCAAATTCCAACTTGCAACTCTGATATCAATGCAAAAAAAAAAAAAAAAAACTGAGGGTCGCGTGATAATGTCTTCCTTATATTGCGATACTATACAGCAATAAGTATGAAACTTCTCTAACAAAGTCTCATAACCTAACCTAAGTTCCTATTAAGCATTTGACGCAAGTATTACAGAATAATATTTTCCAGAAATAATCCCAATGTTCTATAAAAATTTCCAATTGAAAATTACTAGGTTGAAAACCCAGGCCGAAACTCACACTTCAATTACAAGTTAAGACAAAAATTCCGGTTCTGAAATTCAGTTCCACTTTCCAGTTCCAAATGGCGCTGGCCAATTCCAGTTCCAAGTTCCACTTCCACGCTCCATATCCTGATGTAATTCTGATGCCTCTTCCAAACTCTCTTTACAGAAGGGTATTCCATATATCCCTTTTAATTACAATCTATAATTTGGATGCCAAAATTCTATGTTAACTCACCGATCACAGTTCACCTTCCTTAATCTCACCATGAATGTGCGCGATTTCATCACACGATTCTCATCCTAAAGCTAATCCGAGTCCTTGGCTTCTTACCCCCCCCTTCCCACCCCCCGGCAAATATGCCTTTCACTGGAAACTGAACCCTAGCGTCAAAGGCTAGCTCATCGTTTCAACCTTAACCCTAAATCCAATTTCCATCTTCCTACTCCAAGTTGCACACGCCAATAAAACACTAAAATTTTGATGCTTAATTCCAGTTATGTCTTAGTAATAGACACAGTACTTCACTTCCACATGCCGATTGGGAATTCATGTTTCAAATTCCAGCTGGAATCTCTGATAATAATGCAAAAAAAACCTGAGGATCGCGTGATAATATCTTCCTTATATTGCGATACCATACAGCAATAAGTATGAAACTTCCCTAACAAACTCTAATAAACAAACCTAACATCCTATTATGCATTTGAAGCAAGTATTTCAGAATAATATTTTCTACAATTGATTCCAAATTTCTGCCAAAATTTCCAATTGTAAATTCCGAGGTTGAAAACACAGGCCGAATCTGACACTTCAATAAGAAGTTAAGACAAAAATTCCGGTTCTAAATTTCGGTTCCACATGTCAGTTCCAAATTGCACTTGCCAATTCCAGTTCCAAGTTCCACTTCCACGCTCCATATCCCGATTTAATTTAGATGCTTCTTCCAAACTCTCTTAACACAAGGGTATTCCATATATCCCATTTTGGTTACAATCTATAATTTGGATCCCAAAATCCAACGTTATCTCACCGATCACAGTTCACCCTCCTAAATCTCTCCCTGAATGTGCTCGATTTCATCACACGATTCCCATTCTATCGCTAATCCGAGCCCTTGGCTTCTAACCCCCCCCTTCCCACCCCCCGGCAAATATGCCTTTCACTGGAAACTGAACCCTAGCATCAAACGCTAGCTCATCGTTCCAACCTTAACCCTAAATCCACTTTCCATCTTCCTACTCCAAGTTGGACACGCCAATAAAACACTAAAATTTTGATGCTTAATTCCAGTTATGTCTTAGTAATAGACACAGTACTTCACTTCCACACGCCCATTGGGAATTCATGTTTCAAATTCCAGCTGGAAACTCTGATATCAGTGGAAATAGAAAACTGAGGTTCGCGTGAAAATGTCTTCCTTATATTGCGATACCATACAGTAATAAGAATGAAACTTCTCTAACAAACTCTAATAACCGAAACTAAGTTCCTATTACGCATTTGACGCAAGTACTACAGAATTATATTTTCCAGAAATCATTCCAAAGTTCTACCAAAATTTCCAATTGAAAATTCCGAGGTTGAAAACCCAGGCCGAAACTCACACTTCAATTACAAGTAAAGAGAAAAATTCCGCTTCTGAATTTCAGTTCCACTTTCCAGTTCCAAATGGCACTGGCCAATTCCAGTTCCAAGTTCCACTTCCACGCTCCATATCCTGATGTAATTCTGATGCTTCTTCCAAACACCCTTTACACAAGGGTATTCTATATATCCCATTTAATTACAATCTATAATTTGGATCCCAAAATCCAATGTTAACTCACTGATCACAGTTCACCCTCCTAAATCTCACCCTGAATGTGCTCGATTTCATGAGACGATTCTCATCCTAACGCTAATCCGAGCCCTTGTCTTCTACACCCCCTTCCACCCCCTGGCAAATATGCCTTTCACTGGAAACTGAACCCTAGCGTCAAACACTAGCTCATCCTTCCAACCTTAACCCTAAATCCATTTTCGATCTTACTACTCCAAGTTGCACACGCCAATAAAACACTAAAATTTTGATGCTTAATTCCAGTTGGGTCTTAGTAATAGACACTGTACTTCACTTCCCCATGCCGATTGGGAATTCATGTTTCAAATTCCAGCTTGAAACTCTGATATCAATGCAAAAAAAAAAAAAAAAAAAAAAAAAACTGAGGGTCGCGTGATAATGTCTTCCTTATATTGCGATACTATACAGCAATAAGTATGAATCTTCTCTAACAAAGTCTAATAACCTAACCTAAGTTCCTATTACGCATCTGACGCAAGTATTACAGAATAATATTTTCCACAATTAAGTCCAAAGTTCTACCAAAATTTCCAATTGAAAATTACTAGGTTGAAAACCCAGGCCGAAACTCACACTTCAATTACAAGTTAAGACAAAAATTCCGGTTCTGAAATTCAGTTCCACTTTCCAGTTCCAAATGACACTGGCCAATTCCAGTTCCAAGTTCCACTTCCACGCTCCATATCCTGATGTAATTCTGATGCTTCTTCCAAAATCTCTTTACAGAAAGGTATTCCATATATCCCTTTTAATTACAATCTATAATTTGGATACCAAAATTCTATGTTAACTCACCGATCACAGTTAACCTTCCTTAATCTCACCATGAATGTGCACGATTTCATCACACGATTCTCATCCTAACGCTAATCCGAGTCCTTGGCTTCTTACCCCCCGCTTCCACCCCCCGGTAAATATGCCTTTCACTGGATAATGAACCCTAGCGTCAAAGGCTAGCTCATCGTTTCAACCTTAACCCTAAATCCAATTTCCATCGTCCTACTCCAAGTTGCACACGCCAATAAAACACTAAAGTTTTGATGCTCAATTCCAGTTATGTCTTAGTAATAGACACAGTACTTCACTTTCACATGCCGATTGGGAATTCATGTTTCAAATTCCAGCTGGAAACTCTGATAATAATGCAAAAAAACCTGAGGATTGCGTGATAATGCCTTCCTTATATTGCGATACCATACAGCAATAAGTATGAAACTTCCCTAACAAACTCTAATAACCAAACCTAACTTACTATTATGCATTTGAAGCAAGTATTTCAGAATAATATTTTCTACAATTGATTCCAAAGTTCTACCAAAATTTCCAATTGTAAATTCCGAGGTTGAAAACACAGGCCGAATCTCACACTTCAATAACAAGTTAAGACAAAAATTCCGGTTCTAAATTTCGGTTCCACATGCCAGTTCCAAATTGGACTTGCCAATTCCAGTTCCAAGTTCCACTTCCACGCTCCATATCCCGATTTAATTTAGATGCTTCTTCCAAACTCTGTTAACACAAGGGTATTCCATATATCCCATTTAATTACAATCTATAATTTGAATCCCAAAATCCAATGTTAACTCACTGATCACAGTTCACCCTCCTAAATCTCACCCTGAATGTGCTCGATTTCATGAGACGATTCTCATCCTAACGCTAATCCGAGCCCTTGACTTCTACCCCCCATTCCACCCCCCGGCAAATATGCCTTTCACTGGAAACTGAACCCTAGCGTCAAACGCTAGCTCATCGTTCCAACCTTAAAGCTAAATCCATTTTCCATCTTACTACTCCAAGTTGCACATGCCAATAAAACACTAAAATTTTGATGCTTCATTCCAGTTGATTCTTAGTAATAGACACTGTACTTCACTTCCACATGCCGATTGGGAATTCATGCTTCAAATTCCAGCTTGAAACTCTGATATCAATGCAAAAAAAAACTGAGGTTCGCGTGATAATGTCTTCCTTATATTGCGATACCATACAGCAATAAATATGAAACTTCTCTAACAAAATCTAATAACCAAACCTAAGTTCCTATTACGCATTTGACGCAAGTATTACAGAATAATATTTTCCAGAATTAATTCCAAAGTTCTACCAAAATTTCCAAGTGAAAATTCCGAGGTTGAAAACCCAGGCCGAAACTCACACTTCAATTACAAGTTAAGACAAAAATTCCGGTTCTGAATTTCAGTTCCACTTTCCAGTTCCAAATGGCACTGGCCAATTCCAGTTCCAAGTTCCACTTCCACGCTCCATATTCCGATTTATTTCTGATGCTTCTTCCAAACTCTCTTTACACAAAGGTATTCCATATATCCCTCTTAATTACAATCTATAATTTGGATGTCAAAATTCTATGTTAACTCAACGATCACAGTTCACGTTCCTTAATCTCACCATGAATGTGCGCGATTTCATCACACAATTCTCATCCTAACGCTAATCCGAGTCCTTGGCTTCTTACCCCCCCCTTCCCACCCCCCGGCAAATAAGGCTTTTACTGGAAACTGTACCCTAGCATCAAAGGCTAGCTCATCGTTTCAACCTTAACCCTAAATCCACTTTCCATCTTCCTACTCCAAGTTGCACACGCCAATAAAACACTAAAATTTTGATGCTTAATTCCAGTTATGTCTTAGTAATAGACACAGTACTTCACTTCCACATGCCGATTTGGAATTCATGTTTGAAATTCCAGCTGGAAACTCTTATTTCTGTGGAAAAAGAAAACTGAGGTTCGCGTGATAATGTCTTCCTTATATTGCGATACCATACAGCAATAAGAATGAAACTTCTCTAACAAACTCTAATAACCGAACCAAAGTTCCTATTACGCATTTGACGCAAGTATTACAGAATAATATTTTCCAGAATTAAATCCAGGGTTCTGCCAAAATTTCCAATTGAAAATTCCGAGGTTGAAAACCCAGGCCGAAACTCACACTTCAATAGCAAGTTAGGACTCAAATTCCGTTTCGGAATTTCAGTTCCACATTCCAGTTCCAAATTGCACTTCTCAATTCCAGTTTCAAGTTCCACCCTCACGTTCCATATCCTGATGTAATTCTGATGCTTCTTCCAAACTCTCTTTACACAAGGGTATTCCATATATCCCATTTTATTACAATCTATAATTTGGATCCCAAAATCCAATGTTAACTCACCGATCACAGTTCACCCTCCTAAATCTCACCCAGAATGTGCTCAATTTCATCACAAGATTCTCATCCTAACGCTTATCCGAGCCCTTGGCTTCTAACCCACCCCGTTCCAACCCCCCAACAAATATGCCTTTCACTGGAAACTGAACCCTAGCGTCAAACGCTACTCCTCGTTGCAACCTTAACCCTAAATCCATTTTGATCTTCCTAGTCCAAGTTGCACACGCCAAGGAAGCACTAAAACGTTGATGCCTAATTCCAATCATGTCTTAGTAATAGACACAGTATTCACTTCCACATGCCGAGTGGGAATTCATGTTTCAAATTCCAGCTGGAAATTCTGATATCAATGGAAAGAAAAAACTGAGGTTCGCGTGATAATGTCTTCCTTATATTGCGATACCATACAGCAATAAATATGAAACTTCTCTAACAAACTCTAATAACCAAACTTAAGTTCCTATTACGCATTTGACGCAAGTATTACAGAATAATATTTTCCAGAATTAACTCCAAAGTTCTACCAAAATTTCCAATTGAATATTCCGAGGTTGAAAACCCAAGCCGAAACTCACACTTCAATAACAAGTTAAGACAAAAATTCCGGTTCTGAATTTCAGTTCCACATTCCAGTTCCAAATGGCACTGGCCAATTCCAGTTCCAAGTTCCACTTCCACGTTGGATATCCTGATGTAATTCTGATGCTTCTTCCAAACTCTCTTTACACAAGGGTATTCCATATACCCCATTTAATTACAATCTATAATTTGGATCCCAAAATCCAATGTTAACTCACCGATCACAGTTCTCCCTCCTAAATCTCACCCTGAATGTTCTCGATTTCATCACACGATTCTCATCCTAACGCTAATCCGAGCCCTTGGCTTCTAACCCTCCCCCCTTCCACCCCCCGGCAAATATGCCTTTCACTGGAAACTGAACCCTAGCGTCAAACGCTAGCTCATCGTTCCAACCTTAACCCTAAATCCACTTTCCTTCTTCATACTCCAAGTTGCACACGCCAATAAAACACTAAAATTTTGATGCTTAATTCCAGTTGTGTCTTAGTAATAGACACTGTACTTCATTTCCACTTGCCGATTGGGAATTCATATTTCAAATTCCACCTGGAAACTCTGATATCAATGCCAAAAGAAAACTGAGGTCCGCGTGATAATGTCGTCCTTATATTGCGATACCATACCGCAATAAGAATGAAAATTCTCTAACAAACTCTAATAACCAAACCTAAGTTCCTATTACGCTTTTGACGCAAGTATTACAGAATAATATTTTCCACAATTAAGTCCAAAGTTCTACCAAAATTTCTAATTGAAAATTTCGAGGTTGAAAACCCAGGCCGAAACTCACATTTCAATAACAAGTTAAGACAAAAATTCCGGTTCTGAATTTCAGTTCCACTTTCCAGTTCCAAATGGCACTGGCCAATTCCAGTTCCAAGTTCCACTTCCACGCTCCATATCCTGATGTAATTCTGATGCTTCTTCCAAACTCTCTTTACACAAGGGTATTCCATATATCCCTTTTAATTACAATCTATAATTTGGATGTCAAAATTCTATGTTAACTCACCGATCACAGTTCACCTTCCTTAATCTCGGCATGAATGTGCGCGATTTCATCACACGATTCTCATCCTAACGCTAATCCGAGTCCTTGGCTTCTTACCCCCCCTTCACACCCCCATGCAAATAAGCCTTTTACTGGAAACTGTACCCTAGCGTCAAAGGCTAGCTCATCGTTTCAACCTTAACCCTAAATCCAATTTCCATCTTCCTACTCCAAGTTGCACACGCCAATAAAACACTAAAATTTTGATGCTTAATTCCAGTTATGTCTTAGTAATAGACACAGTACTTCACTTCCACATGCCGATTGGGAATTCATGTTTGAAATTCCAGCTGGAAACTCTGATATCAGTGGAAAAAGAAAACTGAGGTTCGCGTGATAATGTCTTCCTTATATTGCGATACCATACAGCAATAAGAATGAAACTTCTCTAACAAACTCTAATAACCGAACCTAAGTTCCTATTACGCATTTGACGCAAGTATTACAGAATAATATTTTCCAGAATTAAATCCAGGGTTCTGCCAAAATTTCCAATTGAAAATTCCGAGGTTGAAAACCCAGGCCGAAACTCACACTTCAATAACAAGTTAGGACTCAAATTCCGGTTCGGATTTTCAGTTCCACATTCCAGTTCCAAATTGCACTTCTCAATTCCAGTTTCAAGTTCCACTTCCACGTTCCATATCCTGAAGTAATTCTGATGCTTCTTCCAAACTCTCTTTACACAAGGATATTCCATATATCCCATTTTATTACAATCTATAATTTGGATCCCAAAATCCAATGTTAACTCACCGATCACAGTTCACCCTCCTAAATCTCACCCAGAATGTGCTCGATTTCATCACAAGATTCTCATCCTAACGCTAATGCGAGCCCTTGGCTTCTACCCCACCCTCTTCCAACCCCCCAACAAATATGCCTTTCACTGGAAACTGAACCCTAGCGTCAAACGATACTCATCGTTGCAACCTTAACCCTAAATCCATTTTGATCTTCCTAGTCCAAGTTGCACACGCCAATGAAGCACTAAAACGTTGATGCCTAATTCCAATCATGTCTTAGTAATAGACACAGTATTAGCTTCCACATGCCGAGTGGGAATTCATGTTTCAAATTCCAGCTGGAAATTCTGATATCAATGGAAAGAAAAAACTGAGGTTCGCGTGATAATGTCTTCCTTATATTGCGATACCATACAGCAATAAATATGAAACTTCTCTAACAAACTCTAATAACCAAAAATAAGTTCCTATTACGCCTTTGACGCAAGTATTACAGAATAATATTTTCCAGAATTAAGTCCCATGTTCTACCAAAATTTCCAATTGAATATTCCGAGGTTGAAAACCCAGGCCGAAACTCACACTTCAATAACAAGTTAAGACAAAAATTCCGGTTCCGAATTTCTGTTCCACATTCCAGTTCCAAATTGCCCTTGCCAATTCTAGTTCCAAGTTCCAAATCCACCTTCCATATCCTGATGTAATTTTGATGCTTCTTCCAAATTCTCTTTACACAAGGGTATTCCATATATCCCATTTAATTACAATCTATAATTTGGATCCCAAAATCCAATGTAAACTCACCGATGACAGTTCACCCTCCTAAATCTCACCCTGAATGTGCTGGATTTCATCACCCGGTTCTCATCCTAACGCTCACCCGAGCCGGTGGCTTCTAACCGCCCCCTGCCCAACCCCCGGCAAATATGCCTTTGACTGAAAACTGAACCCTAGCGTCAAGGGCTAGCTCATCGTTCCTACCTTAACCCTAAATCCACTTTCAATCTTCCTACTACAAATTGCACACGGCAATGAAACACTAAAATTTTGATGCCTAATTCCAATTATGTCTTAGTAACAGACACAGTTCTTCACTTCCATATGCCGATTGGGAATTCATGTTTCAAATTCCAGCTGGAAACTCTGATATCAATACAAAAAAAATTGAGGTCCGCCTGATAATATCTTCCTTATATTGTGATACATACAGCAATAAATATTAACCTTCTCTAACAAACTCTAATAACCAAACCTAAGTTCCTATTACGCATTTTACGCAAGTATTACAGAATAATATTTTCGAAAATTAATTCGAAAGTTCTACCAAAATTTCCAATTAAAAATTTCGAGGCTGAAACCCCAGGCAGAAACTGACACTTCAATAACAAGTTAAGACAAAAATTCCGGGTTCTGAATTTCAGTTCCACATTCCAGTTCCAAATTGCACTTGCCAATTCCTGTTCCAAGTTCCTCTTCCAAGTTCCATATCTTGATGTAATTCTGATGCTTTTTCCAAACTCTCTTTACACAAGGGTATTCCATATATCCCATTTAATTACAATCTATAACTTGGATCTCAAAATGCAATGTTAACTCACCGATCACAGTTCACCCTCCTAAATCTCACCCTGAATGTCCTCGATTTCATCACACGGTTCTCATGCTAACGCTAACCCGAGCCCGTGGATTCTATCTGCCCCATCCCCAACCCCGGGCAAATATGCCTTTCACTGGACACTGAACCCTAGCGTCAAACGCTAGCTCATCTTTCCCACCTTAACCCTAAATCCACTTTCAATCTTCCTACTACAAATTGCACACGCCAATGAAAGACTAAAATTTTGAGGCCTAATTCCAATTATGTCTTAGTAATAGACACTGTATTTCAATTCCACATGCCGATTGGGAATTCATGTTTCAAATTCCAGCTGGAAACTCTGACATCAATGGAAAAGGAAAACTAAGGTTCGCGAGATAATGTCTTCCTTATATTGCGATACCATACAGCAATAGGTAAGAAACTTCTCTAACAAACTCTAATAACCATACCGAAGATACTATTATGCATTTGACGCAAGTATTACAGAATAATATTTTCCAGAATTAATTCCAATGTTCTACCAAAATTTCCAATTGAAAATTCCGAGGTTGAAAACCCAGGCCGAAACTCACACTTCAATAACAAGTTAGGATAAAAATTCCGGTTCCGAATTTCTGTTCCACATTCCAGTTCCAAATTGCCCTTGCCAATTCCAGTTCCAAGTTCCACTTCCACGTTCCATATCCTGATGTAATTTTGATGCTTCTTACAAATTCTCTTTACACAAGGGTATTCCATATATCCCATTTAATTACAATCTATAATTTGGATCCCAAAATCCAATGTTAATTCACCGATGACAGTTCACCCTCCTAAATCTCACCCTGAATGTGCTGGATTTCATCACACGATACTCATTCTAACGCTAACCCGAGCCCGTGGTTTCTAAAGCCCCTCCCCACCCCCCGGTAAATATGCCTTTCACTGTAAACTGAACCCTAGCTTCAAACGCTAGCTCATCGTTCCAACCTTAACCCTATATCCACTTTCAATCTAACTACTACAAGTTGCACACGCCAATGAAACACTAATATTTTGATGCCTAATTCCAATTATGTCTTAGTAATAGACACTGTACTTCACTTCCATATGCCTATTGGGAATTCATGCTTCAAATTCCAGCTTGAAACTCTTATATCAATGTAAAAAGAAAACTGAGGTTCGCGTGATAATGTCTTCCTTATATTGCGATACCATACAGCAAGAAATATGAAACTTCTCTAACAAACTCTAATAACCAAATCTAAGATCCTATTACGCATTTGACGCAAGTATTACAGAATAATGTTTTCCAGAATTAATTCCAAAGTTCTACCAAAATTTCCTATTGAAAATACCGAGGTTGAAACCCCAGGCCGAAACTCACACTTCAATAACAAGTTAAGACAAAAATTACGTGTCTGAATTTCAGTTCCACTTTCCAGTTCCAAACGGCACTTGGCAATTCCAGTTCCAAGTCCCACTTCCACGTTTCCTATCCTGATTTAATTTTGATGCTTCTTCCAAACTCTCTTTACACAAGAGTATTGCATATATCCCATTTTAATTACAATCTATAATTTGGTCCCAAAATGCAATGTTAACTCACCGATCACAGTTCACCCTTGTAAATCTCATCCTGAATGTGCTCGATTTCATCACACAATTCTCATCCTAATGCTAACCCGAGCCCGTGGCTTCTATCTGCCCCCTCCCCAACGCCGGGCAAATATGCCTTTCACTGGAAACTGAACCCTAGCGTCAAAGTCTAGCTCATCGTTCCAATCTTAACCCTAAATCCACTTTCAATCTTCCTACTACAAGTTGCACACGGCAATGAAACACTAAAATTTTGATGCCTAATTCCAATTATGTCTTAGTAATAGACACAGTTCTTCACTTCCATATGCCGATTGGGAATTCTTGTTTCAAATTTCAGCTGGAAACTCTGATATCAATGCAAAAAAACTGAGGTCCACGTGATAATATCTTCCTTATATTGTGATACATACAGGAATAAAAATGAAACTTCTCAAACAAACTCTAATAACCAAACCTACGTTCCTATTACGCATTTGACGCAAGTATTACAGAATAATATTTTCCAGTATTAATTCCAAAGTTCTACCACAATTTCCAATTGAAAATTCCGAGGTTGAAACCCCAGGCTGAAATTCACACTTGAATTACAAGTTAAGACAAAAATTCCGGGGCTGTATTTCCGTTCCACTTTCGAGTTCCAAATGGCACTTCCCAATTCCAGTTACAAGTCCCCCTTCCACGATCCATATCGCGATTTAATTTTGATGCTTCTTCCAAACTCTCTTTACACAAGGGTATTCCATATATCCCATTTAATTACAATCTATAATTTCATCCCAAAATGCAATGTTAACTCACCGATCGCAGTTCACCCTTCTAAATCTCACCCTGAATGTGCTCGATTTCATCACATGATACTCATTCTAACGCTAACCCAAGCCCTTGGCTTTTAACTCCCCCTCCCCACCCCCCGGTTAATATGCCTTTCACTGGAAACTGAACCCTAGCGTCAAACGCCAGCTCATCGTTCCAACCTTAACCCTATATCCACTTTGATCTTCATATTCCACGTTGCACACGCCAACGAAACACTAAAAGTTGGATGCCTAATTCCAATTATGTCTTTGTCATAGACACTGTACTTCACTTCGCCATGTCGATTGGAAATTCATGTTTCAAATTATATCAGGAAACTCTGATATCACTGTGAAAAGAAAACTGAGGTTCGCTGGATTATGTCTTCCTTATATTGCCATACCATACAGCAATAAGAATGAAACTTCGTAAAAAACTCTAATAACGAAACCTAAGTTCCTATTATACATTTCACGCAAGTATTACAGAATAATATTTTCCAAAATTAATTCCAAAATTCTACCAAAATTTCCAATTTAAAATTTCGAGGCTGAAAGCCCAGGCCGAAACTCACACTTCAATAACAAGTTAAGAGAAAAATTCCGGTTTTGAATTTCAGTTCCACATTCCAGTTCCAAATTGCACTTGCCAATTCCACTTCCAAGTTCCACGTCCACGTTCCAAATCCTGATGTAATTCTGATGCTTCTTGAAATCTCTCTTTACACAAGGGTATTCCATATATCCCATTTTATTTACAATCTATAATTTGGATGCCAAATCCAATGTCAACTCAACGATCACAGTTCACCCTTCCAAATCTCACGCTGCATGTGCTCGATTTGATCACACAATTCTAATCCTAACGCTAACCCGAGCCCTTGGCTTCTTACTCCCCCCCCAACCCAATGGCAAATATGCCTTTCACTGGAAACTGAACCCTAGCGTCAAACGCTAGCTCTTCGTTCCAACCTTACCCCTAAATCCACTTTCCATCTTCCTACTCCAAGTTGCACACTTCAATGATACACTAAAATATTGATTCCTAATTCCAATTATGTCTTAGTAATAGACACTGTATTTCCACATACCGATTTGGAATTCATATTTCAAATTCCTGCTGGAAACTCTGATATCAATGCAACAAGAAAACTGAGCTTCGCGGAATAATGTCTTCCTTATATTGCAATATCATACAACAATATGAAACTTCATTAACAAACTCTAATACCAAACCCAAGATCCTATTACGCATTTGACGCAAGTATTACAGAATAATATTTTCCAGAAGTAATTCCAAAGTTTTACCAAAATTTCTAATTGAAAATTCCGAGGTTGAAACTCATGCCGAAACTCACACTTCAATAACAAGTTAAGACAAAAATTCCGGTTCTGAATGTCAGTTCCAAATTTCAGTTCCAAATGGCACTTGACAATTCCAGTTAAAAGTTCCACTTCCACGTTCCATATCTCGAAGCAATTCTGACGATTCTTCCAAACTCTCTTTACACAAGGGTATTCTATATATCCCATTTAATTAAAATCTATAATTTGGATCCCAAAATCCAATGTTAACTCACCGATCAGAGTTAACCCTCGTAAATCTCACCCTGAATGTGCTCGATTTCATCACACGATTCTCATCGTAACGCTATTCCGAGCACTTGGCTTCTAACACCCCCCTTGCCACCCCCCGGCAAATATGCTTTTCACTGGAAACTGAACACTAGCGTCAAACGCTAGCTCATCTTTCCAACCTTAATCCTAAATCCACTTTCCATCTTTCTACTACACATTGCACACGCCAATAAAATACTAAAATTTTGATGCGTAATTCCAGTTATGTCTTAGCAATAGACACTGTACTTCACCTCCACATGCCGATTCGGAATTCATGTTTCAAATTCCACCTGGAAACTCTGATATCAATGCAAAAAAAAACTGAGGTTCGCGTGATAATGTCTTCCTTATATTTCGATACCATACAGCAATAAATATGAAACTTCTCTAACAAACTCTAATAACCAATCCTAAGTTCCTATTACGCATTTGACGCAAGAATTACAGAATAATATTTTCCAGAATTAATTCCAAAGTTCTACCAAAATTTCCAATTGAAAATTCCGAGGTTGGAAACCCAGGCTCGTAACTCACACTTCAATTACAAGTTAAGACAACAATTCCTGTTCTCAATTTCAGTTCCATTTTCCAGTTCCAAATTGCACTTTCCAATTCCAGTTCCAAGTTCCACTTCCACGTTCCATATCCTGAAGTAATTCTGATGCTTCTTCCAAACTCTCTTTACAAAAGTGTATTCCATATATCCCATGTAATTACAATCTATTATTTGGATCCCAAAATCCAATGTTAAATCACCGATGACAGTTCACCCTCCTAAATCTCACCCTGAATGTGCTCGATTTCATCACACGGTTCTTATCCTAACACTAACCCGAGCCCGTGGCGTCTAACCGGCCCCGCCCCAACCCCCGGCAAATAAGCCTTTCACTGGAAACTGAACCCTAGCGGCAAACGCTAGCTCATCGTTCCAACCTTAACCCCAAATTCACTTTAAGTCTTCCTACTACAAGTTGCACACGGCAATGAAACACTAAAATTTTGATGCCTAATTCCAATTATGTCTTAATAACAGACACAGTCCTTCACTTCCATATGCCGATTGGGAATTCATGTTTCAAATTACAGCTGGAAACTCTGATATCAATGCAAAAAAAACTGAGGTCCGCGTGATAATGTCTTCCTTATATTGCGATACATACACCAATAAATATGAAATTTCTCTAACAAACTCTAATAACCAAACCTACGTTCCTATTACGCATTTGACGCAAGTATTACAGAATAATATTTTCCAGCATTAATTTCAAAGTTCCAACAAAATTTCCAATTGAAAATTCCAAGGTTGAAACCCCAGGCTGAAACGCACACTTCAATTACAAGTTAAGACAAAAATTCCGGTGCTGAATTTCAGTTCCACTTTCCAGTTCCAAATGGCACTTGCCAATTCCAGTTCCTAGTCCCCCTTCCACGTTCCATATCGCGATTTAATTGTGATGCTTCTTCCAAAATCTCTTCACACAAGGGTATTCCATATATTCCATTTTAGTTACAATCTATAATTTGGTCCCAAAATGCAATGTTACCTCACCGATCACAGTTCACCCTTCTAAATCACACCATGAATGAGCTTGATTTCATCACACGATTCTCATCCTAACGCTAACCCGAGCTCTTGGCTTCTAACCCCGCCCTCCCCACCCACCGGTAAATATGCCTTTCACTGTAAACTTAACCCTAGCTTCAAACTCTAGCTCTTAGTTCCAACCTTAACCCTAAATCCACTTTCAACCTAACTACTACAAGTTGCACAGGCCAATGAAACACTAAAATTTTGATGCCTAATTCCAATTATGTCTTAGTAATAGACACTGTACTTCACTTCCATATGCCGTTTGGGAATTCATGCTTCAAATTCCAGCTTGAAACTCTAATATCTGTGTAAAAAGAATACTGAGGTTCACGTGATAATGTCTTCCTTATATTGTGATACCATACAGCAATATGAAACTTCTCTAGCAAACTCTAATAACCAAACCTAACTTCCTATTACGCATTTCACGCAAGTATTACAGAATAATGTATTCCAGAATTAATTCCAAGGTTCTACCAAAATTTCCAATCGAAAATTCCGAGGTTGAAAACCCAGGATGAAACTCACACTTCAATAACAAGTTAAGACAAAAATTCCGGTTCTGAATTTCAGTTCCACAATCCAGTTCCAAATTGCAGTAGCCACTTCCAGTTCCAAGTTCCACGTCGACATTCCATATCCTCATGTAATTCTGATGCTTCTTCCAAACTCTTTTTACACAAGGGTATTCCATATATCCCATTTAAGTTACAATCTATAATTTGGATCCCAAAATGCAATGTTAACACCCTGATCACAGTTCACCCTTCTAAATCTCACCCTGAATGTGCTCGATTTCATCACACGATACTCATCCTAACCCTAACCCGAGCCCCTGGCTTCTAACCCCCCCTCGCCACCCCCCGGTAAATATGCCTTTCACTGGAAACTTAACCCTAGCGTCAAACTCTAGCTCTTCGTTCCAACCTTAACCCTAAATCCACTTTCAATCTAATTACTACAAGTTGCACACGCCAATGAAACACTAAAATTTTGATGCCTAATTCCAAATATGTCTTAGTAATAGATACTGTACTTCACTTCCATATGCCTTGTGGGAATTCATGCTTCAAATTGCAGCTTTAAACACTAATATCTGTGTAAAAAGAAAACTCAGGATCGCGGGATAATGTCTTCCTTATATTGCGATACCATACAGCAATATGAAACTTCTCTAACAAACTCTAATAACCAAACCTAAGTTCCTATTACACATTTCACGCAAGTATTACAGAATAATTTTTTTCAGAATTAATTCCAAAGTTCTACCAAAATTTCCAATCGAAAATTCCGAGGTTGAAAACCCAGGCTGAAACTCACACTTCAATTACAAGTTAAGACAAAAATTCCGGTTCGGAATTTCAGTTCCACATTCCAGTTCCAAATTGCACTTGCCAATTCCAGTTCCAAGTTCCACGTCCACGTTCCATATCCTCTTGTAATTCTGATGCTTCTTCCAAACTCTTTTTACACAAGGGTATTCCATATATTCCATTTAAGTTACAATCTATAATTTGGTCCCAAAATGCAATGTTAACACCCCGATCACAGTTCACCCTTCTAAATCTCACCCTGAATGTGCTCGATTTCATCACACGATACTCATCCTAACCCTAACCCGAGCCCGTGGCTTCTAACCCCGCCTTCCCCACCCCCGGGTAAATATGCCTTTCACTGGAAACTGAACCATAGCGTCAAACGCTACCTCATCGTTCCAACCTTAACCCTAAATCCACTTTCAATCTAACTACTACAAGTTGCACACGCCAATGAAACACTAAAATTTTGATGACTAATTCCAATTATGTCTTAGGAATAGACACAGTACTTTACTTCCACATGCCGACTGGGAATTCATGTTTCAAATTCCAGCTGGAAACTCTGATATCAATGCAAAAAAAACTGAGGTTCGCGTGATAATATCTTCCTTATATTGCGATACCATACAGCAATAAATATGAAACTTCTCTAACAAACTCTAATAACCAAACCTAAGTACCTATTACGCATTTGACGCAAGAATTACAGCATAATATTTTCCACAATTAGGTCCAAATTTCTACCAAAATTTCCAACTGAAAATTCTGAGGTGTAAATCCAGGCCGAAACTCACACTTCAATAACAAGTTAAGACAAAAATTCCGGTTCTGAATTTCAGTTCCACATTCCCGTTCCAAATTGCAGTAGCCACTTCTAGTTCCAAGTCCCCCTTCCACGTTCCATATCACGATTTAATTTTGATGCTTCTTCCAAACTCTCCTTACACAAGGTTATTCCATATATCCCATTTAATTACAATCTATAATTTGGATCCCAAAATCCCATGTTAACTCACCGATGAGAGTTCACCCTCCTAAATCTCACCCTGAAAGTGCTGGATTTCATCGAACGGTTCTCATCCTAACGTTAACCCGACCCCGTGGCTTCTCACCGCCCCCTCCCCAACCCCCGGCAAATATGCCTTTCACTGAAAACTGAATCCTTGCGTCAAACGCAAGCTCATCGTCCAACCTTAACCCTAAATCCACTTTCAATCTTCCTACTACAAGTTGAACACCGCAATGAAACACTAAAATTTTGATGCCTAATTCCAATTATGTCTTAGTAACAGACACAGTTCTTCACTTCCATATGCCGATTGGGAATTCATGTTTCAAATTCCAGCTGGAAACTCTGATATCAATGCAAAAAAAACTGAGGTTCGCGTGATACTATCTTCCTTATATTGCGATACATACAGCAATAAATATGAAACTTCTCGAACAAACTCTAATAACCAAACCTACGTTCCTATTACGCATTTGAGGCAAGTATTACAGAATAATATTTTCCAGCATTAATTGCAAAGTTCTACCAAAATTTCCGATTGAAAATTCCAAGGTTGAAACCCCAGGCCGAAACTCACACTTCAATTACAAGTTAAGACAAAAATTCCGGTGCTGAATTTCAGTTCCACTTTCCAGTTCCAAATGGCACTTGCCAATTCCAGTTCCAAGTCCCCCTTCCACGTTCCATATCGCGATTTAATTTTGATGGTTCTTCCAAACTCTCTTCGCACAAGGGTATTCCATATATCCCATTTTAGTTACAATCTATAATTTGGTCCCAAAATGCAATGTTAACACACCGATCACAGTACACCCTTCTAAATCACACCCTGAATGAGCTCGATTTCATCACACGATTCTCATCCTAAGGCTAACCCGAGCTCTTGGCTTCTAACCCCACCCTCCCGACCCACCGGTAAATATGCCTTTCACTGGAAACTGAACCCAAGCGTCAAACGCTTGCTCTTCGTTCCAACCTTAACCCTAAATCCACTTTCATTCTAACTACTACAAGTTGCACAGGCCAATGAAACACTAAAATTTTGATGCCTAATTCCAATTATGTCTTAGGAATATACACAGTACTTTACTTCCATACGCCGACTTGGAATTCATGTTTCAAATTCCAGCTGGAAACTCTGATATCAATGCAAAAAAAAACTGAGGTTCGCGTGATGATATCTTCCTTATATTGCTAAACCATACAGCAATAAATATGAAACTTCTCTAACAAACTCTAATAACCAAACCTAAGATCCTATTACGCATTTGACGCAAGAATTACAGCATAATATTTTCCACAATTAGGTCCAAAGTTCTACCAAAATTTCCAACTGAAAATTCTGAGGTGTAAATCGTGGCCGAAACTTGCACTTCAATAACAAGTTAAGACAAAAATTCCGGTTCTGAATTTCAGTTCCACATTCCCGTTCCAAATTGCACTTGCCAATTCCAGTTCCATGTCCCCCTTCCACGTTCCATATCGCGATTTAATTATGATGCCTCTTCCAAACTCTCTTTACACAAAGTTATTCCATATATCCCATTAAATTACAATCTATAGTTTGGATCCCAAAATCCAATGTTAACTCACCGATGACAGTTCACCCTCCTAAATCTCACCCTGAAAGTGCTGGATTTCATCAAACGGTTCTCATCCTAACGTTAACCCGAGCCCGTGGCTTCTAACCGCCCCCTCCCCAACCCCCGGCAAATATGCCTTTCACTGAAAACTGAACCCTAGCGGCAAACGCAAGCTCATCGTTCCAACCTTAACCCTAAATCCACTTTCAATCTTCCTACTACAAGTTGAACACCGCAATGAAACACTGAAATTTTGATGCCTCATTCCAATTATGTCTTAGTAACAGACACAGTTCTTCACTTCCATATGCCGATTGGGAATTCATGTTTCAAATTCCAGCTGGAAACTCTGATATCAATGCAAAAAAAAAACTGAGGTTCGCGTGATAATATCTTCCTTATATTGCGATACATACAGCAATAAATATGAAACTTCTCTAACAAACTCTAATAACCAAACCTACGTTCCTATTACGCATTTGACGCAAGTATTACAGAATAATATTTTCCAGCATTAATTACAAAGTTCTACCAAAATTTCCAATTGAAAATTCCAAGGTTGAAACTCCAGGCCGAAACTCACATTTCAATTACAAGTTAAGACAAAAATTCCGGTGCTGAATTTCCGTTCCACTTTCCAGTTAGAAATGGCACTTGCCAATTCCAGTTCCTAGTCCCCGTTCCACGTTCCATATCGCGATTTAATTTTGATGCTTCTTCCAAACTCTCTTCACACATGGGTATTCCATATATTCCATTTTAGTTACAATCTATAATTTGGTCCCAATATGCAATGTTAACTCACCGATCACAGTTCACCCTTCTAAATCACACCCTGAATGAGCTCGATTTCATCACACGATTCTCATCCTAACGCGAACCCGAGCTCTTGGCTTCTAACCCCGCCCTCCCCACCCACCGTTAAATATGCCTTTCACGGGAAACTGAACCCTAGCGTCAAACGCTTGCAATTCGTTCCAAACTTAACCCTAAATCCACTTTCAATCTAACTACTACAAGTTGCACACGCCAATGAAACACTAAAATTTTGATGCCTAATTCCAATTATGTCTTAGGAATAGACACAGTACTTTACTTCCACACGCCGACTTGGAATTGATGTTTCAAATTCCAGCTGCAAACTCTGATATCAATGCAAAAAAAAAACTGAGGTTTGCGTGATAATATCTTCCTTATATTGCGATACCATACAGCAATAAATATGAAATTTCACTAACAAACTCTAATAACCAAACCTAAGTTCCTATTACACATTTGACGCAAGTATTACAAAATAATATTTTCCACAATTAGGTCCAAAATTCTACCAAAATTTCCAACTGAAAATTCTGAGGTGTAAACCCAGGCCGAAACTCGCACTTCAATAAAAAGTTAAGACAAAAATTCCTGTTCTGAATTTCAGTTCCACATTCCCGTTCCAAATTGCACTTGCCAATTCCAGTTCCAAGTCCCACTTCCACATTCCATATTCTGATTTAATTTTGATGCTTCTTCCAAACTCTCTTTACACAAGGGTATTCCATATATCTCTTTTAATTACAATCTATAATTTGGATCCCAAAATGCAATGTTAAATCACCGATCACAGTTCACCCTCCTAAATCTCACACTGAATGTGCTCGATTTCATAACACGATTCTCATCCTAACGCTAATCCGAGGCCTTGGCTTCTAACCCCCCCTTCCCACCCCACGGCAAATATGCCTTTCACTGGAAACTGAACCCTAGCGTCAAAGGCTAGCTCATACTTTCAACCATAACCCTAAATCCACTTTCCATCTTCCTACTCCAAGCTGCACACGCCAATAAAACACTAAAATTTTGATGCTTAATTCCAGTTATGTCTTAGTAATAGACACAGTACTTCACATCCACATGCCGATTGGGAATTCGTGTTTGAAATTCCAGCTGGAAACTCTGATATCAATGCCAAAAGAAAACTGAGGTCCGCGTAATTATGTCGTCCTTATATTGCGATACCATACAGCAATAAGAATGAAACTTCTCTAACAAACTCTAAAAACCGAACCTAATTTCCTATTACGCATTTAACGCAAGTATTACAGAATAATATTTTCCAGAATTAAGTCCACGGTTCTACCAAAATTTCCAATTAAAAATTCCGAGGTTGAAAACCCAGGCCGAAACTCACACTTCAATAACAAGTTAGGACTCAAATTCCGGTTCGGAATTTCAGTTCCACATTCCAGTTCCAAATTGCACTTCTCAATTCCAGTTTCAAGTTCCACTTCCACGTTCCATATCCTGATGAAATTCTGATGCTTCTTCCAAACTCTCTTTACCCAAAGGTATTCCATATATCCCATTTTAGTTACAATCTATAATTTGGATCCCAAAATCCAATGTTAACTCACTGATCACAGTTCACCCTTCTAAATCTCACCCTAAATGTGCTCGATTTCATCACAAGATTCTCATCCTAACGCTAATCCGAGCCCTTGGCTTCTAACCCACCCCCTTCCCACCCCCAGACAAATATGCCTTTCACTGGAAACTGAACCCTAGCGTCAAACGCTACTCATCGTTGCAACCTTAACCCTAAATCCACTTTGATCTTCCTAGTCCAAGTTGCACACGCCAATGAAACACTAAAACTTTGATGCCTAATTCCAATTATGTCTTAGTAATAGACACAGTATTCACTTCCACATGCCAAGTGGGAATTCATGTTTCAAATTCCAGCTGGAAATTCTGATATCAATGGAAAGAGAAAACTGAGGTTCGCGTGATAACGTCTTCCTTATATTGCGATACCATACAGCAATAAGAATGAAAATTCTCTAACAAACTCTAATAACCAAACCTAAGTTCCTATTACGCTTTTGACGCAAGTATTACAGAATAATATTTTCCACAATTAAGTCCAAAGTTCTACCAAAATTTCCAATTGAATATTCCGAGTTTGAAAATCTACGCCGAAACTCACACTTCAATAACAAGTTAAGACAAAATTTCCGATTCTGAATTTCAGTTCCACATTCCAGTTCCAAATTGCACTTGCCAATTCCAGTTCCAAGTTCCACTTCCACGTTCCATATCTCGATGTAATTCTCATGCTTCTTCCAAACTCTCTTTACACAAGGGTATTCCATATATCCCATTTAATTACAATCTATAGTTTGGATCCCAAAATCCAAAGTTAACTCACCGATCACAGTCCACCCTTGTAAATCTCACCCTGAATGTGCTCGATTTCATCACACGATTCTCATCCTAACGCTAACTCGAGCTCTTGGCTTCTAACCCTACCCTCCCCACCTCCCGCCAAATATGCCTTTCACTAGAAACTGAATCCTAGCGTCAAACGCTAGCTCATCCTTGCAACCTTAACCCTACATCCACTTTGATCTTCCTAGTCCAAGTTTCACACGCCAACGAAACACTAAAACTTTGATACCTAATTCCAATTATGTCTTAGTAATAGACACAGTATTCACTTCCACATGCCGATTGGGAATTCATGTTTCAAATTCCAGCTGGAAATTCTGATATCAATGGAACAGAGAAAAATGAGGTTCGCGTGATAATGTCTTCCATATATTGCGATACAATACAGCAATAAGTATGAAACTTCCCTAACAAACTCTAATAACCAAACCTAACTTCCTATTATGCAATTGAAGCAAGTATTTCAGAATAATATTTTCTACAATTAATTCCAAAGTTCTACCAAAATTTCCAATTGAAAATTCCGAGGTTGAAACCCCAGGCCGAAATTCACACTTCAATTACAAGTCAAGACAAAAATTCCGGTGCTGAATTTCAGTTCCACTTTCGAGTTCCAAATGGCACTTGCCAATTCCAGTAACAAGTCCCCCTACCACGATCCATATCGCGATTTAATTTTGATGCTTCTTCCAAAATGTATTCACACAAGGGTATTCCATATATCCCATTTTAGTTACAATCTATAATTTCGTCCCAAAATGCAATGTTAACTCACCGATCACAGTTCACCCTTCTAAATCTCAACCTGAATGTGCTCGATTTCATCACACGATACTCATCCTAACGCTAACCCGAGCCCGTGTCTTCTAACCCCTCCTCCCCACCCCCCGGTAAATATGCCTTTCACTCTAAACTGAACCCTAGCGTCAAAAGCTAGCTCATCGTTCCAACCTTAACCCTAAATCCATTTTCAATCTAACTACTACAAGTTGCACACGCCAATGAAACACTAATATTTTGATGCCTAATTCCAATTATGTCTTAGTAATAGACACTGTACTTCACTTCCACATGCCGATTGGGAATTCATGCTTCAAATTCCAGCTTTAAACTCTAATATCAATGTAAAAAGAAAACTGAGGTTCGCGTGATAATGTCTTCCTTATATTGCGATACCATACAGCAGTAAATTTGAAACTTCTCTAACAAACTCTAACAACCAAACCTATGTTCCTATTACGCATTTGAGGCAAGTATTACCGAATAATATTTCCCAGAATTAATTCCAAAGTTCTACCAAAATTTCCAATTGAAAATTCTGATGTTGAAACACCAGGCCGAAATTCACACTTCAATTACAAGTTAAGGCAAAAATTCCGGTGCTGAATTTCAGTTCCACTTTCGAGTTCCAAATGGCACTTGCCAATTCCAGTTCCAAGTTCCACGTCCACGTTCCATATCATGATATAATTCTGATGCTTCTTCCAAACTCTCTTTACAAAAGGGTATTCCATATATTTCATTTAATTACAATCTATAATTTGGATCCCAAAATCCAATATTAACTCACCGATGACAGTTCACCCTCCTAAATCTCACCCTGAATGTGCTCGATTTCATCACACGGTTCTCATCCTAACGCTAACTGGAGTCCGTGGCTTCTAACTCCCCCCTCCCCACCGCCCGGCAAATATGCCCTTCACTGGAAACTGAACCCTAGCGTCAAACGCAAGCTCATCGTTCCAACCTTAACCCTAAATCCACTTTCAATCTTCCTACTTCAAGTAGCACACGGCAATGAAACACTAAAATTTTGATGCCTAAATCCAATTATGTCTTAGTAACAGACACAGTTCTTCAATTCCATATGCCGATTGGGAATTCATGTTTCAAATTACAGCTGGAAACAGTGATAACAATGCAAAAAAAACTGAGGTACGCGTGATAGTATCTTCCTTATATGGCGATACCATACAGCAATAAATATGAAACTTCTCTAACAAACTCTAATAACCAAACATAAGTTCCTATTACGCATTTGACGCAAGTATTACAGAATAATATTTCCCAGAATTAATTCCAAAGTTCTACCAAAATTTCCATTTAAAAATTCCGAGGTTTAAACCCCAGGCCGAAATTCACACTTCAATTACAAGTTAAGGCAAAAATTCCGGTGCTGAATTTCAGTTCCACTTTCGAGTTCCAAATGGCACTTGCCAATTCCAGTTAGAAGTCCTCCTTCCACGATCCATATCGCGATTTAATTTTGATGCTTCTTCCAAAATCTCTTCACACAAGGGTATTCCATATTATCCCATTTTAGTTACAATCTATAATTTCGTCCCAAAATGCAATGTTAAGTCACCGATCACAGTTCACCCTTCTATATCTCACCCTGAATGTGCTCGATTTCATCACACGATACTCATCCTAACGCTAACCCAAGCCCGTGGCTTCTAACCCCCACCCCACCCCCCGTCAAATATGTCTTTCACTGGAAACTGAACCCTAGCGTCAAAAGCTAGCTCATCGTTCCAACCTTAACCCTAAATCCACTTTCAATCTTCCTACTCCAAGTTGCACACGCCAATGAAACACTAATATTTTGATGCCTAATTCCAATTATGTCTTAGTAATAGACACTGTACTACTTCCACATGCCGATTGGGAATTCATGCTTCAAATTCCAGCTTTAAACTCTAATATCAATGTAAAAAGAAAACTGAGGTTCGCGTGATAATGTCTTCCTTATATTGCGATACCATACAGCAGTAAATATGAAACTTCTGTAACAAACTCTGATAACCAAACCTAAGTTCCTATTACGCATTTGACGCAAGTATTAAAGAATAATATTTGCCAGAATTAATTCCAAAGATCTACCAAAATTTCCAATTGAAAATTCCGATGTTGAAACCCCAGGCCCAAACTCACACTTCAATAACAAGTGAAGACAAAAATTTCGGTTCTGAATTCCAGTTCCACATTCCCGTTCCAAATTGCACTTGCCAATTCCAGTTCCAAGTCCCCCTTCCACGTTCCATATCGCGCTTTAATTTTGATGCTTCTTCTAAACTCTCTTCACCCAACGGAATTCCACATAACCCATTTTAGTTACAATCTATAATTTGGTCCCAAAATGCAATGTTAGCTCACCGATCACAGTTCCCCCTTCTAAATCTCACCCTGAATGTGCTCGATTTCATCACACGATACTCATCCTAACGCTAACCCGAGCCCGTGGCTTCTAACCCCCCCCTCCCCACCACCAGGTAAATAAGCTTTTCACTGGAAACTGAACCCTAGCGTCAAACGCTAGCTCATCGTTCCTACATTAACCCTAAATCCACTTTCAATCTAACTACTACAAGTTGCACACGCCAATTAAACACTAAAATTTTGATGCCTAATTCCAATTATGTCTTAGTAATAGACACAGTTCTTCACTTCCATATGCCGTTTGGGAATCCATTCTTCAAATTCCAGGTTAAACTCTAATATCTATGTAAAAAGTAAAATGAGGTTCGCGGGATAATGTCTTCCTTATATTGTGATACCATACAGCAATAGGAAACTTCTCTAACAAACTCTAATAACGAAACCTAAGTTCCTATTACACATTTCACGCGAGTATTTACAGAATAATGTTTTACAGAATTAATTCCAAAGTTCTATCAATATTTCCAATTGAAAATTCCGAGGTTCAAAACCCAGGCCGAAACTCACATTTCAGTTACAAGTTAAGACAAAAATTCCGGTTCTGAATTTCAGTTCCACATTCCAGTTCCAAATTGCCCTTGCCAATTCTAGTTCCAAGTTCCAAGTCCACGTTCCATATCCTGATGTAATTTTGATGCTTCTTCTAAACTCTCTTTACACAAGGGTATTCCATATATCCCATTTAATTACAATCTATTATTTGGATCCCAAAATCCAGTGTTAACTCACCGATCACATTTCACCCTACTAAATCTCACCCTGAATGTGCTAGATTTCATCACACGGTTCTCATCCTAACGCTAACTGGAACCCGTGGCTTCTAACTCCCCCCTCCCCAACGCCCGGCAAATATGCCCTTCACTTGAAACCGAACCCTAGCGTCAAACGCAAGCTCATCGTTCCAACCTTAACCCTAAATCCAATTTCAGTCTTCCTACTTCACGTTGCACACGGCAAGGAAACATTATAATTTTGATGCCTAATTCCAATTATGTCTTAGTAACAGACACAGTTCTTCAATTCCATATGCCGATTGGGAATTCATGTTTCACATTCCAGCTGGAAACTCTGATATCAATGCAAAAGAAAAACTGAGGTCCGCGTGATAATATCTTCCTTATATTGCGATACCATACAGCAATAAATATGAAACTTCTCTAACAAACTCTAATAACCAAACCTACGTTCCTATTACGCATTTGACGCAAGTATTACAGAATAATATTTCCCAGAATTAATTCCAATGTTCTACCAAAATTTCCATTTGAAAATTCCGAGGTTGAAACCCCAGACCGAAATTCACAATTCAATTACAAGTTAAGACAAAAATTCCGGTGCTGAATTTCAGTTCCACTTTCGAGTTCCAAATGGCACTTGCCAATTCCAGTTACAAGTCCCCCTTCCACGATCCATATCGGGATTTAATTTTGATGCTTCTTCCAAAATGTCTTCACACAAGGGTATTCCATATATCCCATTTTAGTTACAATCTATAATTGCGTCCCAAAATGCAATGTTAACTCACCGATCACAGTTCACCCTTCTAAATCTCACCCTGAATGTGATCGATTTCATCACACGATACTCATCCTAACGCTAACCCGAGCCCGTGTCTTTTAACCCCCCCCCTCCCCACCCCCCTGTAAATATGCCTTTCACTGGAAACTGAACCCTAGCGTCAAAAGCTAGCTCATCGTTCCAACCGTAACCCTAAATCCACTTTCAATCTAACTACTACAAGTTGCACACGCCAATGAAACACTAATATTTTGATGCCTAATTCCAATTATGTCTTAGTAATAGACACTGTACTACTTCCACATGCCGATTGGGAATTCATGTTTCAAATTCCAGCTTTAAACTCTAATATCAATGTAAAAAGAAAACTGAGGTTCGCGTGTTAATGTCTTCCTTATATTGCGATACCATACAGCAGTAAATATGAAACTTCTCTAACAAACTCTAACAACCAAAACTATGTTCCTATTACACATTTGAGGCAAGTATTACAGAATAACATTTCCCAGAATAAATTCCAAAGTCCTACCCAAATTTCGAATTCAAAATTCGGAGGTTGAAACCCCAGGCCGAAATTCACACTTCAATTACAAGTTAAGGCAAAAATTCCGGTGCTGAATTTCAGTTCCACTTTCGAGTTCCAAATGGCACTTGCCAATTCCAGTAATAAGTTCCCCTTCCACGATCCATATCGCGATTTAATTTTGATGCTTCTTCCAAAATCTCTTCACACAAGGGTATTCCATATATCCCATTTTGGTTACAATCTACAATTTGTCCCAAAATGCAATAATAAGTCACCGATCACAATTCACCCTTCTAAATCTCACCCTGAATGTGCTCGATTTCATCACACGATTCTCATCCTAACGCTAACCTGAGCCCGTGGCTTCTAACCACCCCCTTCCCACTCCCCGGCAAATATGCCCTTCACTGGAAACTGAACCCTAGCGTCAAACGCAAGCTCATCGTTCCAACCTTAACCCTAAATCCTCTTTCAATCTTCCTACTTCAAGTTGCACACGGCAATGAAACACTAAAATTTTGATGCCTAATTCCAATTATGTCTTAGGAACAGACACAGTTCTTCAATTCCATATGCCGACTGGGAATTCATGTTTCAAATTCCACCTGGAAACTCCGGTAACAATGCAAAAACAGCTGAGGTCCGCGAGATAATATCTTCCTTATATTGCGATACCATACAGCAATAAATATGAAACTTCTCTAACAAACTCTAATAACCAAACCTACGTTCCTATTACGCATTTGACGCAAGAATTACAGAATAATATTTCCCAGAATTAATTCCAATGTTCTACCAAAATTTCCATTTGAAAATTCCGAGGTTGAAACGCCAGGCTGAAATTCACACTTCAATTACAAGTTAAGACAAAAATTCCGGTTCTGAATTTCAGTTCCAAATTCCAGTTTCAAATTGCACTTGCCAATTCCAGTTCCAAGTTCCACGTCCACGTTCCATATCCTGATGGAATTCTGATGCTTCTTCCAAACTGTCTTTACACAAGGGTATTCCATATATCCCATTTAATTACAATCTATAATTTGGATCCCAAAATCCAATGTTAACTCACCGATGACAGTTCACCCTCCTAAATCTCACCCTGAATGTGCTCGATTTCATCACACGGTTCTCATCCTAACGCTAACTGGAGCCCGTGGCTTCTAACTCCCCCCTCCCCAACGCCCGGCAAATATACCCTTCACTGGGAACTGAACCCTAGCATCAAACGCAAGCTCATCGTTCCAACCTTAACCCTAAATCCACTTTCAATCTTCCTACTTCAAGTTGCACACGCCAATGAAACACTGAAATTTTGATGCCTAATTCCAATTATGTCTTAGTAACAGATACAGTTCTTCACTTCCATATGCCTATTGGGAATTCATGCTTCAAATTCCAGCTTTAAACTCTTATATCAAAGTAAAAATTAAACTACGGTTCGCGGGATAATGTCTTCCTTATATTGTGATACCATATAGCAATAGGAAACTTCTATAACAAATTCTAATAACGAAACCTAAGTTCCTATTACACATATCACGCAAGTATTACAGAATAATATTTTACAGAATAAATTCCAAAGTTCTACCAAAATTTCAAATTGAAAATTCCGAGGTTGAAACCCAGGCCGAAACTCACAATTCAATTACAAGTTAAGACAAAAATTCCGGTGCTGAAATTCAGTTCCACATTCCCGTTGCAAATTGCACTTGCCAATTCCATTTCCAAGTTCCACGTCCACGTTCCATATCCTGATGTAATTCTGATGCTTCTTCTAAACTCTCTTTACACAAGGGTATTCCATATATCCCATTTAATTACAATCTATAATTTGGATCCCAAAATCCAATGTTAACTCACCGATGACAGTTCACCCTCCTAAATCTCACCCTGAATGTGCACGATTTCATCACACGGTTCTCATCCTAAAGCTAACTGGAGCCCGTGGCTTCTAAGTCCCCCATCCCCACCGCCCGGCAAATATGCCCTTCACTGGGCACTGAACCCTAGTGTCAAACGCAAGCTCATCGTTCCAACCTTAACCCTAAATCCACTTTCAATCTTCCTACTTCAACTTGCACACGGCAATGAAACACTAAAATTTTGATGCCTAGTTCCAGTTATGTCTTAGTAACAGACACAGTCCTTCAATTCCATATGCCGATTGGGAATTCATGTTTCAAATTCCATCTGGAAACTCTGATAACAATGCAAAAAAAACTGAGGTCCGCGTGATAGTATCTTCCTTATATTGCGATACCATACAGCAATAAATATGAAACTTCTCTGACAAACTCTAATAACCAAACCTAAGTTCCTATTACGCATTTGACGCAAGTATTACAGAGTAATAATTCCCAGAATTAATTCCAAAGTTCTACCAAAATTTCCATTTGAAAATTCCGAGGTTGAAACCCCAGGCCGAAATTCACACTTCAATTACATGTTAAGACAAAAATTCCGGTGCTGAATTTCAGTTCCACTTTCAAGTTCCAAATGGCACTTGCCAATTCCAGTTAGAAGTCCTCCTTCCACGATCCATATCGCGATTTAATTTTGATGCTTCTTCCAAAATCTCTTCACTCAAGGGTATTCCATATATCCCATTTTAGTTACAATCTATAATTTGGATCCCAAAATGCAATGTTAACTCACCGATCACAGTTCACCCTTCTAAATCTCACCCTGAATGTGCTCGATTTCATCACACGATACTCATCCTAACGCTAACCCGAGCCCGTGGCTTCTAACCCCCCTCCCCACTCCCTGGTAAGTATGCCTTTCACTGGACACTGAACCCTAGCGTCAAAAGCTAGCTCATCGTTCCAACCTTAACCCTAAATCCACTTTCAATCTAATCAATAGAAGTTGCACACGCCAATGAAACACTAATTTTTTGATGCCTAATTCCAATTATGTCTTAGTAATAGACACTGTACTTCACTTCCATATGCCTATTGGGAATTCATGCTTCAAATTCGAGCTTTAAACTCTAATATCAATGTAAAAAGAAAACTGAGGTTCGCGTGATAATGTCTTCCTTATATTGCAATACCATACAGCAATAAATATGAAACTTCTCTAACAAACTCTAATAACCAAACCTATGTTCCTATCACGCATTTGAGTCAAGTATTACAGAATAATATTTCCCAGAATTAATTCCAAAATTCTTCCAAAATTTCCAATTGAAAATTCTGAGGTTCAAACCCCAGGCCGAAATTCACACTTCAATTACAAGGTAAGACAAAATTTCCGGTGCTGACTTTCAGGTCCACTTTCCAGTTCTAAATGGCACTTGCCAATTCCAGTTACAAATCCCCATTCCACGATCCATATCGCGATTTAATTTTGATGCAACTTCCAAAATTTCCTGAAGAAAGGGTATTCCATATATCCCATTTTAGTTACAATCTATAATTTGTTCCCAAAATGCAATGTTAACTCACCGATCACAGTTCACCCTTCTAAATCTCACCCTGAATGTGCTCGATTTCATCACACGATACCCATTCTAACGCTAACCCGAGCACGTGGCTTCTAACCCCCCCCCTCCAGACCCCCCGGTAAATATGCCTTTCGGTGGAAACTGAACCCTAGCGTCCAAAGCTAGCTCATCGTTCCAACCTTAACCCTAAATCCACTTTCAATCTAACTACTACAAGTTGAACACACCAATGAAACACTAATATTTTGATGCCTAATTCCAATTATGTCTTAGTAATAAACACTGTACTTCACTTCCACATGCCGATTGCGAATTCATGCTTCAAATTCCAGCTTTAAACTCTGATATCAATGTAAAAAGAAATCTGAGGTTCGCTTGATAATGTCTTCCTTATATTGCGATACCATACAGCAATAAATATGAAACTTCTCTAACAAACTCTAATAACCAAACCTGAGTTCCTATTACGCATTTGACGCAAGTATTACAGAATAATATTTTCCAGAAATAAGTCCAACGTTCTACCAAAATTTCCAATTGAAAATTCCAAGTTTGGAAACCCAGGCCCGAAACTCACACTTCAATAACAAGTTAAGACAAAAATTCCGGTTCTGAATTTCAGTTCCACATTCCCGTTCCAAATTGCACTTGCCAATTCCAGTTCCAAGTCCCCCTTCTACGTTCCATATCGCGCTTTAATTTTGATGCTTCCTCCAAACTCTCTTCGCACTAGGGTATTCCATATATCCCATTTTAGTTACAATCTATAATATGGTCCCAAAATGCAATATTAACTCACCGATCACAGTACACCCTTCTAAAACACACCCGGAATGAGCTCGATTTCATCACACGATACTCATCCCAACGCTAAGGCGAGCCCGAGGCTTCTAACCTCCCCCCTCTCCACCACCCGGTAAATATGCCTTTCACGGGAAACTGAACCCTAGCGTCAAACGCTAGCTCATCGTTCCAACCTTAACCCTAAATCCACTTTCAATCTAACTACTACAAGTTGCACACGCCAATGAAACACTAATATTTTGATGCCTAATTCCAATTATGTCTTAGTAATAGCTACTGGACTTCACTTCCATATGCCAATTGGGAATTCATGCTTCAAATTCCAGCTTTAAACTCTGATATCAATGCAGAAAGAAAACTGAGGATCGCGTGATAATGTCTTCCTTATATGGCGATACTATACAGCAATAAATATGAAACTTCTCTAACAAACTCTAACAACCAAACCTAAGTTCCTATAATGCATTTGACGCAAGTATTACAGAATAATATTTTCCAGAATTAATTCCAAAGTTCTACCAAAATTTCCAATTGAAAATTCTGAGGTTATACCCCAGGCCGAAATTCACACTTCAATTACAAGTTAAGACAAAATTTCCGGTGCTGAATTTCAGGTACACTTTCCAGTTCCAAATGGCACTTGCCAATTCCAGTTACAAGTCCCCCTTCCACGATCCATATCGCAATTTAATTTTGATGCTTCTTCCAAAATCTCTTCACACAAGGGTATTCCATATATCCTATTTTAGTTACAATCTATAATTTCGTCCCAAAATTAAATGTTAACTCACAGATCAGAGTTCACCCTTCTAAATCTCACCCTCAATTTTCTCGATTTCATCACACGATTCTCATCCTAACGCTAACACGAGGCCGTGGCTTCTAACCACCCCCTTCCCACACCCCGGCAAATATGCCTTTCACTGGAAACTGAACCCAGCGTCAAAAGATAGCTCATCGTTCCAACCTTAACCCTAAATCCACTTTCAATTTTCCTACTACAAATTGCACACGCCAATGAAAGACTAAGATTTTGATGCCTAATAACAATTATGTCTTAGTAATAGACACTGTACTTCACATCCACATGCCGATTGGGAATTCATGTTTCAAATTCCAGCTGGAAACTCTGATATCAATGGAAAAAGAAAACTGAGGTTCGCGTGATAATGTGTTCCTTATATTGCGATACCATACAGCAATAAGTATGAAACTTCTCTAACAAACTCTAATAACCAAACCTAAGTTCCAATTACGCATTTGACGCAAGTATTACAGAATAATAATTTCCACAATTAATGGCAAAGTTCTACCAAAATTTCCAATTGAAAATTCGGAGGTTGAAAACCCAGGCCGAAACTCACACTTCAATAACAAGTTAAGACAAAAATTCCGGTTCTGAATTTCAGTTCCACATTCCCGTTCCAAATTGAAATTGCCAATTCCAGTTCCAACTTCCACTTCCACGTTCCATATCCTGATGTAATTCTGATGCTTCTTCCAAACTCTCTTTACACAAGGGTATTCTATATATTCCATTTAATTACAATCTATAATTTGGATCTCAAAATGAATATTAACTCACCGATCACAGTTCACCCTCCTAAATCACACACTGAATGACCTCGATTTCATCACACGATTCTCATCCAAACGCTTACCCGAGCTCTTGCTTCTAACCTCGCCCTCCCCACCCACCTGTAAAGACGCCTTTCACTGGAAACTGAACCCTAGCGTCAAAAGCTAGATCTTCCTTCCAACCTTAACCCTAAATCCACTTTCAATCTAACTACTACAAGTTGCACACGCCAATGAAACACTAAAATTTTGATGTCTAATTGCAATTATGTCTTAGTAATAGACACAGGACTTCACTTCCACATGCAGATTGGGAATTCATGTTTCAAATTCCACCTGGAAAATCTGATATCAATGGAAAAAGAAAACTGAGGTTCCCGTGATAATATCTTCCTTATATTGCGATACCATACAGTAATAAGAATGAAACTTCTCTGACAAACTCTAATAACCAAACCTAAGTTCCTATTACGCATTTGACGCATGTATTACAGAATAATATTTTCCAGAATTAATTCCATTGGTCTACCAAAATTTCCAATTGAAAATTCTGAGGTTGAAAACCGAGGCCGAAACTCACACTTGAAGTACAAGATAAGACAAAAATTCCGGTGCTGAATTTCAGTTCCACATTCCCGTTCAAAATTGCACTTGCCAATTCCAGTTCCAAGATCCACGTCCACGTTCCATATCCTGAAGTAATTCTGATGCTTCTTCCAAACTGTCTTTACACAAGGGTATTCCATATATCCCATTTAATTGAAATCTATAATTTGGATCCCAAAATCCAATGTTAACTCACCGATGACAGTTCTCCCTCCTAAATCTCACCCTGAATGTGCTGGAATTCATCACACGGTTCTAATCCTAACGCTTACCTGAGCCGTGGCTTCTAACCGCCCCCTCCCCAACCCCCGGCAAATATGCCTCTCACTGGAAACTAAACCCTAGCGTCAAAGGCTAGCTCATCGTTCCAACCTTAAACCTAAATCCACTTTCAATCTTCCTACTACAAGTTGCACACGGCAATGAAACACTAAAATTTTGATGCCTAACTCCAACTATGTCTTAGTAACACACAGAGTTCTTCACTTCCATATGCCGATTGGGAATTCATGCTTCAAATTCCAGCTTGAAACTCTAATATCAATGTAAAAAGAAAACTGAGGTTCGCGTGATTATGTCTTCCTTATATTGCGATACCATACAGCAATAAATATGAAACTTCTCTAACAAACTCTAACAACCAAACCTGTGTTCCTCTTACACATTTGAGGCAAGTATTACACAGTAATATTTCCCAGAATTAATTCCAAAATTCTACCAAAATTTCCAATTGAAAATTCCGATTTTGAAACCCCAGGCCGAAATTCACACTTCAATTACAAGGTAAGACAAACATTCTGGTGCTGTATTTCCGTTCCATTTTCCAGTTCCAAATGGCACTTGCCAATTCCAGTTACAAGTCCCCCTTCCACGATCCATATCTCGATTTAATTTTGATGCTTCTTACAAAATCTCTTCACACAAGGGTATTCCATATATCCCATTTTAGTTACAATCTATAATTTCGTCCCAAAATGCAATGTTAACTCACCGATCAGAGTTCACCCTTCTAAATCTCACCCTCAATTTTCTCGATTTCATCACACGATTCTTATCCTAACGCTAACCCGAGCCCGTGGCTTCTAACCACCCCCTTCCCACACCCCGGCAAATATGCCTTTCACTAGAAACTGAACCCAGCGTCAAACGGTAGCTCATCGTTCCAACCTTAACCCTAAATCCACTTTCAATGTTCCTACTACAAATTGCACACGCCAATGAAAGACTAAGATTTTGATGCCTAATTCCAATTATTTCTTAGTAATAGACATTGTACTTCACATCCACATGCCGATTGGGAATTCATGTTTCAAATTCCAGCTGGAAACTCTGATATCAATGGAAAAAGAAAACTGAGTTTCGCGTGATAATGTGTTCCTTATATTGCGATACCCTACAGCAATAATTTTGAAACGTCTCTAACAAACTCTAATAACCAAACCTAAGTTCCGATTATGCATTTGATGCAAGTATTACAGAATAATATTTTCCACAATTAATTGCAAAGTTCTACCAAAATTTCGAATTGTAATTTCCGAGGTTGAAAACCCAGGCGGAAACTCACACTTCAATAACAAGTTAAGACAAAAATTCCGGTTATGAATTTCAGTTCCACATTCCAGTTCCAAACTGCACTTGTCAATTCCAGTTCCAAGTTCCACTTCCACGTTCCATATCCCGATGTAATTCTGATGCTTCTTCCAAACTCTCTTTACAAAAGGGTATTCCATATATTCCATTCAATTACAATCTATAATTTGTATCTCAAAATGCTATATTAACTCACCGATCACAGTTCACCCTCCTAAATCACACACTGAATGAGCTCGATTTCATCACACGATTCTCATCCTAACGCTTACCCGAGCTCTTGGCTTCTAACCTTGCCCTCCCCACCCACCTGTAAATATGCCTTTCACTGGAAACTGAACCCTAGCGTCAAAAGCTAGCTCTTCATTCCAACCTTAACCCTATATCCAATTTCAATCTAACTACTACAAGTTGCACACGCCAGTGAAACACTAAAATTTTGATGCCTAATTCCAATTATGTCTTAGTAATAGACACAGTACTTCACTTCCACGTGCAGATTGGGAATTCATGTTTCAAATTCCAGCTGGAAAATCTGATATCAATGGAAAAAGAAAACTGAGGTTCCCGTGATAATGTCTTCCTTATATTGCGATACCATACAGCAATACGAATGAAACTTCTCTGACAAACTCTAATAACCAAACCTAAGTTGCTATTACGCATTTGACGCATGTATTACAGAATAATATTTTCCAGAATTAATTCCATTGGTCTACCAAAATTTCGAATTGAAAATTCTGAGGTTTAAAACCGAGGCCGAAACTCACACTTCAAGTACAAGTTAAGGCAAAAATTCCGGTGCCGAATTTCAGTTCCACATTCCCGTTCAAAATTGCACTTGCCAATTCCAGTTCCAAGATCCACGTCCACGTTCCATATCCTGAAGTAATTCTGATGCTTCTTCCAAACTCTCATTACACAAGGGTATTCCATATGTCCCATTCAATTACAATCTATAATTTGGATCCCAAAATCCAATGTCAACTCACCGATGACAGTTCTCCCTCCTAAATCTCACCCTGAATGTGCTGGATTTCATCACACGGTTCTAATCCTAACGCTTACCTGAGCCGTGGCTTCTAACTGCCCCCTCCCCAACCCCCGGCAAATATGCCTTTCACTGGAAACTAAACCCTAGCGCAAAGGCTAGCTCATCGTTCCACCCTTAACGCTAAATCCACTTTCAATTTTCCTACTACAAGTTGCACACGGCAATGAAACACTAAAATTTTGATGCCTAACTTCAACTATGTCTTAGTAACACACACAGTTCTTCACTTCCATATACCGATTGGGAATTCATGTTTCAAATTCCAGCTGGAAACTCTGATATCAATGCAAAAAAAACTGAGGTCCGCGTGATAATATCTTCCTTATATTGCGATACATACAGCAATAAATATGAAACTTCTCTAACAAACTCTAATGATCAAACCTACGTTCCTATTACGCGTTTGACGCAAGTATTACAGAATAATATTTTCCAGAATTAATTCCAAAGTTCTACCAAAATTTCCAATTGAAAATTCCGAGGTTGAAACCTCAGGCCGAAATTCACACTTCAATTACAAGTTAAGACAAAAATTCCGGTGCTGTATTTCCGTTCCACTTTCCAGTTCAAAATGGCACTTGCCAATTCCAGTTGCAAGTCCCCCTTCGACGATCCATATCTCGATTTAATTTTCATGATTCTTCCAAAATCTCTTCACACAAGGGTATTCCATATATCCCATTTTAGTTACAATCTATAATTTGGATCCCAAAATGCAATGTTAACTCACCGATCACAGTTCACCCTTCTAAATATCACCCTGAATGTGCTCGATTTCATCACACGATTCTCATCCTAACGCTAACCCGAGCCCGTGGCTTCTAACACCCCCTCCCCACCCACCGGTAAATATGCCTTTCACTGGAAACTGAACCCTAGCGTCCAACGCTAGCTCATCGTTCCAACCTTAACCCTAAATCCACTTTCAATCTAACTACTACAAGTTGCACACGCCAATGAAACACTAAAATTTTGATGCATCATTCCAATTATGTCTTAGTAATAAAACCAGTACTTCACTTCCACATGCCGACTGGGAATTCATCTTTCAAATTTCAGCTGGAAAATCTGATATCAATGGAAAAAGGAAACTGAGGTTCCCGTGATAATGTCTTCCTTATATTGCGATACCATACAGCAATAAATATGAAACTTCTCTAACAAACTCTAATAAGCAAACCTAAGTTCCTATTACGCATTTGACGCAAGCATTACAGAATAATATTTTCCAGAATTAATTCCAAAGTTCTACCAAAATTTCCAATGGAAAATACCGAGTTTGAAACCCCAAGCCCAAACTCACACTTCAATAACAAGTTAAGACAAAAATTACGTATCTGAATTTCAGTTCCACTTTCCACTTCCAAATGGCACTTGGCAATTCCAGTTCCAAGTCCCACTTCCACGTTCCATGTCCCGATTTAATTTTGATGCTTCTTCCAAACTCTCTTCACACAAGGGTATTCCATATATCCCATTTTAATTACAATCTATAATGTGGTCCCAAAATGCAATGTTAACTCACCGATCACAGTTCACCCTCCTAAATCACACCCTGAATGAGCTCGATTTCATCACACGATTCTCATCCTAACGCTTACCCGAGCTCTTGGCTTCTAACCCTGCCCTTCCCACTCACCTGTAAATATGCCTTTCACTGGAAACTGAACCCTAGCGTCAAACGCTAGCTCTTCATTCCAACCTTAACCCAACATCCACTTTCCATCTTCCTACTCCAAGTGGCACACGCCAATGAAACACTAAAATTTTGATGTCTAATTCCAATTATGTCTTAGTAATAGACACAGTACTTCACTTCCACATGTCGATTGGGAATTCATGTTTCAAATTCCAGCTGGAAACTCTGATATCAATGGAAAAAGAAAACTGAGGTTCGCGTGATAATGTCTTCCTTATATTGCGATACCATACAGCAATAAGAATGAAACTTCTCTAACAAACTCTAATAAACAAACCTAAGTTCCTATTCCGATTTTGACGCAAGTATTACAAAATAATATTTTCCACAATTAGGTCCAAATTTCTACCAAAATTTCCCATTGAAAATTCCGAGGTTGAAAACCCAGGCCGAAAATCACACTTCAATTACAAGTGAAGACAAAAATTCCGGTTCTGAATTTCAGTTCCACATTCCCTTTCCAAATTGCACTTGCCAATTCCAGTTCTACGTTCCACGTCCACGTTGCATATCCTGAAGCAATTCTGATGCTTCTTCCAAACTCTCTTTACACAAGGGTATTCCATATATCCCATTTAATTACAATCTATAATTTGGATCCCAAAATCCAATGTTAACTCACCCATGACAGCTCTCCCTCATAAATCTCACCCTGAATGTGCTGGATTTCATCACACGGTTCTCATCCTAACGCTAACCCGAGCCCGTGGCTTCTAACCGCCCCCTCCCCAAAGCCCGGCAAATATGCCTTTCACTGGAAACTGAACCCTAGCGTGAAACACTAGCTCATCGTTCCTACCTTAACCCTAAATCCACTTTCAATCTTCCTACTACAAGTTGCACACGGCAATGAAACACTAAAATTTTGATGCCTAACTCCAACTATGTCTTAGTAACACACACAGTTCTTCGCTTTCATATGCCGATTGGGAATTCATGTTTCAAATTCCAGGTGGAAACTCTGATATCAATGCAAAAATAACTGAGGTCCGCGTGATAATATCTTCCTTATATAGCGATACATACAGCAATAAATATGAAACTTCTCTAACAAACTCTAATAACCAAACCTACGTTCCTATTACGCGTTTGACGCAAGTATTACAGAATAATATTTTCCAGAATTAATTCCAAAGTTCTACCAAAATTTCCAATTGAAAATTCCGAGGTTGAAACCCCAGGCCGAAATTCACACTTGAAATACAATTTAAGACAAAAATTCCGGTGCTGTATTTCCGTTCCACTTTCCAGTTCAAAATGGCACTTGCCAATTCCAGTTACAAGTCCCCCTTCCACGATTCATATCTCGATTTAATTTTGATGCTTCTTCCAAAATCTCTTCACACAAGGGTATTCCATATATCCCATTTTAGTTACAATCTATAATTTCGTCCCAAAATGCAATGTTAACTCACCGATCACAGTTCACCCTTCTAAATCTCACCCTGAATGTGCTCGATTTCATCACACGATACTCATTCTAACGCTAACACGAGCCCGTGGCTTCTAACACCCCCCTCCCCACCCACCGGTAAATATGCCTTTCACTGGAAACTGAACCCTAGCGTCCAACGCTAGCTAATCCTTCAAACCTTAACCCTAAATCCACTTTCAATCTAACTACTACAAGTTGCACACGCCAATGAAACACTAATATTTTGATGCCTAATTCCAATTATGTCTTAGTAATAAACACTGTACTTCACTTCCACATGCCGATTGCGAATTCATGCTTCAAATTCCAGCTTGAAACGCTAATATCAATGTAAAACGAAATCTGAGGTTCGCATGATAATGTCTTCCTTATATTGTGAAATCATACAGCAATAAATATGAAACTTCTCTAACAAACTCTAATAACCAAACCTGAGTTACTATTACACATTTGACGCAAGTATTACAGAATAATATTTTCCAAAAATAAGTCCAAAGTGCTACCAAAATTTCCAATTGAAAATTCCAAGTTTGGAAACCCAGGCCGAAACTCAAACTTCAATAACAAGTTAAGACAAAAATTCCGGTTCTGAATATCAGTTCCACATTCCCGTTCCAAATTGCACTTGCCAATTCCAGTTCCAAGTCCCCCTTCTACGTTCCATATCACGCTTTAATTTTGATGCTGCCTCCAAACTCTCTTCACACTAGGGTATTCCATATATCTCATTTTAGTTACAATCTATAATTTGGTCCCAAAATGCAATATTAACTCATCGATCACAGTACACCCTTCTAAATCACACCCGGAATGAGCTCGATTTCATCACACGATACTCATCCCAACGCTAAGCCGAGCCCGAGGCTTCTAACCCCCCCCCCTCTCCACCCCCCGGTAAATATGCCTTTCATGGGAAACTGAACCCTAGCGTCAAACGCTAGCTCATCGTTCCAACCTTAACCCTAAATCCACTTTCAATCTAACTACTACAAGTTGCACACGCCAATGAAACACTAATATTTTGATGCCTAATTCCAATTATGTCTTAGTAATAGCTACTGTACTTCACTTCCATATGCCAATTGGGAATTCATGCTTCAAATTCCAGCTTTAAACTCTAATATCAATGTAAAAAGAAAACTGAGGTTCGCGTGATAATGTCTTCCATATATTGCGATACCATACAGCAATATATATGAAACTTCTCTAACAAACTCTAACAACCAAACCTAAGTTCCTATTAAGCTTTTGACGCAAGTATTACAGAATAATATTTCCCAGAATTAATTCCAAAGTTCTACCAAAATTTCCAATTGAAAATTACGAGGTTGAAAGCCCAGGCCGAAAGTCACACTTCAATTACAATTTAAGACAAAATTCCCGATGCTGAATTTCAGGTCCACTTTCCAGTTCCAAATGGCACTTGCCACTTTCAGTTACAAGTCCCCCTTCCACGATCCATATCGCAATTTAATTTTGAAGCTTCTTCCAAAATCTCTTCACACAAGGGTATTCCATATATCCTATTTTAGTTACAATCTATAATTTCGTCCCAAAATGCAATGTTAACTCACCGATCAGAGTTCACCCTTCTAAATCTCACCCTCAATTTGCTCGATTTCATCACACGATTCTCATCCTAACGCTAACGCGAGCCCGTGGTTTCTAACCACCCCCTTCCCATCCCCCGGCAAATATGTCTTTCATTGGAAACTGAACCCAGCGTCAAACGCTAGCTCATCGTTCCAACCTTAACCCTAAATCCACTTTCAATATTCCTACTACAAATTACACACGCCAATGAAAGACTAAGATTTTGATGCCTAATTCCAATTATGTCTTAGTAATAGACACTGTACTTCACATCCACATGCCGATTGGGAATTCATGTTTCAAATTCCAGCTGGAAACTCTGATATCAAAGGAAAAAGAAAACTGAGGTTCGCGTGATAATGTGTTCCTTATATTGCCATACCATAGAGCAATAATTATGAAACTTCTCTAACAAACTCTAATAACCAAACCTATGTTCCGATTACGCATTTGACGCAAGTATTACAGAATAATATTTTCCACAATTAATTGCAAAATTCTACCAAAATTTCCAATTGAAAATTCCGAGGTTGAAATCCCAGCCCGAAACTCACACTTCAATAAAAAGTTAAGACAAAAATTCCGGTTCTGAATTTCAGTTCCACATTCCCGTTCCAAATTGCACTTGCCAATTCCAGTTCCAAGTTCTACTTCCACGTTCCATATCCTGATGTAATTCTGATGCTTCTTCCAAACTCTCTTTACACAAGGGTATTCCATATATCCCATTTAATTACAATCTATAACTTGGATCTCAAAATACAATATTAACTCACCAATCACAGTTCACCCTCCTAAATCACACACTGAATGAGCTCGATTTCATCACACGATTCTCATCCTAACGCTTACCCGAGCTCTTGGCTTCTTACCTCGCCCTCCCCACCCACCTGTAAATATGCCTTTTACTGGAAACTGAACCCTAGCGTCAAAAGCTAGCTCTTCATTCCAACCTTAACCCTAAATCCACTTTCAATCTAACTACTACAAGTTGCACACGCCAATGAAACACTAAAATTTTGATGCCTAATTCCAATTATGTCTTAGTAATAGACACAGTACTTCACTTCCACATGCCGATTTGGAATTCATGTATCAAATTCCACCTGGAAAATTTGATATCAATGGAAAAAGAAAACTGAGGTTCCCGTGATAATGTCTTCTTTATATTGCGATACCATACAGAAATAAGAATGAAACTTCTCTGACAAACTCTAATAACCAAACCTTAGTTCCTATTACGCATTTGACGCAACTATTACAGAATAATATTTTCCAGAATTAATTCCAATGGTCTATCAAAATTTCGAATGGAAAATTCTGAGGTTGAAAACCGAGGCCGAAACTCACACTTCAAGTACAAGTTAAGACAAAAATTCCGGTGCTGAATTTCAGTTCCACATTTCCGTTCAAAATTGCACTTGCCAATTCCATTTCCAAATACCACGTCCACGTTCCATATCCTGAAGTAATTCTGATGCTTCTTCCAAACTCTCTTTACACAAGGGTATTCCATATATCCCATGTTAACTCACCGATGACAGTTCTCGCTCCAAATCTCACCCTGAATATGCTGGATTTCATCACACGGTTCTCATCCTAACGCTAACCTGAGCCGTGGCTTCTAACCGCCCCCTCCCCAACCCCCGGCAAATATGCCTTTCGCTGGAAATTAAACCCTAGCGTCAAAGGCTAGCTCATCGTTAGAACCTTAACCGTAAATCCACTTTCAATCTTCCTACTACAAGTTGCACACGGCAATGAAACACTAAAATTTAGATGCCTAATTCCAATTATGTCTTAGTAAAACACAATGTTCTTCACATCCATATGCCAACTGGGAATTCATGTTTCAAATTCCAGCTGGAAACTCTGATATCAATGCAAAAAAAACTGAGGTCCGCGTGATAATATCTTCCTTATATTGCGATACATACAGCAATAAATATGAAACTTCTCTAACAAACTCTAATTACCAAACCTACGTTCCTATTACGCGTTTGACGCAAGTATTACAGAATAATATTTTCCAGAATTAATTCCAAAGTTCTACCAAAATTTCCAATTGAATATTCCGAGATTAGACCCCAGGCCGAAATTCACACTTCAATTACAAGTTAAGACAAAATTTCCGGTGCTGAATTTCAGGTCCATTTTCCAGTTCCAAACGGCACTTGCCAAATCCAGTTACAAGTCCCCCTTCCACGATCCGTATCACAATTTAATTTTGATGCTTCTTCCAAAATCTCTTCACACAAGGGTATTCCATATATCCTATTTTAGTTACAATCTATAATTTCGTCCCAAAATGCAATGTTAACTCACCGATCAGAGTTCACCCTTCTAAATCTCACCCTCAATTTGCTAGATTTCATCACACGATTCTCATCCTAACGCTAACCCGAGCCCGTGGCTTCTAACCACCCCCTTCTCACACCCCGGCAAATATGCCTTTCACTGGAAACTGAACCCAGCGTCAAACGCTAGCTCATCGTTCCAACCTTAACCCTAAATGCACTTTCAATATTCCTACTACAAATTGCACACGCCAAGGAAAGACTAAATTTTGATGCCTAATTCCAATTATGTCTTAGTAATAGACACTGTACTTCACATCCACATGCCGATTGGGAATTCATGTTTCATATTCCAGCTGGAAACTCTGATATCAATGGAAAAAGAAAACTGAGGTTCGCGTGATAATGTCGTCCTTATATTGCGATACCATACAGCAATAAGTATGAAACTTCTCTAACAAACTCTAATAACCTAACCTAAGTTCCGATTACGCATTTGACGCAAGTATTACAGAATAATATTTTCCACAATTAATGGCAAAGTTCTACCAAAATTTCCAATTGAAAATTCCGAAGTTGAAAACCCAGGCCGAAACTCACACTTCAATTACAAGTTAAGACAAAAATTCCGGTTCTGAATTTCAGTTCCACATTCCCGTTCCAAATTGCACTTGCTAATTCCAGTTCCAAGTTCCACTTCCACATTCCATATCATGATGTAATTCTGATGCTTCTTACAAACTCTCTTTACACAAGAGTGTTCCATATATTCCATTTAATTACAATCTATAATTTGGATCTCAAAATGCAATATTAACTCACCGATCAGAGTTCACCCTCCTAAACCACACACTGAATGAGCTCGATTTCATCACACGATTCTCATCCTAACGCTTACCCGAGCTCTTGGATTCTAACCTCGCCTTCCCCACCCACCTGTAAATATGCCTTTCACTGGAAACTGAACCCTAGCGTCAAACGCTAGATCTTCATTCCAACCTTAACCCTAAATCCACTTTCAATCTAACTACTACAAGTTGCACACGCCAATGAAATACTGAAATTTTGATGCCTAATTCCAATTATGTCTTAGTAATAGACACAGTACTTCACTTCCACATGCAAATTGGGAATTCATGTTTCAAATTCCACCTGGAAAAACTGATATCAATGGAAAAAGAAAACTGAGGTTCCCGTAATAATGTCTTCCTTATATTGCGATACCATACAACAATAATAATGAAAATTCTCTGACAAACTCTAATAACCAAACCGAAGTTCCGATTACGCATTTGACGCATGTATTACAGAATAATATTTTTCCAGAATTAATTCCATTGGTCTACCAAAATTTCGAATTGAAAATTCTGAGGTTGAAAACCGAGGTCGAAACTCACACTTCAAGTACAAGTTAAGACAAAAATTCCGCTGCTGAATTTCAGTTCCACATTCCCGTTCCAAATTGCACTTGCCAATTCCAGTTCCAAGTCCCACGTCCACGTTCCATATCCTGAAGTAATTCTGATGCTTCTTCCAAACTCTCTTTACACAAGGGTATTCCATATATCCCATTTAATTACAATCTATAATTTGGATCCCAAAATCCAATGTTAACTCACCCATGACAGTTCTCCCTCCTAAATCTCACCCTGAATGTGCTGGATTTCATCACACGGTTCTAATCCTAACGCTTACCTGAGCCGTGGCTTCTAACCGCCCCCTCCCCAACCCCCGGCAAATATACCTTTCACTCTAAACTAAACCCTAGCGCAAAGGCTAGCTCATCGTTCCAACCTTAACCCTAAATCCACTTTCAATCTTCCAACTCCAAGTTGCACACGGCAATGAAACACTAAAATTTTGATGTCTAATTCCAATTATGTCTTAGTAACAGATATAGTTCTTCACTTCCATATGCCGATTGGGAATTCCTGTTTCAAATTCCAGATGGAAACTCTGACATCAATTCAAAAAAAACTGAGGTCTGCGTGATAATATCTTCCTTATATTGCGATACATACAGCAATAAATATGAAACTTCTTTAACAAACTCTAATAACCAAACCTACGTTCCTATTACGCGTTAGACGCAAGTATTACAGAATAATATTTTCCAGAAATAATTCCAAAGTTCTATCAAAATTTCCAAACTAAAATTCCGAGGTTGAAAACCCAGGCGGAAACTCACACTTCAATAACAAGTTAAGACAAAAATTCCGGTTCTGAATTTCAGTTCCCCATTCCAGTTAAAAATGCCCTTGCCAATTCCAGTTCCAAGTTCCACTTCCATGTTCCATATCCTGCTGCAATTCTGATGCTTCTTCCAAACTCTCGTTACACAAGGGTATTCCATATATCCCATTTAATTACATTCTATAATTTGGATCTCAATATGCAATGTTAACTCACCGATCACAATTCACCCAACTAAATCTCACCCTGAATGTGCTCGATTTCATCACACGATTCTCATCCTAATGCTAATCCGAGCCCGTGGCTTCTAAACCCCCCCCTCCCGACACCCCCACAAATATGTCTTTTACTGGAAACTGAACCCTAACTTCAAACGCTAGCTCATCGTTGCAACCTTAACCCTAAATCCACTTTCCATCTTCCTACTCCAAGTTGCACACGCCAATATAACACTAAAATTTTGATGCTTAAATCCAGTTATGTCTTAGTAATAGACACTGTACTTCTCTTCCACATGCCGATTGGGAATTCTTGTTTCAAATTCCAGCTGGAAACTCTGATATGAATGCAAAAAAAAACTGAGGTTCGCGTGATAATGTCTTCCATATATTGCGATACCATACAGCATTAAATAAGAAACTTCTCTAACAAACTCTAATAACCAAACCTAAGTTCCTATTAGGCATTTGACCCAAGTATTACAGAATCATATTTTCCAGAATTAATTCCACAGTTCTACCAAAATTTCCAATTGACAATTCCGATGTTGAAACCCCAGGCCGAAACTAACACTTCAATAACAAGTTAAGACAAAAATTCCGGTTCTGAATTTCAGTTCCACATTCCCGTTCCAAATTGCACTTGCAAATTCCAGTTCCAAGTCACCCTTCCACGTTCCATATCGCGCTTTAATTTTGATGCTTCTTCCAAACTCTCTTTACACAAGTGAGTTCCATATATCCCATTTTGTTACAATCTATAATTTGGATCCCAAAATGCCATGTTAACTCACCGATCACAGTTCACCCTTCTAAATCTCACCCTAAATGTGCTCGATTTCATCACACGATTCTCATCCTAAGGCTAAACCGAGCCCGTGGTTTCTATCCCCCCCTCCCCACCCCCCAGCAAATATGCCTTTCACTGGAAACGGAACCCTAGCGTCAAACGCTAGCTCGTCGTTGCAACCTTAACCCTAAATCCACTTTCCATCTTTCTACTACAACTTGCACACGCCAATGAAACACTAAAATTTTGATGCCTAAGTCCAATTATGTCTTAGTAATAGACACTGTACTTCACTTACACATGCCGATTGGGAATTCATGTTTCAAATTCCAGCTGGAAACTCTGATATCAATGCAAAAAAAAAACAAAAAACTGAGGTTCGCGTGAAAATGTCTTCCTTATATCGCGATACCATACAGCAATAAGTATGAAACTTCTCTAACAAACTCTAATAACCAAACCTAAGTTCCTATTACGCATTTGACGCTAGTATTACAGAATAATATTTTACAGAAATAATTTCAGTGTTCTACCAAAATTTCCAATTGAAAATTCCGAGGTTGAAAAGCCAGGCCGAAACTCACACTTCAAAGAGAAGTTAAGACAAAAACTCCGGTTCTGAATTTCACTTCCTCTTTCCAGTTCCAAATGGCACTTGCCAATTCCAGTTCGAGGTCGCATTTCCACGGTCCATATCCCGATTTAATTTTGGTGCTTCGTCCAAACTCTCTTAACACAAGGGTATTCTATATATCCCTTTTTAGTTACAATCTATAATTTGGATCCCAAAATGGAATGTTAACTCACCGATCACAGTCCACCCTTCTAAATCTCACCCTGAATGTGCTCGATTCCATCACACGATTCTCATCCTAACGCTAATCCGAGGCCGTGGCTTCTAAACCCCCCTCCCTACCCCCCGGCAAATATGCCTTTCACTGGAAACTGAACCCTAGCGTCAAATCTCGCTCATCGTTCCAACCTTAACCCTAAATCCACTTTTCATCTTCCTACTCCAAGTTGCACACGCCAATGAAACAATAAAATTTTGATGCCTAATTACAATTATGTCTTAGTAATAGACACAGTACTTCCCTTCCACATGCCGATTGGGAATTCACGTTTCAAATTCGAGCTGGAAGCTCTGATATCAATGGAAAAATAAAACTGAGGTTCGCCTGATAATGTCTTCCTTATATTGCCATACCATACTGCAATAAATATGAAACTTCTCTAACAAACTCTAATAACCAAACCTAAGTTCCTATTGCGCATTTGACGCAAGTATTACACAATAATATTTTCCAGAATTAATTCTAAAGGTCTACCAAAATTTCCAATTGAAAATTCCGAAGTTGAAAACCCAGGCCAAAACACACACTTCAATTACAATTTAAGACAAAAATTCCGGTTCTGAATTTCTGTTCCACTTTCCAGTTCCAAATTGCACTTGTCAATTCCAGTTCCAAGTTCCACTTCCACGTTCCAAACCCCGATGTAATTCTGATGCTTCGTCCAAACGCTCTTCATACAAGGGTATTCCATATATCCCATTTTAGTTACAATCTATAATTTGGATGCCAGTATTCTATGTTAACTCACCAATCACAATCCAGCCTTCTAAATCTCACCCTGAATGTGCTCGATTTCATCACACGATTCTCATTCTAACGCAAACCCGAGCTCTTGGCTTCTACCCCCCACCCCCTGCATCCCCCAGCAAATGTGCCTTTCACTGGAAACTGAACCCTTGCGTCAATTGCTACCTCATCATTCCAAACTTAACCCTAAATCCACTTTCAATTTTCCTACTACAAATGGCACACGCCAATGAAACACTAAAACTTTCATGGCTAATTCCAATTATGTCTTAGTAATAGACACTGTACTTCCACATACTGTTTGGGAATTCATGTTTCAAATTCCAACTGGAAACTGTGATATTAATGCAAAAAAAAAAAAAAAACTGAGGTTCGCGTGATAATGTCTTCCTTATATTGCGATACCATACAGCAATAAATATGAAACTTCTCTAACAAACTCTAATATCCAAACCTAAGTTCCTATTACGCATTTGACGCAAGTATTACAGAATAATATTTTCCACAATTAATTCCAAAGTTCTACCAAAATTTCCAATTGAAAATTGCGAGGTTGAAAACCCAGGCTGAAACTCACACTTCAATTAAAAGTTAAGACAAAAATTCCGGTTCTGATTTTCAGTTCCACTTTCCACTTCCAAATGGCACTTGACAATTCCAGATCCAAGTCCCACTTCCACGTTCCATATCCCGATTTAATTGTGATGTTTCTTCCAAACTCTCTTCACAGTAGGGTATTCCATATATCCCATTTTATTTACAATCTATAATTTGCATGCCAAAATTCTATGTTAACTCACCGATCACAGTTCACCCTTCTAAATCTCACACTGAATGTGCTCGATTTCATCACACGATTCTCATCCTAACGCTAACCCTAGCCCGTGGCTTCTAACCACCCCCTCCCCACTCCTCGGCAAATATGCCTTTCACTGGAAACTGAACCCTAGCGTCAAACACTAGCTCATCGTTCCAACCTTAACCCTAAATCCACTTTCCATCTTCCTACTCGAAGTTGCACACGCCAATGAAACACTAAAATTTTGATGCCTAATTCCAATTGTGTCTTAGTAATAGACACAGTACTTCATTTCCACATGCCGATTGGGAATTCATGTTTCAAATTCCAGCTGGAAACTCTGATATCAATGCAAAACAAACCTCAGGTTCGCGTGATAATGTCTTCCTTATATTGTGATACCATACAGCAATAAATATGAAACTTCTCTAACAAACTCTAATAACCAAACCTAAGTTCCTATTACGCTTTTGTCACAAGTATTACACAATAATATTTTCCAGAACTAATTCCAAAGTTCTACCAAAATTTCCAATTGAAAATTCCGAGGTTGAAAAGCCAGGCCGAAACTCACACTTCAATTACAGGTTAAGACAGAAATTCCAGTTCTGAATTTCACTTCCACTTTCCAGTTCCCAATTGCACTTGCCAATTCCATTTCCAAGTCCCATTTCAACGGTCCATATCCCGATTTAATTTTGGTGCTTCTTCCTAACTCTCTTAACACAAGGGTATTACATATATCCCATTTTAGTTACAATCTATAATTTGGATCCCAAAATGGAACACTAAATCACCGATCACAGTTCACCATTCTAAATCTAACCCTGAATGTGCTCGATTTCATCACGCGATTCTCATCCTAACGCTAACCCGAGCCGGTGGCTTCTATCCCCGCCCTCCCCAACCCCCGGCAAATATGCCTTTCACTGGAAACTGAACCCTAGGGTCAAACGCTAGCTCATCGTTCCAAACTTAACCCTAAATCCACTTTCCATCTTCCCACTCCAAGTTGCACACGCCAATGATACACTAAAATTTTGATGCCTAATTCCAATTATGTCTTAGTAATAGACACAGTACTTCACTTGCACATGACGATTGGGAATTCATGTTTCAAATTCCAGCTGGAAACTCTGATATCAATGCAAAAAAAAAATTAAGTTCGCTTGATAATGTCTTACTTATATTGCGATACCATACACCAATAAATATGAAACTTCTCTAACAAACTCTAATAACCAAACTTAAGTTCCTATTACGCATTTGAGGCAAGTATTACAGAATAATATTTTCCACAATTAGGTCCAAAGTTCTACCAAAATTTCCAATTGAAAATTGCGAGGTTGAAAACCCAGGCCGAAACTCACACTTCAATTACAAGTTAAGACAACGATTCCGGTTCTGAATTTCAGTTCCACATTCCAGTTCCAAATTGCACTTGCCAATTCCAGTTCCAAGTTCCACTTCCACGTTCCATGTAGTGATGTTATTCTAATGCTTCTTCCAAACTCTCTTTACACAAGTGTATTCCATATATCCCATTTTAGTTACAATCTATAATTTGGATCCCAAGAGGCAATGTTAACTCACCGATCACAGTTCACCCTTCTAAATCTCACCCTGAATGTGCTAGATTTCATCACACGATTTTCATTCAAATGCTAACCCGAGCCCCTGGCTTCTAAACCCCCCTCCCCCCCTCAGGCAAATATGCCCTTAACTGGAAACTGAACCCTAGCGTGAAACGCTAGCTCATTGTTCGAACCTTAACCCTAAATCCTTTTTTCCATCTACCTACTCCAAGATGCACACGCCAATGAAACACTAATATTTGGATGCCTAATTCCAATTATGTCTTAGTAATAGACATAGTACTTCACTTCCACATGCCGATTGGGAATTCATGTTTGAAATTCCAGCTGGAATCTCTGATAACAATCCAAAAAAAAAAAAAATTAGGTTCGCGTGATGTCTTCCTTATATTGCGATACCATACAGCAATAAATATGAAACTTCTCTAATAAACTCTCATAACGAAACCTAAGTTCCTATTATGCATTTGACGCAAGTATTACAGTATAATATTTTCCAGAATTAATTCCAACGTTCTACCAAAATTTCCAATTGAAAATTCCGAAGTTGAAAACCCTGGCCGAAACTCACACTTCAATTACAAGTTAAGAAAAAAATTCCGGTTCTGAATTTCAGTTCTACTTTCCAGTTCCAAATGTCACTTACCAATTCCAGTTCCCAGTCCCATTTCCACATACCATATCCCGATTTAATTTTGATGCTTCTCCCAAGCTCTCTTTACACAAGGGTATTCCATATATCCCATTTTAGTTACAATCTATAATTTGGAACCCAAAATGGAATGTTAACTCACCGATCACAGTTCACCCTTCTAAATCTCACCCTCAATGTGCTCGATTTCATCACGCGATTCTCATCCTAACGCTAGCCCTAGTCCGTGGCTTCTAAAACCCCCCTCCCAACCCTCAGGCAAATATGCCTTTCACTGGAAACTGAACCCTAGGGTCAACCGCTAGCTCATCGTTCCAACCTTAACCCTAAATCCACTTTCCATCTTCCTACTCCAAGTTGCACACGCCAATGAATTACTAAAATTTTGATGCCTAATTCCAATTATGTCTTAGTAGTAGACACTGTACTTCACTTCCACATGACGATTGGGAATTCATGTTTGAAATTCCAGCTGGAATCTCTGATAACAATCCAAAAAAAAAAAAAATTAGGTTCGCGTGATGTCTTCCTTATATTGCGATACCATACAGCAATAAATATGAAACTTCTCTAATAAACTCTCATAACGAAACCTAAGTTCCTATTATGCATTTGACGCAAGTATTACAGTATAATATTTTCCAGAATTAATTCCAACGTTCTACCAAAATTTCCAATTGAAAATTCCGAAGTTGAAAACCCTGGCCGAAACTCACACTTCAATTACAAGTTAAGAAAAAAATTCCGGTTCTGAATTTCAGTTCTACTTTCCAGTTCCAAATGTCACTTACCAATTTCAGTTCCCAGTCCCATTTCCACATACCATATCCCGATGTAATTGTGATACTTCTCCCAAACTCTCTTTACACAAGGGTATTCCATATATCCCATTTTAGTTACAATCTATAATTTGGAACCCAAAATCCAATGTTAACTCACCGATCACAGTTCACCCTTCTAAATCTCACCCTGAATGTGCTCGATTTCATCACGCGATTCTCATCCTAACGCTAGCCCTAGTCCGTGGCTTCTAAAACCCCCCTCCCAACCCTCAGGCAAATATGCCTTTCACTGGAAACTGAACCCTAGGGTCAACCGCTAGCTCATCGTTCCAACCTTAACCCTAAATCCACTTTCCATCTTCCCACTCCAAGTTGCACACGCCAATGAATTACTAAAATTTTGATGCCTAATTCCAATTTTGTCTTAGTAGTAGACACTGTACTTCACTTCCACATGACGATTGGGAATTCATGTTTCAAATTCCAGCTGGAAACTCTGATATCAATGCAAAAAAAAAAAAAATTAGGTTCGTGTGATAATGTCTTCCTCATATTGCGATACCATACAGCAATTAATATGAAACTTCTCTAACAAACTCTAATAACCAAATCTAAGTTCCTATTACGCATTTGATGAAAGTATTACAGAATAATATTTTCCACAATTAGGTCCAACGTTCTACCAAAATTTCCAATTGAAAATTCCGAGGTTGAAAACCCAGGCCGAAACTCACACTTCAATTACAAGTTAAGACAAAAATTCCGGTTCTGAATTTCAGTTCCATATTCCAGTTCCAAATTGTACTTGCCAATTCCAATTCCAAGTTCCACTTCCACGTTCCATATAGTGATGTAATTTTGATGCTTCTTCAAAACTCTCTTTACACAAGTGTATTCCATATATACCATTTTAGTTACAATCTATAATTTGGATCCCAAAAGGCAATGTTAACTCACCGATCACTGTTCACCCTTCTAAATCTCACCCTGAATGTGCTCGATTTCATCACACGATTCTCATCCTAACGCTAACCCGAGCCCGTGGCTTCTATCCCCGCCCTCCCCAACCCCCGGCAAATATGCCTTTCACTGGAAACTGAACGCTAGCGTCAAACGCTAGCTCATCGTTCCAACCTTAACCCTAAATCCACTTTCCATCTTCCTAATACAAGTTGCACACGCCAATGAAACACTATCATTTTGATGCCTAATTCCAATTACGTCTTAGTAATAGGCAGTGTACTTCACTTCCACATGCCGATTGGGAATTCATCATTCAAATTCCAGCTGGAAACTATGATTTCAATGCAAAAAAAAATTGTGGTTCGCGTGATAATGTATTCCTTATATTGCGATACCATACAGCAATAAATATGAAACTTCTCTAACAAACTCTCATAACCAAACCTAAGTTCCTATTACGCATTTGACGCAAGCATTACAAAATAATATTTTCCAGAATTAATTCCAAAGTTCTACCAAAATTTCCAATTGAAAATTCTGAGGTTGAAAAGCCAGGCCGAAACTCACACTTCAATCACAGGTTAAGATAAAAATTCCGGTTCTGAATATCACTTCCACTTTCCAGTTCCAAATGGCACTTGCCAATTCCAGTTCCAAGTCCCATTCCCACGGTCCACATCCCGAATTAATTTTGGTGCTTCTTCCAAACGCTCTTAACACAAGGGTATTCCATATATCCGATTTTAGTTACAATCTACAATTTGGATGCCAAAATTCAATTTTAACTCACCGATCACACTCCACCCTTCTAAATCTCACCCTGAATGTGCTCGATTTCATCACACGATTCTCATCCTAACGCTAAGCCGATCCCGTGGCTTCTAACCCCCCCCTCCCCACCCCCGCGCAATTATGCCTTTCCCTGGAAACTGAACCCTAGCGTCAAACGCTAGCTCATCGTTCCAACCTTAACCCTAAATCCACTTTCCATCTTCCTACTCCAAGTTGCACACGCCAATAAAACACTAAAATTTTGATGCTTAATTCCAGTTATGTCTTAGTAATAGACACTGTACTTCACTTCCACATGCCGATTGGGAATTCATGTTTCAAATTCCAGCTGGAAACTCTGATATCAATGCAAAAAAAAAAAAAAAAAACTGAGGTTCGCGTGATAATGTCTTCCTTATATTGCGATACCATACAGCAATAAGCATGAAAATTCTCTAACAAACTCTAATAACCAAACCTAAGTTCCTATTACGCATTTCACGCAAGTATTACAGAATAATATTTTTCACAATTAAGTCCAAAGTTCTACCAAAATTTCCAATTGAAAATTCCGAGGTTGAAAACCCAGGCCGAAACTCACACTTCAATTACAAGTTAAGACAAAAATTCCGGTTCTGAATTTCAGTTCCACTTTCCAGTTCCAAATTGCACTTGTCAATTCCAGTTCCAAGCTCCACTTCCACGTTCCATATCCCGATGTAATTCTGATGCTTCTTCCAAACTCTCTTTACACAAGGGTATTCCATATATCCCATTTTAGTTACAATCTATAATTTGGATGCCAAAATTCTATGTTAACTCACCGATCACAGTCCGCCCTTCTAAATCTCACCCTGAATGTCCTCGATTTCATCACACGATTCTCATCCTAACGCTGACCCGAGCTCTTGGCTTCTAACCCCCGCCCCTGCATTCCCCAGCAAATATGAATTTCACTGGAAACTGAGCCTTAGCGTCAAACGCTAGCTCATCGTTCCAACCTTAACCCTAAATCCACGTTCAATCTTCCTACTCCAAGTTGCACACGCCAATGAAACACTAAAATTTTGATGCCTAATTCCAATTATGTCTTAGTAATAGACACAGTACTTCACTTCCACATGCCAATTGGGAATTCATGTTTCAAATTTTAGCTGGAAACTCTGATATCAATGCAAAAAAAAATTAGGTTGGCGTGATAATGTCTTCCTTATATTGCGATACCATACAGCAATAAATATGAAACTTCTCTAACAAACTCTAATAACCAAACCTAAGTTCCTATTTTGCGTTTGACGGAAGTATTATACAATAATATTTTCCAGGATTAATTCCAAAGGTCTACCAAAATTTCCAATTGAAAATTCCGAGGTTGAAAACCCAGGCCGAAACTCACACTTCAATTACAAGTTAAGACAAAAATTCCGGTTCTGAATTTCAGTTCCACTTTCCAGTTCCAAATTGCACTTGTCAATTCCAGTTCCAAGTTCCACTTCCACGTTCCATATCCCGATGTAATTCTGATGCTTCTTCCAAACTCTCTTTACAAAAGCGTATTCCATATATCCCATTTTAGTTACAATCTATAATTTGGATGCCAAAATTCTATGTTAACTCACCGATCACAGTCCACCCTTTTAAATCTCACCCTGAATGTACTCGATTTCATCACACGATTCTCATCCTAACGCTGACCCGAGCTCTTGGCTTCTAACCCCACCCCCTGCATCCACCAGCAAATATGACTTTCACTGGAAACTGAACCCTAGCGTCGAACGCTAGCTCATCGTTCCAACCTTAACCCTACATCCACTTTCCATCTTCCTACACCAAGTTGCACACGCCAATGAAACACTAAAATTTGGATGCCTAATTCCAATTATGTCTTAGTAATAGACACAGTACTTCACTTCCACATGCCGATTGTTAATTCATATTTCAAATTCCAGCTGGAAACTCTGATATCAATGCAAAAAAAAAATTAGGTTCGCGTGATAATGTCTTCCTCATATTGCGACACCAGACAGCAATAAATATGAAACTTCTCTAACGAACTCTAATAACCAAACCTAAGATCTTATTACGCATTTGACGCAAGTATTACACAATAATATTTTCCAGGATTAATTCCAAAAGTCTACCAAAATTTCCAATTGAAAATTCCGAGGTTGAAAACCTAGGCCTAACCTCACACTTCAATTACAAGTTAAGACAAAAATTCCGGTTCTGAATTTCAGTTCCACGTTCCAGTTCCATCTTTCACTTGTAAATTCCAGTACTAAATTCCACTTCCACGTTCCATAGCCCGATGTAATTCTTATGCTTCTTCAAAACTCTCTTCACACAAGGGTATTCCATATATCCCATGTTAATTACAATCTATAATTTGGATCCCAAAGTGGAATGCTAACTCACCTATCACAGCTGACCCTTCTAAATCTCACCCTGAATGTGCTCGATTTCATCACACGATTCTCATCCTAACGCTAACCCGAGCCCGTGGCTTCTAACACCCCCTCGTCACCCCCCCGCAATTATGCCTTTCCCTGGAAACTGAACCCTAGCATCAAACGCTAGCTCATCGTTCCAACCTTAACTTTAAATTCACTTTCAATCTTCCTACTCCAAGTAGCACACGCCAATAAAACACTAAAATTTTGATGCTTAATTCCAGTTATGTCTTAGTAATAGACCCTGTCCTTCACTTCCACATACCGATTGTTAATTCATGTTACAAATTCCAGTTGGAAGCTGTGATATCAATGCAAAAAAAAAAAACTTAGGTTCGGGTGATAATGTCTTCCTTATATTGCGATACCATACAGCAATAAGAATGAAACTTCTCTAACAAACTCTAATAACCAAAGCTAAGTTCCTATTATGCATTTGACGGAGGTATTACAAAATAATATTTTCCACAATTAAGTCCAAATTTCTACCAAAATTTCCCGTTGAAAATTCCGAGGTCTAAAACCCAGGCCGAAACTCACACTTCAATAACTAGTTAAGACAAAAATTCCGGTTCTGAATTTCAGTTCCAGGTTCCAGTTCCAAATTGCACTTGCCAATTCCAGTTCCAAGTTCCACTACCACGTTCCATATCCTGATGTAATTCTCATACTTCTTCCAAACTCTCTTTACACAATGGTGTTCCATATATCCCATTTTAGTTACAATCTATAATTTGGATCCCAATATCCAATGTTAACTCACCGATCACAGTTCACCCTTCTAAATCTCACCCTGAATGTGCTCGATTTCATCACACGATTCTCATCCTAACGCTAACCCGAGCCCCTGGCTTCTAACCCACCCCTCCCCACCCCCAGGCAAATATGCCCTTCACGGGAAACTGAACCCTAGCGTCAAACGCTAGTTCATTGTTCCAACCTTAACCCTAAATCCATTTTCCATCTTCCTACTCCAAGTTGCAAACGCCAATGAAACACTAAAATTTTGGTGCCTAATTCCAATTATGTCTCAATAATAGACACAGTACTTCACTTCCACGTTCGGATTGGGAATTCATGTTTCAAATTCCAGCTTGAGACTCTGATAACAATGCAAAAAAAAAAAAATTAGGTTCGCGTGATGTCTTCCTTATATTGCGATACCATACAGCAAAAAATATGAAACTTCTCTAACAAACAGTCATAACGAAACCTAAGTTCCTATTATGCATTTGACGGAAGTATTACAGAATAATATTTTCCAGAATTAATTCCAAAGCTCTACCAAAATTTCCAGTTGAAAATCCCGAGGTTGAAAACCCAGGCCGAAACTCACACTTCAATTACAAGTTAAGACAAAAATTCCGGATCTGAATTTCAGTTCCACTTTCCAGTTCCAAATGTCACTAACCAATTCCAGTTCCAAGTCCCATTTCCACGTTCCATATCCCGATTTAATTTTGATTCTTCTCCCAAACTCTCTTTACCCAAGGGTATTCCATATATCCCATTTTAGTTACAATCTCTAATTTGGAACCCAAAATGGAATGTTAACTCACCGATCACAGTTCACCCTTCTAAATCTCTCACTGAATGTGCTCGATTTCATCACATGATTCTCATCCGAACGCTAACCTGAGCCCGTGGCTTCTAACCCCCCCCCCTCCCGACCCCCCGGTAATTATGCCTTTCACTGGAAACTGAACCCTAGCGTCAAACCCTAGCTCATCGTTCCAACCTTAACCCTAAAGCCAGTTTCCATCTTCCTACTCCAAGTTGCACACGCCAATAAAACACTAAAATTTTGATGATTAATTCCAGTAATATCTTAGTAATAGACACTGTACTTCACTTGCCCATGCCGATTAGGAATTCATGTTTCAAATTCCAGCTGGAAAATCTTATATCAATGCAAAAAAAAACTGAGGTTCGCGTGGTAATGTCTTCCTTATATTTCCATACCATACAGCAATAAATATGAAACTTCTCTAACAAACTCTCATAACCAAACCTAAGTTCCTATTACGCATTTGACGCAAGTATTACAGAATAATATTTTCCAGAATTAATTCCAAATCTCTACCAAAATTTCCAATTGAAAATTCCCAGGTTGAAACCCCAGGCCGAAACTCACACTTCAATTACAAGTTAAGACAAAAATTCCTGTTCTGAATTTCAGTTCCACTTTCCAGTTCCAAATGTCACTAACCAATTCCGGTTCCAAGTCCCATTTCCACGTTCCATATCCCGATTTAATTTTGATGCTTCTCCCAAACTCTCTTTACACAAGGGTATTCCATATATCCCATTTTTGTTACAATCTATAATTTGGAACCCAAAATGGAATGTTAACTCACCGTTCACAGTTCACCCTTCTAAATCTCTCACTGAATGTGCTCGATTTCATCACATGATTCTCATCCTAACGCTAACCCGAGCCCGTGGCTTCTAACCCAGCCCTCCCGACCCCCCGGCAATTATGCCTTTCACTGGAAACTGAACCCTAGCGTCAAACCCTAGCTTATCGTACCAACCTTAACCTTAAAGCCATTTTCCATCTTCCTACTCCAAGTTGCACACGCCAATAAAACACTAAAATTTTGAGGATTAATTTCAGTTATGTCTTAGTAATAGACACTGTACTTCACTTGCCCATGCAGATTAGGAATTCATGTTTCAAATTCCAGCTGGAAACTCTGATATCAATGCAAAAAAAAATTGAGGTTCGTGTGGTAATGTCTTCCTTATATTGCCATACCATACAGCAATAATTATGAGACTTCTCTAACAATCTCTCATAACCAAACCTAAGTTCCTGTTACGCATTTCACGCAAGTATTACAGAATAATATGTTCCACAATTAATTCCAAAGTTCTAACAAAATTTTCAATTGAAAATTCCGAGTTGGAAAACCCAGGCCGAAACTCACACTTCAATTACAAGTTAAGACAAAAATTCCGGTTCTGAATTTCAGTTCCACTTTCCAGTTCCAAATGCCAATTGCCAATTCCAGTTCCAAGTCCCACTTCCATGTTCCATATCCCGATTTAATTTTGATGCTTCTTCCAAACTTTCTTCACACAAGGGTATTCCATATATCCCATTTTAGTTACAATCTATAATTTGGATCCCAAAATCCAATGTTAACTCACCGATGACAGTTCACCCTGCTAAATCTCACCCTGAATGTGCTCGATTTCATCAGACAATTCTCATTCTAACGCTATCCCCAGCCCTTGGCTTCTAACCCCCCCCCTCCTCTCCCCTCCCCATCCACCGCCAAATATGCCTTTCACTGGAAAATGAACCCTAGCGTCAAACGCTAGCTCATCATTCCCACCTTAACCCTTAATCCATTTTCCATCTTCCTACTCCAAGTTGCACACGCCAATGAAACACTAAAATTTTGATGCCTAATTCCAATTTTGTCTTAGTAATAGACACTGTACTTCACTTCCACATGCCGATTTGGAATTCATGTTTCAAATTCCAGCTGGAAACTCTGATATCCATGCAAAAAGAAAACTGAGGTTCGCGTGATAATGTCTTCCTTGTATTGCGATACCATACAGCAACAAATATGAAACTTCTATAACAAACTCTAATAACCAAACCTAATTTCCTATTACGCCTTTGACTCAAGTATTACAGAATAATATTTTCCAGAATTAATTCCAAAGTTCTACCAAAATTTCCAATTGAAAATTCTGAGCTTGAAAATCCAGGCCGAAAGTCATACTTCAATCTCAACTTAGGGCAAAAATTCCGGTTTGAATTTCGGTTCCTTGTTCCAGGTCCAAATTGTACTTGCCATTTCCAGTTCCGATTTCCTCTTCCACGGTCCACATCCCGATGTCATTCTGATGCTTTTTCCAAACTCTCTTTACACAAGGGTATTCCATATATCCCATTTAATTACAATCTATGATTTTGACCCCAAATTCCAATGTTACCTCACCGATCACAGTTCACCCTTCTAAATCTCACCCTGAATGTGCTCGATTTCATCACACGATTCTCATCCTAACGCTAAGCCGAGCCCTTGACTTCTAACCCACCCCACCTCTCCCCTCCCCACCCCCCGCCAGATATGCCTTTCACTGGAAACTGAACGCTAGCGTCAAACGCTAGCTCATCCTTCCCACCTTAAACCTAAATCCACTTTACATCTTCCTACTCCACGTTGTCACACGCCAAGGAAACACTAAAATTTTGATGCCTAATTCCAATTATGTCTTAGTAATAGACACTGTACTTCACCTCCACATGCCGATTGGGAATTCATGTTTCAAATTCTAGCTGGAAACTCTGATATCAGTGCAGAAAGAAAACTGAGGTTCCGGTGATAATGTCTTCCTTATATTGCGATACGATACAGCAATAAATATGAAACATCTCTAACAAACTCTAAAAACCAAACCTAAGTTCCTATTACGCCTTTGACGCAAGTATTACAGAATAATATTTTCCAGAATTACCTCCAAAGTTCTACCAAAATTTCCAATTGAAAATTCCGAGCTTGAAAACCCAGGCCGAAACTCACAATTCAATAGCAATTTAGGACAAAAATTCCGGTTCTGAATTTCAGTTCCACATTCCAGTTCCAAATTGCACTTGCCAATTCCAGTTCCAAGTTCCACTTCCACGTTCCATATCCCGATGTCAGTCTGATGCTTCTTCCAAAGTCTCTTTACGCAATGATATTCCATATATCCCATTTTAGTTACAATATATTATTTGAATCCCAAAATCCAATGTTAACTCACCGATCACAGTTCACCCTTCTAAATCTCACCCTAAATGTGCTCGAATTCATCACACGATTCTCATCCTAACGCTAACCCGAGCCCTTGTTTTCTAACCGCCCCGCTTCCCTCCCCTCCCCACCCCACGCCAAATATGCCTTTCACTGGAAACTGAACCCTAGCGTCAAACGCTAGCTCATCGGTCCAACCTTAACCCTACATCCACTTTCCACTTTCCTACTCCAAGTTGCCACACGCGAATTAAACACTAATATTGTGATGCCTGATGCCAATTATGTCTGAGTAATAGACAATGTACTTCACTTCCACATGCCGACTGGGAATTCATGTCTCAAATTCCAGCTGGAAACCCTGATATCAATTGAAAAAGAAAATTGAGCTTCCCCTGATTATGTCTTCCTTATATTGCGATACCATGCAGCAATAAATATGAAACTTCTCTAACAAACTCTAATAACCAAACCTAATTTCCTATTATGCCTTTGACGCAAGTATTACAGAATAATATTTTCCAGAATTAACTCCAAAGTTCTACCAAAATTTCCAATTGAAAATTCCGAGGTTGAAAACCCAGACCGAAACTCACAATTCAATAGCAAGTTAGGACAAAAATTCCGGTTCTGAATTTCAGTTCCACGTTCCAAGTCCAAATTGCACTTGCCAATTCCAGTTCCAATTTCCTCTTCCACGGTCCACATCCCGATGTCATTCTGATGCTTCTCCCAAACTCTCTTTACACAAGGGTATTCAATATATCCCATTTTAGTTACAATATATAATTTGGATCCCAAAATCCAATGTTAACTCACCGATCACTGTTCACCCTTCTAAATCTCACCCTAAATGTGCTCGATTTCATCACACGATTCTCATCCTAACACTAATCCGAGCCCTTGGCTTCTAACCCCCCCCGCTTCGCTCCCCTCCCCACCCCCCGCCAAATATGCCTTTCACTGTAAACTGAACCCTAACGCCAAAGGCTAGCTCATCTTTCCCACCTTAACGCTAAACCCAGTTTCCATCTTCCTACTCCACGTTGCCACACGCCAATGAAACACTAAAATTGTGATGCCTAATTCCAATTATGTCTTAGTAATAGACACTGTACTTCACTTCCACATGCCAACTGGGAATTCAGGTCTCAAATTTGTGCTGAAAACTCTGATATCCATGCAAAAAGAAAACTAAGGTTCGCGTGATAATGTCTTCTTTATATTGCGATAAAATGAAGCAATAAATATGAAACTTCTCTAACAAACTCTAATAACCAAACCTAAATTCCTATTACGCTTTTGTCGTAAGTATTACAGAATAATATTTTCCAGAATTAACTCCAAAGTTCTACCAAATTTCCAATTGATAATTCCGAGCTTGAAAACCCAGGCCGAAACTCACAATTCAATAGCAAGTTCGGACAAAAATTCCGGTTCTGAATTTCAGTTCCACGTTCCAGTTCCAAATTGCACTTGCCAATTCCAGTTCCGAGTTCCACTTCCTTGTTTCATATCCCGATGTCATTCTGATGCTTCTTCCAAAGTCTCTTTAAACAAGGATATTCCATATATCCCATTTTAGTTGCAATGTATAATTTGGATCCCAAAATCCAATGTTAACTCACCGGTCACAGTTCACCCTTCTAAATCTCAGCATAAATGTGCTCGATTTCATCACACGATTCTCATCCTAACGCTAACCCGAGCCCTTGTTTTCTAACCCCCCCGCTTCCCTCCCCTCCCCTCCACACGCCATATATGCCTTTCACTGGAAACTGAACCTTAGCGTCAAATGCTAGCTCGTCGTTCCCACCTTAACCTTAAATCCACTTTCCATCTTCCCACTCCAAGTTGAACACACCAATGAAACGCTAAAATTTTGATGCCTAATTTCAATGTTCTCTTAGTAATTAACACTGTACTTCACTTCCACATGGCGATTGGGAATTCATGTTTCAAACTCCTGCTGGAAACTCTGATATCCATGCAAAAAGAAAAATGAGGTTCGCGTGATAATGTTTTCCTTATATTGCGATACAATACAGCAATAAATATGAAACTGCTCTAACAAACTCTAATAACCAAACCTAAGTTCTTATTACGCCTTTGACACAAGTATAACAGAATAATATTTTCCAGAATTAACTCCAAAGTTCTACCAAGATTTCCATTGAAAATTCCGAGGTTGAAAACCCAGGCTGAAACTCACACTTCTATAATAAGTTAGGACAAAATTCCGGTTCTGAATTTCAGTTCCCCGTTCCAGTTCCAAATTGCAGTTCCCAATTCCAGTTCCAAGCTCTACTTTCACGTTCCATATCCCGATGTCATTCTGATGCTTCTTCCAATGTCTCTTTACACAATGATATTCCATATATCCCATTTTAGTTACAATATGTAATTTGGATCCCAAAATCCAATGTTAACTCACCGATCACAGTTCACCCTTCTAAATCTCACCCTAAATGTGCTCGATTTCATCACACGATTCTCATCCTAACGCTAACCGGAGCCCTTGTTTTCTGACCGCCCCGCTTCCCTCCCCTCCCCACCCCACGCCAAATATGACTTTCACTGGAAACTGAACCCTATCGTCAAACGCTAGCTCATCGTTCCAACCTAAACCCTAAATCCGCTTTCCATCTTCCTACTCCGAGTTACACACGCCAATGAAAAACTAAAATTTTGATGCCTAATTCCAATTTTGTCTTAGTAATAGACACTTTACTTCACTTTCACATGCCGATTGGGAATTCCGGTTTCAAATTCCTGTTGGAAACTCTGATATCCATGCAAAAGGAAAACTAAGGTTCACGTGATGTCTTCCTTATATTGCGATACCATGCTGCAATAAATATGAAACTTCTCTAACAAACTCTAATAACAAAACCTAATTTCCTATTAGGCCTTTGACGCAAGTATTACAGAATAATATTTTCCAGAATTAACTCCAAACTTCTACCAAAATTTCCAATTGAAAATTCCGAGCTTGAAAACCCAGGCCGAAACTCATACTTCAATAGCAAGTTAGGACAAAGATTCCGGTTCTGAATTTCACTTCCACGTTTCAGGGCCAAATTGCACTTGCCAATTCCAGTTCCAATTTCCTCTTCCACGGTCCACATCCCGATGTCATTCTGATGCTTCTTCCAACTCTCTTTACACAAGGCTATTCCATATATCCCATTTTAGTTACAATCTATAATTTGGACTCCAAATTCCAATGTTAACTCACCGATCACAGTTCACCCTTCTAAATCTCACCCTGAATGTGCTCGATTTCATCACACGATTCTCATCCTAACGCTAACCCGAGACCTTGGCTTCTAAACCCCCCCTCCTCTCACCTCCACATTCCCCGCCAAATATGCCTTTCACTGGAGACTGTACCCGATCGTCAAACGCTAGCTCATCGTTTCCACCTTAACCCTTAATCCATTTTCCATCTTCCTACTCCAAGTTGCCACACGCCAAAGAAACTCTAAAATTTTGATGCCTAATTCCAATTATGCCTTAGTAACAGACATTGTACTTCACTTCCACATGCCGATTGGTAATTCATGTTTCATATTCCAGCTGGAAACTCTGATATCCATGCAAAAAGAAAACTGAGGTTCGTGTGATAATGTCTTCCTTATATTACGATACCATACTGCAATAAATATGAAACTTCTCTAACAAACTCTAATAACAAAACCTAATTTCCTATTACGCCTTTGACTCAAGTATTACAGAATAATATTTTCCAGAATTAACTCCAAATTTCTATCAAAATTTGCAATTGAAAATTCCGAGCTTGAAAAGCCAGGCCGAAACTCACACTTCAATAGGAAGTTATGACAAAAATTCCGGTTCTGAATTTCAGTTCCACGTTCCAGGTCCAAATTGCACTTGCCAATTCCAGCTCCAATTTCCTCTTCCACGGTCCACATGCCGATGTCATTCTGATGCTTCTTCCAAACTCTCTTTACACAACGGTTCTCCATATATCCCATTTTAGTTAAAATCTATAACTTGGACCCCAAATTCCAATGTTAACTCACCGATCACTGTTCACCCTTCTAAATCTCGCCCTGAATGTGCTCGATTTCATCACACGATTCTCATCCTAACGCTAACCCGAGCCCTTGGCTTCTAACTCCCCCTCCTCTCCCCTCCCCAGCCCCCGCCAAATATCACTTTCACTGTAAACTGAACCCTAGAGTCAAAAGCTAGCTCATCCTTCCCACCTTAACCCTAAATCCACTTTCCATCTTCCTACTCCACGTTGCCACACGCCAATGAAACACTAAAATTGTGATGCCTAATTCCAATTACGTCTTAGTAATAGACACTGTACTTCACTTCCACATGCCGATTGTGTATTCATGTTTCAAATTCCAGCTGGAAACTCTGATATCAATGCAGAAAGAAAACTGAGGTTCGCGTGATAATGTCTTCCTTATATGGCGATACCATACAGCAATAAATATGAAACTTCTCTAACAAACTCTAATAACCAATTCTAAGTTTCTATTATGCCTTTGACGCAAGTATTACAGAATAGTATTTTCCAGAATTAACTCCAAAGTTCTACCAAGATTTCCAATTGAAAATTCCGAGCTTGAAAACCCAGGCCGAAACTCACACTTCAATAGCAAGTTAGGACAAAAATTCCGGTTCTGAATTTCAGTTCCACGTTCCAGTTCCAAATTTCACTTGCCAATTCCAGTTCCAAGTTCCACTTCCACGTTCCATATCCCGATGTCATTCTGATGCTTCTTTCAAAGTCTCTTTACACAAGGATATTCCATATATCCCATTTTAGTTACAATCTATAATTTGGATCCCAAAATCCAATGTTAACTCACCGATCACAGTTCACCCTTCTAAATCTCACCCTAAATGTGCTCGAATTCATCACACGATTCTCATCCTAACGCTAACCCGACCCCTTGTTTTCTAACCCCCCTGCTACCCTCCCCTCCCCACCCCACGCCAAATATGCCTGTCACTGGAAACTGAACCCTATCGTCAAACGCTAGCTCATCGTTCCAAACTTAACCCTAAATCCACTTTCCATCTTCCCTCTCCATGTTGCACACGCCAATGAAACACTGAAATTGTGATGCCTAATTCCAATTTTGTCTTAGTAATAGACACTATAATTCACTTCCACATGCCGATTGGGAATTCATGTCTCAAATTCCTGCTGGAAACTCTGATATCCATTAAAATTAAAGCAGAAGTTCGCGTGATAATGTCTTCCTTATATTGCGATACCATGCAGCAGTAAATATGAAACTTCTCTAACAAACTCTAGTAACCAAACCTAAGTTTCAATTACGCCTTTGACGCAAGTACTACAGAATAGTATTTTCAAGAATTAGCTCCAAAGTTCTACCAAGATTTCCAATTGAAAATTCTGAGCTTGAAAACCCAGGCCAAAACTCACACTTCAATAGCAAGTTAGGACAAAAATTCCGGTTCTGAATTTCAGTTCCACGTTCCAGTTCCATATTGCATTTGTCAATTCCAGTTCCAAGTTCCACTAACACGTTCCATATCCCGATGTCATTCTGATGCTTCTTTCAAAGTCATTTTACACAAAGATATACCATATATCCCATTTTAGTTGCAATGTATCATTTGGATCCCAAAATCCAATGTTGACTCACCGATCACAGTTCACCCTTCTAAATCTCACCCTAAATGTGCTCGATTTCATCACACGATTCTCATCCTAACGCTAACCCGAGCCCTTTTTTTCTAACCCCCCCGATTCCCTCCCCTCCCCACCACACGCCATATATGCCTTTCACTGGAAACTGAACCCGAGCGTCAAACGCTAGCTCATCGTTCCCACCTTAAACTTAAATCCACTTTCCATCTTCCCCCTCCAAGTTGCACACACCAATGAAACACTAAAATTTTGATGCCTAATTTCAATTTTGTCTTAGTAATAAACACTGTACCTCACTTTCACATGCCGATTGGGAATTCATGTTTCAAACTCCTGCTGGAAACTCTGATATCCATGCAAAAAGAAAAATGAGGTTCGCGTGATAATGTCTTCCTTATATTGCGATACGATACTGCAATAAATATGACACTTCTCTAACAAACTCTAATAACAAAACCTAATTTCCTATTAGGCCTTTGACGCAAGTATTACAGAATAATATTTTCCAGAATTAACTCCAAACTTCTACCAAAATTTCCAATTGAAAATTCCGAGCTTGAAAACCCAGGCCGAAACTCATACTTCAATAGCAAGTTAGGACAAAGATTCCGGTTCTGAATTTCACTTCCACGTTTCAGGGCCAAATTGCACTTGCCAATTCCAGTTCCAATTTCCTCTTCCACGGTCCACATCCCGATGTCATTCTGATGCTTCTTCCAACTCTCTTTACACAAGGCTATTCCATATATCCCATTTTAGTTACAATCTATAATTTGGACTCCAAATTCCAATGTTAACTCACCGATCACAGTTCACCCTTCTAAATCTCACCCTGAATGTGCTCGATTTCATCACACGATTCTCATCCTAACGCTAACCCGAGACCTTGGCTTCTAAACCCCCCCTCCTCTCACCTCCACATTCCCTGCCAAATATGCCTTTCACTGGAGACTGTACCCGATCGTCAAACGCTAGCTCATCTTTCCACCTTAACCCTTAATCCATTTTCCATCTTCCTACTCCAAGTTGCCACACGCCAAAGAAACTCTAAAATTTTGATGCCTAATTCCAATTATGCCTTAGTAACAGACATTGTACTTCACTTCCACATGCCGATTGGTAATTCATGTTTCATATTCCAGCTGGAAACTCTGATATCCATGCAAAAAGAAAACTGAGGTTCGTGTGATAATGTCTTCCTTATATTGCGATACCATACTGCAATAAATATGAAACTTCTCTAACAAACTCTAATAACAAAACCTAATTTCCTATTACGCCTTTGACTCAAGTATTACAGAATAATATTTTCCAGAATTAACTCCAAATTTCTATCAAAATTTGCAATTGAAAATTCCGAGCTTGAAAAGCCAGGCCGAAACTCACACTTCAATAGGAAGTTATGACAAAAATTCCGGTTCTGAATTTCAGTTCCACGTTCCAGGTCCAAATTGCACTTGCCAATTCCAGCTCCAATTTCCTCTTCCACGGTCCACATGCCGATGTCATTCTGATGCTTCTTCCAAACTCTCTTTACACAACGGTTCTCCATATATCCCATTTTAGTTAAAATCTATAACTTGGACCCCAAATTCCAATGTTAACTCACCGATCACTGTTCACCCTTCTAAATCTCGCCGTGAATGTGCTCGATTTCATCACACGATTCTCATCCTAACGCTAACCCGAGCCCTTGGCTTCTAACTCCCCCTCCTCTCCCCTCCCCATCCCCCGCCAAATATGCCTTTCACTGTAAACTGAACCCTAGCGTCAAACGCTAGCTCATCCTTCCCACCTTAACCCTAAATCCACTTTCCATCTTCCTACTCCACGTTGCCACACGCCAATGAAACACTAAAATTGTGATGCCTAATTCCAATTACGTCTTAGTAATAGACACTGTACTTCACTTCCACATGCCGATTGGGAATTCATGTTTCAAATTCCAGCTGGAAACTCTGATATCAATGCAGAAAGAAAACTGAGGTTCGCGTGATAATGTCTTCCTTATATGGCGATACCATACAGCAATAAATATGAAACTTCTCTAACAAACTCTAATAACCAATTCTAAGTTTCTATTATGCCTTTGACGCAAGTATTACAGAATAGTATTTTCCAGAATTAACTCCAAAGTTCTACCAAGATTTCCAATTGAAAATTCCGAGCTTGAAAACCCAGGCCGAAACTCACACTTCAATAGCAAGTTAGGACAAAAATTCCGGTTCTGAATTTCAGTTCCACGTTCCAGTTCCAAATTTCACTTGCCAATTCCAGTTCCAAGTTCCACTTCCACGTTCCATATCCCGATGTCATTCTGATGCTTCTTTCAAAGTCTCTTTACACAAGGATATTCCATATATCCCATTTTAGTTACAATCTATAATTTGGATCCCAAAATCCAATGTTAACTCACCGATCACAGTTCACCCTTCTAAATCTCACCCTAAATGTGCTCGAATTCATCACACGATTCTCATCCTAACGCTAACCCGACCCCTTGTTTTCTAACCCCCCTGCTACCCTCCCCTCCCCACCCCACGCCAAATATGCCTGTCACTGGAAACTGAACCCTATCGTCAAACGCTAGCTCATCGTTCCAAACTTAACCCTAAATCCACTTTCCATCTTCCCACTCCAAGTTGCACACGCCAATGAAACACTAAAATTGTGATGCCTAATTCCAATTTTGTCTTAGTAATAGACACTGTACTTCACTTCCACATGCCGATTGGGAATTCATGTTTCAAATTCCAGCTGGAAACTCTGATATCCATGCAAAACAAAAACTGAGGTTCGCGTGATAATGTCTTCCTTATATTGCGATACCATACAGCAATAAATATGAAACTTCTCTAACAAACTCTAATAACCAAACCTAAGTTTCAATTACGCCTTTGACGCAAGTATTACAGAATAGTATTTTCCAGAATTAACTCCAAAGTTCTACCAAGATTTCCAATTGAAAATTCCGAGCTTGAAAACCCAGGCCGAAAACTCACACTTCAATAGCAAGTTAGGACAAAAATTCCGGTTCTGAATTTCAGTTCCACGTTCCAGTTCCAAATTGCACTTGCCAATTCCAGTTCCAAGTTCCACTTCCACGTTCCATATCCCGATGTCATTCTGATGCTTCTTTCAAAGTCTCTTTACACAAGGATATACCATATATCCCATTTTAGTTGCAATCTATAATTTGGATCCCAAAATCCAATGTTAACTCACCGATCACAGTTCACCCTTCTAAATCTCACCCTAAATGTGCTCGATTTCATCACACGATTCTCATCCTAACGCTAACCCGAGCCCTTGTTTTCTAACCCCCCCGATTCCCTCCCCTCCCCACCACACGCCAAATATGCCTTTCAGTGGAAACTGAACCCTAGCGTCAAACGCTAGCTCATCGTTCCCACCTTAAACTTAAATCCACTTTCCATCTTCCCCCTCCAAGTTGCACACACCAATGAAACACTAAAATTTTGATGCCTAATTTCAATTTTGTCTTAGTAATAAACACTGTACCTCACTTTCACATGCCGATTGGGAATTCATGTTTCAAACTCCTGCTGGAAACTCTGATATCCATGCAAAAAGAAAAATGAGGTTCGCGTGATAATGTCTTCCTTATATTGCGATACCATACTGCAATAAATATGAAACTTCTCTAACAAACTCTAATAACAAAACCTAATTTCCTATTAGGCCTTTGACGCAAGTATTACAGAATAATATTTTCCAGAATTAACTCCAAACTTCTACCAAAATTTCCAATTGAAAATTCCGAGCTTGAAAACCCAGGCCGAAACTCATACTTCAATAGCAAGTTAGGACAAAGATTCCGGTTCTGAATTTCAGTTCCACGTTCCAGGTCCAAATTGCACTTGCCAATTCCAGTTCCAATTTCCTCTTCCACGGTCCACATCCCGATGTCATTCTGATGCTTCTTCCAACTCTCTTTACACAAGGCTATTCCATATATCCCATTTTAGTTACAATCTATAATTTGGACTCCAAATTCCAATGTTAACTCACCGATCACAGTTCACCCTTCTAAATCTCACCCTGAATGTGCTCGATTTCATCACACGATTCTCATCCTAACGCTAACCCGAGACCTTGGCTTCTAAACCCCCCCTCCTCTCACCTCCACATTCCCCGCCAAATATGCCTTTCACTGGAGACTGAACCCGATCGTCAAACGCTAGCTCATCGTTTGCACCTTAACCCTTAATCCATTTTCCATCTTCCTACTCCAAGTTGCCACACGCCAAAGAAACTCTAAAATTTTGATGCCTAATTCCAATTATGCCTTTGTAACAGACATTGTACTTCGCTTCCACATGCCGATTGGTAATTCATGTTTCATATTCCAGCTGGAAACTCTGATATCCATGCAAAAGGAAAACTGAGGTTCGTGTGATAATGTCTTCCTTATATTGCGATACCATACTGCAATAAATATGAAACTTCTCTAACAAACTCTAATAACAAAACCTAATTTCCTATTAGGCCTTTGACGCAAGTATTACAGAATAATATTTTCCAGAATTAACTCCAAACTTCTACCAAAATTTCCAATTGAAAATTCCGAGCTTGAAAACCCAGGCCGAAACTCATACTTCAATAGCAAGTTAGGACAAAGATTCCGGTTCTGAATTTCACTTCCACGTTTCAGGGCCAAATTGCACTTGCCAATTCCAGTTCCAATTTCCTCTTCCACGGTCCACATCCCGATGTCATTCTGATGCTTCTTCCAACTCTCTTTACACAAGGCTATTCCATATATCCCATTTTAGTTACAATCTATAATTTGGACTCCAAATTCCAATGTTAACTCACCGATCACAGTTCACCCTTCTAAATCTCACCCTGAATGTGCTCGATTTCATCACACGATTCTCATCCTAACGCTAACCCGAGACCTTGGCTTCTAAAACCCCCCTCCTCTCACCTCCACATTCCCCGCCAAATATGCCTTTCACTGGGGACTGAACCCGATCGTCAAACGCTAGCTCATCGTTTGCACCTTAACCCTTAATTCATTTTCCATCTTCCTACTCCAAGTTGCCACACGCCAAAGAAACTCTAAAATTTTGATGCCTAATTCCAATTATGCCTTAGTAATAGACATTGTACTTCACATCCACATGCCGATTGGTAATTCATGTTTCATATTCCAGCTGGAAACTCTGATATCCATGCAAAAGGAAAACTGAGGTTCGTGTGATAATGTCTTCCTTATATTGCGATTCCATACTGCAATAAATATGAAACTTCTCTAACAAACTCTAATAACAAAACCTAATTTCCTATTAGGCCTTTGACGCAAGTATTACAGAATAATATTTTCCAGAATTAACTCCAAACTTCTACCAAAATTTCCAATTGAAAATTCCGAGCTTGAAAACCCAGGCCGAAACTCATACTTCAATAGCAAGTTAGGACAAAGATTCCGGTTCTGAATTTCACTTCCACGTTCCAGGTCCAAATTGCACTTGCCAATTCCAGTTCCAATTTCCTCTTCCACGGTCCACATCCCGATGTCATTCTGATGCTTCTTCCAACTCTCTTTACACAAGGGTATTCCATATATCCCATTTTAGTTACAATCTATAATTTGGACTCCAAATTCCAATGTTAACTCACCGATCACAGTTCACCCTTCTAAATCTCACCCTGAATGTGCTCGATTTCATCACACGATTCTCATCCTAACGCTAACCCGAGACCTTGGCTTCTAAACCCCCCCTCCTCTCACCTCCACATTCCCCGCCAAATATGCCTTTCACTGGAGACTGAACCCGATCGTCAAACGCTAGCTCATCGTTTGCACCTTAACCCTTAATTCATTTTCCATCTTCCTACTCCAAGTTGCCACACGCCAAAGAAACTCTAAAATTTTGATGCCTAATTCCAATTATGCCTTAGTAATAGACATTGTACTTCACTTCCACATGCCGATTGGTAATTCATGTTTCATATTCCAGCTGGAAACTCTGATATCCATGCAAAAAGAAAACTGAGGTTCGTGTGATAATGTCTTCCTTATATTGCGATACCATACTGCAATAAATATGAAACTTCTCTAACAAACTCTAATAACAAAACCTAATTTCCTATTACGCCTTTGACTCAAGTATTACAGAATAATATTTTCCAGAATTAACTCCAAAGTTCTACCAAAATTTGCAATTGAAAATTCCGAGCTTGAAAAGCCAGGCCGAAACTCACACTTCAATAGGAAGTTATGACAAAAATTCCGGTTCTGAATTTCAGTTCCACGTTCCAGGTCCAAATTGCACTTGCCAATTCCAGCTCCAATTTCCTCTTCCACGGTCCACATGCCGATGTCATTCTGATGCTTCTTCCAAACTCTCTTTACACAAGGGTACTCCATATGTCCCATTTTAGTTAAAATCTATAACTTGGACCCCAAATTCCAATGTTAACTCACCGATCACAGTTCACCCTTCTAAATCTCACCCTGAATGTGCTCGATTTCATCACACGATTCTCATCCTAACGCTAACCCGAGCCCTTGGCTTCTAACCCCCCCTCCTCTCCCCTCCCCATCCCCCCGCCAAATATGCCTTTCACTGTAAACTGAACCCTAGCGTCAAACGCTAGCTCATCCTTCCCACCTTAACCCTAAATCCACTTTCCATCTTCCTACTCCACGTTGCCACACGCCAATGAAACACTAAAATTGTGATGCCTAATTCCAATTACGTATTAGTAATAGACACTGTACTTCACTTCCACATGCCGATTGGGAATTCATGTTTCAAATTCCAGCTGGAAACTCTGACTTCACTTCCACATGCCGATTGGGAATTCATGTTTCAAATTCCAGCTGGAAACTCTGATATCAATGCAGAAAGAAAACTGAGGTTCGCGTGATAATGTCTTCCTTATATGGCGATACCATACATCAATAAATAAGAAACTTCTCTAACAAACTCTAATAACCAATTCTAAGTTTCTATTATGCCTTTGATGCAAGTATTACAGAATAGTATTTTCCAGAATTAACTCCAAAGTTCTACCAAGATTTCCAATTGAAAATTCCGAGGTTGAAAACCCAGGCCGAAACTCACACTTCAATAGCAAGTTAGGACAAAAATTCTGGTTCTGAATTTCAGTTCCACGTTCCAGTTCCAAATTGCACTTGCCAATTCCAGTTCCAAGTTCCACTAACACGTTCCATATCCCGATGTCATTCTGATGCTTCCTTCAAAGTCTCTTTACACAAGGATATTCCATATATCCCATTTTAGTTACAATCTATAATTTGGATCCCAAAATCCAATGTTAACTCACCGATCACAGTTCACCCTTCTAAATCTCACCCTAAATGTGCTCGATTTAATCACACGATTCTCATCCTAACGCTAACCCGACCCCTTGTTTTCTAACCCCCCTGCTACCCTCCCCTCCCCACCCCACGCCAAATATTGCCTGTCACTGGAAACTGAACCCTCTCGTCAAACGCTTGCTCATCGTTCCAAACTTAACCCTAAATCCACTTTCCATCTTCGCACTCCATGTGGCACACGCCAATGAAACACTAAAATTTTGATGCCTACTTCCAACTTTGTCTTAGTAATAGACACTGTACTTCACTTCCACATGCCGATTTGGGATTCTTGTTTCAAATTCCAGCTGGAAACTCTGATATCAATGCAGAAAGAAAACTGAGGTTAGCGTGATAATGTCTTCCTTATATGGCGATACCCTACAGCAATAAATAGGAAACTTCTCTAACAAACTCTAATAACCAAACCTAAGTTTCAATTACGCCTTTGACGCAAGTATTACAGAATAGTATTTTCCAGAATTAACTCCAAAGTTCTACCAAGATTTCCAATTGAAAATTCCGAGCTTGAAAACCCAGGCCGAAAATCACAATTCAATAGCAAGTTATGACAAAAAATTCCGGTTCTGAATTTCAGTTTCACGTTCCAGTTCCAAATTGCACTTGCCAATTCCAGTTCCAAGTTCCACTTCCTTGTTCAATATCCCGATGTCATTCTGATGCTTCTTCCAAAGTCTCTTTACACAAGGATATTCCATATATCCCATTTTAGTTGCAATCTATAATTTGGATCCCAAAATCCAATGTTAACTCACCGATCACAGTTCACCCTTCTAAATCTCACCCTAAATGTGCTCGATTTCATCACACGATTCTCATCCTAACGCTAACCCGAGCCCTTGTTTTCCAACCCCCCCGATTCCCTCCCCTCCCCACCACACGCCATATATGCCTTTCACTGGAAACTGAACCCTAGCGTCAAACGCTAGCTCATCGTTCCCACCTTAACCCTAAATCCACTTTCCATCTTCCTACTCCAAGTTGCACACGCCAAGGAAACACTAAAATTTTGATGCCTAATTCCAATTTTGTCTTAGTAATAAACACTGTACTTCACTTCCACATGCCGATTGGGAATTCATGTTTCAAATTCCTGCTGGAAACTCTGATATCCATGCAAAAAGAAAACTGAGGTTCGCGTGATAATGTCTTCCTTATATTGCGATACAATACAGCAATAAATATGAAACTTCTCTAACAAACTCTAATAACCAAACCTAAGTTCCTATTACGCCTTTGACGCAAGTATTACAGAATAATATTTTCCAGAATTAACTCCAAACTTCTACCAAAATTTCCAATTGAAAATTCCGAGCTTGAAAACCCAGGCCGAAACTCATACTTCAATAGCAAGTTAGGACAAAGATTCCGGTTCTGAATTTCAGTTCCACGTTTCAGGTCCAAATTGCACTTGCCAATTCCAGTTCCAATTTCCTCTTCCACGGTCCACATCCCGATGTCATTCTGATGCTTCTTCCAACTCTCTTTACACAAGGCTATTCCATATATCCCATTTTAGTTACAATCTATAATTTGGACTCCAAATTCCAATGTTAACTCACCGATCACAGTTCACCCTTCTAAATCTCACCCTGAATGTGCTCGATTTCATCACACGATTCTCATCCTAACGCTAACCCGAGACCTTGGCTTCTAAACCCCCCCTCCTCTCACCTCCACATTCCCCGCCAAATATGCCTTTCACTGGAGACTGAACCCGATCGTCAAACGCTAGCTCATCGTTTGCACCTTAACCCTTAATTCATTTTCCATCTTCCTACTCCAAGTTGCCACACGCCAAAGAAACTCTAAAATTTTGATGCCTAATTCCAATTATGCCTTAGTAATAGACATTGTACTTCACTTCCACATGCCGATTGGTAATTCATGTTTCATATTCCAGCTGGAAACTCTGATATCCATGCAAAAAGAAAACTGAGGTTCGTGTGATAATGTCTTCCTTATATTGCGATACCATACTGCAATAAATATGAAACTTCTCTAACAAACTCTAATAACAAAACCTAATTTCCTATTACGCCTTTGACTCAAGTATTACAGAATAATATTTTCCAGAATTAACTCCAAAGTTCTACCAAAATTTGCAATTGAAAATTCCGAGCTTGAAAAGCCAGGCCGAAACTCACACTTCAATAGGAAGTTATGACAAAAATTCCGGTTCTGAATTTCAGTTCCACGTTCCAGGTCCAAATTGCACTCGCCAATTCCAGCTCCAATTTCCTCTTCCACGGTCCACATGCCGATGTCATTCTGATGCTTCTTCCAAACTCTCTTTACACAAGGGTACTCCATATGTCCCATTTTAGTTAAAATCTATAACTTGGACCCCAAATTCCAATGTTAACTCACCGATCACAGTTCACCCTTCTAAATCTCACCCTGAATGTGCTCGATTTCATCACACGATTCTCATCCTAACGCTAACCCGAGCCCTTGGCTTCTAACCCCCCCTCCTCTCCCCTCCCCACCCCCCGCCAAATATGCCTTTCACTGGAAACTGAACCCTAGCGTCAAACGCTAGCTCATCGTTCCAACCTTAACCCTAAATCCACTTTCCATCTTCCTACTCCACGTTGCCACACGCCAATGAAACACTAAAATTTTGATGCCTAATTCCAATTATGTATTAGTAATAGACACTGTACTTCACTTCCACATGCCGATTGGGAATTCATGTTTCAAATTCCAGCTGGAAACTCTGATATCAATGCAGAAAGAAAACTGAGGTTCGCGTGATAATGTCTTCCTTATATGGCGATACCATACATCAATAAATAAGAAACTTCTCTAACAAACTCTAATAACCAATTCTAAGTTTCTATTATGCCTTTGATGCAAGTATTACAGAATAGTATTTTCCAGAATTAACTCCAAAGTTCTACCAAGATTTCCAATTGAAAATTCCGAGGTTGAAAACCCAGGCCGAAACTCACACTTCAATAGCAAGTTAGGACAAAAATTCTGGTTCTGAATTTCAGTTCCACGTTCCAGTTCCAAATTGCACTTGCCAATTCCAGTTCCAAGTTCCACTAACACGTTCCATATCCCGATGTCATTCTGATGCTTCCTTCAAAGTCTCTTTACACAAGGATATTCCATATATCCCATTTTAGTTACAATCTATAATTTGGATCCCAAAATCCAATGTTAACTCACCGATCACAGTTCACCCTTCTAAATCTCACCCTAAATGTGCTCGAATTAATCACACGATTCTCATCCTAACGCTAACCCGACCCCTTGTTTTCTAACCCCCCTGCTACCCTCCCCTCCCCACCCCACGCCAAATATTGCCTGTCACTGGAAACTGAACCCTCTCGTCAAACGCTTGCTCATCGTTCCAAACTTAACCCTAAATCCACTTTCCATCTTCGCACTCCATGTGGCACACGCCAATGAAACACTAAAATTTTGATGCCTACTTCCAACTTTGTCTTAGTAATAGACACTGTACTTCACTTCCACATGCCGATTTGGGATTCTTGTTTGAAATTCCAGCTGGAAACTCTGATATCAATGCAGAAAGAAAACTGAGGTTAGTGTGATAATGTCTTCCTTATATGGCGATACCCTACAGCAATAAATAGGAAACTTCTCTAACAAACTCTAATAACCAAACCTAAGTTTCAATTACGCCTTTGACGCAAGTATTACAGAATAGTATTTTCCAGAATTAACTCCAAAGTTCTACCAAGATTTCCAATTGAAAATTCCGAGCTTGAAAACCCAGGCCGAAAATCATAATTCAATAGCAAGTTATGACAAAAAATTCCGGTTCTGAATTTCAGTTTCACGTTCCAGTTCCAAATTGCACTTGCCAATTCCAGTTCCAAGTTCCACTTCCTTGTTCAATATCCCGATGTCATTCTGATGCTTCTTCCAAAGTCTCTTTACACAAGGATATTCCATATATCCCATTTTAGTTGCAATCTATAATTTGGATCCCAAAATCCAATGTTAACTCACCGATCACAGTTCACCCTTCTAAATCTCACCCTAAATGTGCTCGATTTCATCACACGATTCTCATCCTAACACAACCCGAGCCCTTGTTTTCCAACCCCCCCGTTTCCCTCCGCTCCTCAACTCACGCCAAATATGCCTTTCACTGGAAACTGAACCCTAGCGTCAAACGCTAGCTCATCGTTCCCACCTTAACCCTAAATCCACTTTCCATCTTCCCACTCCAAGTTGCACACGCCAATGAAACACTAAAATTTTGATGCCTAATTTCAATTTTGTCTTAGTAATAAACACTGTACTTCACTTCCACATGCCGATTGGGAATTCATGTTTCAAACTCCTGCTGGAAGCTCTGATATCCATGCAAAAAGAAAAATGAGGTTCGCGTGATAATGTCTTCCTTATATTGCGATACCATACGGAAATAAATATGAAACTTCTCTAACAAACTCTAATAACCAAACCTAAGTTCTATTACGCATTTGACGCAAGTATTACAGAATTATATTTTCCAGAATTAACTCCAAACTTCTACCAAAATTTCCAATTGAAAATTCCGAGCTTGGGGGCGGAGCCAAGATGGCGGAGTAGAAGGACGCACGTTTACGAGCTCCGAAACCAAAGCCCATGGAATTGGTGTAGAAAGAGTCCCCCATAGATTCTGGGTGAGTGCAAGGTGTGCAGAGGCAGAGTGGAGGAGATTTCCGTCCCAGGGAGCCCTCAAGACCCGTCCCCAGGGTCCGGCGCGCCCCGGAGAATAAACCCGACCCCCAGCGCTGCCCTGCCCAAGGCCTCAGAGAAGCGGATCTGAGCAGGCTTCAGAGACGGAAGCTCCAGCAGCCGGGAAAGTCCTTCCGCCCACAGAAGCAGGTCAGTGAGAGAGGCCGCGCTGAAGGAGAGGGGAAGCAGGGAGCCTCCGTGACTCGGGCCCCCTCGGAGGAGGCGGCGGCGGCGGGGACGGGGGCAGGAAGCGGTGGCGGCAGAGGCGTGGGCGGCGGCTGAGGCGGCAGCGGCCCGGGACTCAGGAATCCCCCAGCTGCAGGCGGGATCTTCATTACGGAAGATTCCCGCATAAAACCTGACGGAGCTGAGCCTGGGAAACGGCCCTGCCCCCGCCCCGCTCTGTTGCTGAAGACTTCTGCTCGGGACCCCCCGGGGGAGCTGAGATTGGGAGGCGGGCCCCCCACCCCGCCCCCACCCGCTCCATTCTTGAGAGTCGCTGCATAAAGCCCCCCCCCCCCCCCCCGAGGGATCGGAGTCTCGGAGACAGCCCTGGCCCCGCCCCAGCACCTGAACTAAAGCTCACTGATTGACAGCCAGCAGGAGGAAAGCCCATTTGAATCTCAGAGGCCAGGCGCTGGCTGGGCGGATCCAGGCGGGGGTGGAAGGGAATCTCAGAGGTCAAGTAACTGGCTGGGAAAATGCCTAGAAAGGGGAAGAAAAATAAGACTTTAGAGAGTTTTTTCCAACAAATGCAAATGATCCCGACCTTCGGATCTGATGGGGAGGACGAGAACGTATTTTTCCCATCAGGGAAAGATGTGGAGGGCGGGGCCTCAGTACCCCAGACACCCCAGGGGGGTGTTGGGTGGGCTCAGGCCTTGGAAGAGCTTAAAAAGGATTTTGAAAAGCAAGTTAGACAGGTGGAGGAAAGACTGGGAAAAGAAATGACAAAGATGCAAGAAGAGTATGAAAAAAAGGTCAATATCTTGGTAAAGGAGACCCAAAAAAATGCTGAGGAAATTAACACCCTGAAAAATAGGCTCACTCAATTGGCAAAAGAGGTTCAAAAAGCCAATGAGGAGAAGAATGCATTCAAAAGCAAAATGAGCCAAATGGAAAAAGAGGCTCAAAAGCTCACTGAATTTAATAGTTCTCTCAAAATTAGAATGGAACAGATGGAGTCTAATGATTTTATGAGAAACCAAGAAATCACCAAACAAAACCAAAAGAACAATAAAATGGAAGAGAATGTGAAATATCTCATGGGAAAAACAACTGACCTGGAAAATAGATCAAGGAGAGACAACTTAAAAATTATGGGACTACCTGAAAGCCATGATCAAAAAAAGAGCCTAGACATCGTCTTGCATGAAATTATCAAGGAAAACTGCCCTGACATTCTAGAACCAGAGGGCAAAATAAGTATTGAAAGAATCCATCGATCACCACCTGAAAGAGATCCAAAAAGAGAAACTCCTAGGAACATTGTGGCCAAATTCCAGAACTCCCAGCTCAAGGAAAAAATCTTGCAAGCAGCCAGAAACAAACAATTCCAGTACTGTGGTAATACAATCAGGATAACCCAAGATCTAGCAGCTTCTACATTAAGGGATCGAAGGGCGTGGAATAGGATATTCCAGAAGGCAAAGGAACTAGGACTCAAACCAAGAATCACCTACCCGGCTAAACTGAGTATAATATTTCAAGGGAAAATATGGTCTTTCAATGAAACAGAGGACTTTCAATCATTCTTGATGAAAAAACCAGAGCTGAAAAGAAAATTTGACTTTCAAACACAAGAATGAGAGGAAGCATGCAAAAGTAAACAGCAAGGAGAAGTATTAAGGGACTTACCAGAAATGAACTGTTTGCATTCATACATGGAAGGACAATATTTCTAACTCTTAAAACTTTTCAGTATCTGGGTGGTTGGTGGGACCACACATACACATGTACACACATGCACACACATACACACATGCATTCACATGCAGAGACAGAGAGCACAGATTGAACTGAATAGGATGGGACCATACCTTAAAAGGAATTAAGGTAAATGATGAGAGAGAAATGTAGTGAGAGGAAAGAGGGAGAAATGGAAGGGGGTAACTATATGTCATTTAAGAGGCAAGTAGGAGATGTTTTTAGTGGAGGGAAAAAGAGGAGAGCTGAAGAAAAAAAAACAAACAAACAAACAAACAAACAAAAGTTTACCCTCATCACATTTGACTAAACGAAGGAGTGAAATGCACACTCATTTTGGTATGAAAACCTATCTTACAGTATAAGAAAGCGGGGGAGAAGGAGATATTGGGGGGGGATGATGGAAGGGAGGGCAAAGGGAGGAGGGAGTAATTGAAAGTCAACACTTGGGGAGGGACAGGATCAAAGAGAAACAATGAGGGGCAGGTGAGGAGGGATGGCAATTCAGTTAGTCTTACACAACACGACTATCAGGAAGGTCATTTGCAAAGCTACACAGATATGGCCTATAATGAATTGCCTGCCGTACCAAAGGGAATGGGTGGGGAGGGAGGGATGGGGAGAATTTGGAACTCAAAGTTTTAGGAACAATTGTTTAGTATTGCTGTTGCAACTAGGAAAGAAGACATACAGTTAATGAGGAATAGAAAGTCATCTGGCCCTACAGGAGAAAAGAGAAGATAGAGACAAGGGAAGGGAGGGATGACAGAAGAAAGGACAGATTGGAGATAGGGAAAATTAGATTGCTTGGGGTATTGGGGTGGGGGGAGGGGAGAAAAAGGGAGAAAATTTGGAACCCAAAAATTTGTGAAAATGAATGTAAAATAAATAAATAAATAAATTAAAAAAAAAAAAAAAAAAAAAAAAAGAAAATTCCGAGCTTGAAAACCCAGGCCGAAACTCATACTTCAATAGCAAGTTAGGACAAAGATTCCGGTTCTGAATTTCAGTTCCACGTTTCAGGTCCAAATTGCACTTGCCAATTCCAGTTCCAATTTCCTCTTCCACGGTCCACATCCCGATGTCATTCTGATGCTTCTTCCAACTCTCTTTACACAAGGCTATTCCATATATCCCATTTTAGTTACAATCTATAATTTGGACTCCAAATTCCAATGTTAACTCACCGATCACAGTTCACCCTTCTAAATCTCACCCTGAATGTGCTCGATTTCATCACACGATTCTCATCCTAACGCTAACCCGAGACCTTGGCTTCTAAACCCCCCCTCCTCTCACCTCCACATTCCCCGCCAAATATGCCTTTCACTGGAGACTGAACCCGATCGTCAAACGCTAGCTCATCGTTTGCACCTTAACCCTTAATCCATTTTCCATCTTCCTACTCCAAGTTGCCACACGCCAAAGAAACTCTAAAATTTTGATGCCTAATTCCAATTATGCCTTAGTAATAGACATTGTACTTCACTTCCACATGCCGATTGGTAATTCATGTTTCATATTCCAGCTGGAAACTCTGATATCCATGCAAAAAGAAAACTGAGGTTCGTGTGATAATGTCTTCCTTATATTGCGATACCATACTGCAATAAATATGAAACTTCTCTAACAAACTCTAATAACAAAACCTAATTTCCTATTGCGCCTTTGACTCAAGTATTACAGAATAATATTTTCCAGAATTAACTCCAAAGTTCTACCAAAATTTGCAATTGAAAATTCCGAGCTTGAAAAGCCAGGCCGAAACTCACACTTCAATAGGAAGTTATGACAAAAATTCCGGTTCTGAATTTCAGTTCCACGTTCCAGGTCCAAATTGCACTTGCCAATTCCAGCTCCAATTTCCTCTTCCACGGTCCACATGCCGATGTCATTCTGATGCTTCTTCCAAACTCTCTTTACACAAGGGTACTCCATATGTCCCATTTTAGTTAAAATCTATAACTTGGACCCCAAATTCCAATGTTAACTCACCGATCACAGTTCACCCTTCTAAATCTCACCCTGAATGTGCTCGATTTCATCACACGATTCTCATCCTAACGCTAACCCGAGCCCTTGGCTTCTAACTCCCCCTCCTCTCCCCTCACCACCCCCCGCCAAATATGCCTTTCACTGTAAACTGAACCCTAGCGTCAAACGCTAGCTCATCCTTCCCACCTTAACCCTAAATCCACTTTCCATCTTCCTACTCCACGTTGCCACACGCCAATGAAACACTAAAATTGTGATGCCTAATTCCAATTACGTCTTAGTAATAGACACTGTACTTCACTTCCACATGCCGATTGGGAATTCATGTTTCAAATTCCAGCTGGAAACTCTGATATCAATGCAGAAAGAAAACTGAGGTTCGCGTGATAATGTCTTCCATATATGGCGATACCATACATCAATAAATAAGAAACTTCTCTAACAAACTCTAATAACCAATTCTAAGTTTTTATTCTGGTTCTGAATTTCAGTTCCACGTTCCAGTTCCAAATTTCACTTGCCAATTCCAGTTCCAAGTTCCACTAACACGTTCCATATCCCGATGTCATTCTGATGCTTCCTTCAAAGTCTCTTTACACAAGGATATTCCATATATCCCATTTTAGTTACAATCTATAATTTGGATCCCAAAATCCAATGTTAACTCACCGATCACAGTTCACCCTTCTAAATCTCACCCTAAATGTGCTCGAATTAATCACACGATTCTCATCCTAACGCTAACCCGACCCCTTGTTTTCTAACCCCCCTGCTACCCTCCCCTCCCCACCCCACGCCAAATATTGCCTGTCACTGGAAACTGAACCCTCTCGTCAAACGCTTGCTCATCGTTCCAAACTTAACCCTAAATCCACTTTCCATCTTCGCACTCCATGTGGCACACGCCAATGAAACACTAAAATTTTGATGCCTACTTCCAACTTTGTCTTAGTAATAGACACTGTACTTCACTTCCACATGCCGATTTGGGATTCTTGTTTGAAATTCCAGCTGGAAACTCTGATATCAATGCAGAAAGAAAACTGAGGTTAGCGTGATAATGTCTTCCTTATATTGCGATACCATACGGCAATAAATAGGAAACTTCTCTAACAAACTCTAATAACCAAACCTAAGTTTCAATTACGCCTTTGACGCAAGTATTACAGAATAGTATTTTCCAGAATTAACTCCAAAGTTCTACCAAGATTTCCAATTGAAAATTCCGAGCTTGAAAACCCAGGCCGAAAATCACAATTCAATAGCAAGTTATGACAAAAAATTCCGGTTCTGAATTTCAGTTTCATGTTCCAGTTCCAAATTGCACTTGCCAATTCCAGTTCCAAGTTCCACTTACACGTTCCATATCCCGATGTCATTCTGATGCTTCTTCCAAAGTCTCTTTACACAAGGATATTCCATATATCCCATTTTAGTTGCAATCTATAATTTGGATCCCAAAATCCAATGTTAACTCACCGATCACAGTTCACCCTTCTAAATCTCACCCTAAATGTGCTCGATTTCATCACACGATTCTCATCCTAATGCTAACCTGAGCCCTTGGCTTCTAACCCCCCTGTCCTTTTCCCTGCCCACCCCCCCGCCAAATATGCCCTTCACTGCAAACTGAACCCTAGCGTCAAACGCTAGCTCATCCTTCCCACCTTAACCCTAAATCCACTTTCCATCTTCCTACTCCAAGTTGCCACACGCCAAGGAAACACTAAAATTTTGATGCCTAATTCCAATTATGTCTTAGTAATAAACACTGTACTTCACTTCCACATGCCGATTGGGAATTCATGCTTCAAATTCCAGCTGGAAACTCTGATAGCCATGCAAAAAGAAAACTGAGGTTCGTGTGATAATGTCTTCCTTATATTGCGATACCATACAGCAATAAATATGAAACATCTCTAACAAACTCTAATAACCAAACCTAAGTTCCTATTACGCATTTGACGCAAGTATTACAGAATAATATTTTCCAGAATTAATTCCAATGTTCTACCAAGATTTCCAATTGAAAATTCCGAGCTTGAAAACCCAGGCCAAAAGTCATACTTCAATCGCAAGTTAGGGCAAAAATTCGGATTCTGAATTTCAGTTCCACGTTCCAGGTCCAAACTGCACTTGCCAATTCCAGTTCCAATTTCCTCTTCCACGGTCCACATCCCGATGTTATTCTGATGCTTCTTCCAAAGTCTCTTTTCACAAGCATATTCCATATATCCCATTTTAGTTACAATCTATAATTTGGACCCCAAATTCCAATGTTACCTCACCGATCACAGTTCACCCTTCTAAATCTCACCCTGAATGTGCTCGATTTCATCACACGATTCTGATCCTAACGCTAACCCGAGCCCTTGCCTTCTAACTCACTGCTTACCTCCCGTCCCCACACCACGCCAAATATGCCTTTCACTGGAAACTGAACCCTAGCGTCAAACGCTAGATCATCCTTCCCCCCTTAACCCTAATCCACTTTCCATCTTCCTACTCCAAGTTGCCACACGCCAATGAAACACTAAAATTTTGATGCCTAATTCCAACTTTGTCTTACTTATAGACACTGTACTTCACTTCCACATGCCGATTGGGAATTCATGTTTCAAATTCCAGCTGGAAACTCTGATATCAATGCAGAAAGAAAACTGAGGTTCGCGTGATAATGTCTTCCTTATATTGCGATACCGTACAGCGATATATATGAAACTTCTTTAACAAACTCTAATAACCAAACCTAGGTTTCTATTACGCCTTTGACGCAAGTATTACAGAATGGTATTTTCCAGAATTAACTCCAAAGTTCTATCAAGATTGCCAATTGAACATTCCGAGCTTGAAAACCCAGGCAGAAACTCACATTTCAATAGCAAGTTAGGACAAAAATTCCGGTTCCGAATTTCAGTTCCACGTTCCAGTTCCAAATTGCACTTGCCAATTCCAGTTCCAAGGTCCACTTCCTCGTTCCATATCCCGATGTCATTCTGATGCTTCTTCCAAAGTCTCTTTACACCATGATATTCCATATATCCCATTTTAGTTGCAATCTATAATTTGGATCAAAAAATCCAATGTTAACTCTTCGATCACAGTTCACCCTTCTAAATCTCACCCTGAATGTGCTCGATTTCATCACACGATACTCATCCTAGCGCTAACCCGAGCCCTTGTTTTCTAACCCCCCCCCGCTTCCCTCCCCTCCCCACCCCACGCCCAATATGCCTTTCACTGGAAACTGAACCCTAGCGTCAAACGCTAGCTCATCGTTCCAACCTGAACCTTAAATCCACTTTCCATCTTCCTACTCCAAGTTGCACACGCCAATGAAACACTAAAATTTTGATGCCTAATTCCAATTTTGTCTTAGTAATTGACACTGAACTTCACTTCCACATTTCGATTGGGAATTCATGTTTCAAATACCAGCTGGAAACTATGATAGCCATGCAAAAAGAAAATTGAGGTTCGCGTGATAATGTCTTCCTTATATTTGATACCATACAGCAATAAATATGAAACTTCTCTAAAAAGCTCTAATAACCAAACCTCAGTTCCTATTATGCCTTTGGCGCAAGTATTACAGAATAATCTTTTCCAGAATTAATTCCAATGTTCTACCAAGATTTCCATTTGAAAATTCGGAGCTTGAATTCCCAGGCCGAAAATCATACTTCAATCGCAAGTTGGGGCAAAGATTGCGGTTCCGAATTTCAGGTCCACGTTCCAGGTCCAAATTGCACTTGCCAATTCCAGTTCCGATTTCCTCTCCCACGCTCCACATCCCGATGTCATTCTGATGCTTCTTCCAAACTCTCTTTACACAAGGGTATTCCATATATCCCATTTTAGTTACAATCTATAATTTGGACCCCAAATTCCAATGTTACCTCACCGATCACAGTTCACCCTTCTAAATCTCAACCTGAATGTGCTCGATTTCATCACACGATTCTCATCCTAACGCTAACCTGAGCCCTTGAGTTCTAACCCCCCTGTCCTTTTCCCTGCCCACCCCCCGCCAAATATGCCCTTCACTGAAAACTGAATCCTAGCGTCAACCTCTAGCTCATCCTTCCCACCTTAACCCTAAATCCACTTTCCATCTTCCTACTCCAAGTTGCCACACGCCAAGGAAACACTAAAATTTTGATGCCTAATTCCAATTATGTCTTAGTAATAGACACTGTACTTCACTTCCACATGCCGATTGGGAATTCATGTTTCAAATTCCAGCTGGAAACTCTGATAACAATGCAAAAAGAAAACTGAGGTTCGCGTGATAATGTCTTCCTTATATTGCGATACCATACAGCAATAAATATGAAACTTCTCTAACAAACTCTAATAACCAAACCTAAGTTCCTATTATGCCTTTGACGCAAGTATTACAGAATAATATTTTCCAGAATTAACTCCAAAGTTCTACCAAAATTTCCAATTGAAAATTCCGAGCTTGAAAACCCAGGCCGAAACTCACACTTCAATAGCAAGTTAGGACAAAAATTCGGGTTCTGAATTTCAGTTCCTCCTTCCAGGTCCAAATTGCAGTTGCCAATTCCAGTTCCAATTTCCTCTTCCACGGTCCACATCCCGATGTCATTCGGATGCTTCTTCCAAACTCTCTTTACACAAGGGTATTCCATATATCCCATTTTACTTACAATCTATAATTTGGACCCCAAATTCCAATGTTAACTCACCGATCACAGTTCACCCTTCTATATCTCACACGGAATGTGCTCGATTTCATCACACGATTCTCATCCTAACGCTAACCCGAGCCCTTGGCTTCTAACCGCCCCCCTCCTCTCCCCTCCCCATCCCCCGCCAAATATGCCTTTCACTGGAAACTGAACCCTGGCGTCAAAACTAGCTCATCGTTCCCACCTTAACCCTTAATCCATTTTCCACCTTCCTACTCAAAGTTGCCACACGCCAAGGAAACACTTAAATTGTGATGCCTAATTCCAATTATGTCTTAGTAATAGACACTGTACTTCACTTCCACATGCCGATTGGGAATTCATGTCTCAAATTCCAGCTGGAAACCCTGATATCAATGCAAAAAGAAAATTCAGGTTCGCGTGATTATGTCTTCCTTATATTGTGATACCATACAGCAATAGATATGAAACTTCTCTAACAAACTCTAATAACCCAACCTAAGTTCCTATTACGCCGTTGACGCAATTATTACAGAATAATATTTTCCAGAATTAACTCCAAAGTTCTACCAAAATTTCCAATTGAAAATTCCGAGCTTGAAAACCCAGGCCGAAACTCACACTTCAATAGCAAGTTAGGACAAAAATTCCGGTTCTGAATTTCAGTTCCACGTTCCAGGTCCAAATTGCACTTGCCAATTCCAGCTCCAATTTCCTCTTCCACGGTCCACATCCCGATGTCATTCTGATGCTTCTTCCAAACTCTCTTTACACCAGGATAACACATATATGCCATTTTAGTTCCAATCTATAATTTGGATCCCAAAATCCAATGTTAACTCATCGATCACAGTTCACCCTTCTAAATCTCACCCTAAATGTGCTCGATTTCATCACATGATTCTCATCCTAACGCTAACCCGAGCCCTTGCCTTCTAACTCCCTGCTTCCCTCCCCTCCCCTCCCCGCGCCACATATGCCTTTCACTGGAAACTGAACCCTAGCGTCAAACGCTAGCTCATCCTTCCCCCCTTAACCCTAAATCCACTTTCCATCTTCCTACTCCAAGTTGCCACACGCCAAAGAAACACTAAAATTTTGATGCCTAATTCCAGTTATGTCTTAGTAATAGACACTGTACTTCACTTCCACATGCCGATTGGGAATTCATGTTTCAAATTGCAGCTGGAAACTCTGATATCAATGCAGAAAGAAAACTGAGGTTCGCGTGATAATGTCTTCCTTATATTGCGATACCATACAGCAATAAATATGAAACTTCTCTACCAAACTCTAATAACCAAACCTAAGTTCCTATTACGCCTTTGACACAAGTATTACAGAATAATATTTTCCAGAATTTACTCCAAAGTTCTACCAAGATTTCCAATTGAAAATTCCGAGCTTGAAAACCCAGGCCGAAAGTCATACTTCAATTGCAAGTTAGGGCAAAGATTCCGGTTCTGAATTTCAGTTCTACGTTCCAGGTCCAAATTGCACTTGCCAATTCCAGTTCCAATTTCCTCTTCCACGGTCCACATGCCCATGTCATTCTGATGCTTCTTCCAAACTCTCTTTACACAAGGGTATTCCATATATCCCATTTTAGTTACAATCTATAATTTGGACCATAAATTCCAATGTTAACTCACCGATCACAGTTCACCCTTCTAAATCTCAACCTGAATGTGCTCGATTTCATCACACGATTCTCATCCTAACGCAAACCCGAGCACTTGGCGTCTAACCCCCCCCCCTCCTCTCCCCTCCCCATCCCCCGCGAAATATGCCTTTCACTGGAAACTGAACGCTGGCGTCAAAAGCTAGCTCATCGTTCCCACCTTAACCCTTAATCCATTTTCCACCTTCCTACTCAAAGTTGCCAGACGCCAAGGAAACACTTAAATTGTGATGCCTAATTCCAATTATGTCTTAGTAATGGACACTGTACTTCACTTCCACATGCCGATTGGGTATTCACGTTTCAAATTCCAGCTGGAAACTCTGATAGCCATGCAAAAAGAAAACTGAGGTTCGCGTGATAATGTCTTCCTTATATTGCGATGCCATACAGCAATAAATATGAAACTTCTCTAACAAACGCTAATAACCAAACCTAAGTTCCTATTACGTATTTGACGGAAGTATTACAGAATAATATTTTCCAGAATTAATTCCAATGTTCTACCAAGATTTCCAATTGAAAATTCCGAGCTTGAAAACCCAGGCCAAAAGTCATACTTCAATCGCAAGTTAGGGCAAAAATTCCGATTCTGAATTTCAGTTCCACGTTCCAGGTCCAAACTGCACTTGCCAATTCCAGTTCCAATTTCCTCTTCCACGGTCCACATCCCGATGTTATTCTGATGCTTCTTCCAAAGTCTCTTTACACAAGCATATTCCATATATCCCATTTTAGTTACAATCTATAATTTGGACCATAAATTCCAATGTTAACTCACCGATCACAGTTCACCCTTCTAAATCTCAACCTGAATGTGCTCGATTTCATCACACGATTCTCATCCTAACGCTAACCCGAGCACTTGGCGTCTAACCCCCCCCTCCTCTCCCCTCCCCATCCCCCGCGAAATATGCCTTTCACTGGAAACTGAACCCTGGCGTCAAAAGCTAGCTCATCGTTCCCACCTTAACCCTTAATCCATTTTCCACCTTCCTACTCAAAGTTGCCACACGCCAAGGAAACACTAAAATTGTGATGCCTAATTCCAATTATGTCTTAGTAATGGACACTGTACTTCACTTCCACATGCCGATTGGGAATTCAGGTTTCAAATTCCAGCTGGAAACTCTGATAGCCATGCAAAAAGAAAACTGAGGTTCGCGTGATAATGTCTTCCTTATATTGCGATGCCATACAGCAATAAATATGAAACTTCTCTAACAAACGCTAATAACCAAACCTAAGTTCCTATTACGTATTTGACGGAAGTATTACAGAATAATATTTTCCAGAATTAATTCCAATGTTCTACCAAGATTTCCAATTGAAAATTCCGAGCTTGAAAACCCAGGCCAAAAGTCATACTTCAATCGCAAGTTAGGGCAAAAATTCCAGTTCTGAATTTCAGTTCCACGTTCCAGGTCCAAACTGCACTTGCCAATTCCAGTTCCAATTTCCTCTTCCACGGTCCACATCCCGATGTCATTCTGATGCTTCTTCCAAAGTCTCTTTACACAAGCATATTCCATATATCCCATTTTAGTTACAATCTATAATTTGGACCCCAAATTCCAATGTTAACTCACCGATCACAGTTCACCCTTCTAAATCTCACCCTGAATGTGCTTGATTTCATCACACGATTCTGATCCTAACGCTAACCCGAGCCCTTGCCTTCTAACTCACTGCTTACCTCCCCTCCCCACCCCGCGCCAAATATGCCTTTCGCTGGAAACTGAACCCTGGCGTCAAACGCTAGATCATCCTTCCCCCCTTAACCCTAATCCACTTTCCATCTTCCTACTCCAAGTTGCCACACGCCAATGAAACACTAAAATTTTGATGCCTAATTCCAACTTTGTCTTAGTAATAGACACTGTACTTCACTTCCACATGCCGATTGGGAATTCATGTTTCAAATTCCAGCTGGAAACTCTGATATCAATGCAGAAAGGAAACTGAGGTTCGCGTGATAATGTCTTCCTTATATTGCGATACCGTACAGCGATATATATGAAATTTCTTTAACAAACTCTAATAACCAAACCTAGGTTTCTACTACGCCTTTGACGCAAGTATTACAGAATAGTATTTTCCAGAATTAACTCCAAAGTTCTATCAAGATTGCCAATTGAAAATTCCGAGCTTGAAAACCCAGGCAGAAACTCACATTTCAATAGCAAGTTAGGACAAAAATTCCGGTTCCGAATTTCAGTTCCACGTTCCAGTTCCCAATTGCACTTGCCAATTCCAGTTCCAAGGTCCACTAACACGTTCCATATCCCGATGTCATTCTGATGCTTCCTTCAAAGTCTCTTTACAGAAGGATATTCCATATATCCCATTTTAGTTACAATCTATAATTTGGACCCCAAATTCCAAAGTTACCTCACCGATCACAGTTCACCCTTCTAAATCTCATCCTGAATGTGCTCGATTTCATCACACGATTCTCATTCTAACGCTAACCCGAGCCCTTGCCTTCTAACTCACTGCTTACCTCCCCTCCAATTGAACATTCCGAGCTTGAAAACCCAGGGAAAAACTCACATTTCAATAGCAAGTTAGGACAAAAATTCCGGTTCCGAATTTCAGTTCCACGTTCCAGTTCCAAATTGCACTTGCCAATTCCAGCTCCAATTTCCTCTCCCACGCTCCACATCCCGATGTCATTCTGATGCTTCTTCCAAACTCTCTTTACACAAGGGTATTCCATATATCCCATTTTAGTTACAATCTATAATTTGGACCCCAAATTCCAATGTTACCTCACCGATCACAGTTCACCCTTCTAAATCTCACCCTGAATGTGCTCGATTTCATCACACGATTCTCATCCTAACACTAACCCGAGCCCTTGACTTCTAACCCCCCTGTCCTTTTCCCTGCCCACCCCCCGCCAAATATGCCTTTCACTGAAAACTGAATCCTAGCGTCAAACGCTAGCTCATCCTTCCCACCTTAACCCTAAATCCACTTTCCATCTTCCTACTCCAAGTTGCCACACGCCAAGGAAACACTAAAATTTTGATGCCTAATTCCAATTATGTCTTAGTAATAGACACTGTACTTCACTTCCACATGCCGATTGGGAATTCATGTTTCAAATTCCAGCTGGAAACTCTGATAGCCATGCAAAAAGAAAACTGAGGTTCGCGTGATAATGTCTTCCTTATATTGCGATACCATACAGCAATAAATATGAAACTTCTCTAACAAACTCTAATAACCAAACCTAAGTTCCTATTACGCCTTTGACGCAAGTATTACAGAATAATATTTTCCAGAATTAACTCCAAAGTTCTACCAAAATTTCCAATTGAAAATTCCGAGCTTGAAAACCCAGGCCGAAACTCACACTTCAATAGCAAGTTAGGACAAAAATTCGGGTTCTGAATTTCAGTTCCACGTTCCAGGTCCAAATTGCAGTTGCCAATTCCAGTTCCAATTTCCTCTTCCACGGTCCACATCCCGATGTCATTCGGATGCTTCTTCCAAACTTTCTTTACACAAGGGTATTCCATATATCCCATTTTTGTTACAATCTATAATTTGGACCCCAAATTCCAATATTAACTCACCGATCACAGTTCACCCTTCTATATCTCACACTGAATGTGCTCGATTTCATCACACGATTCTCATCCTAACGCTAACCCGAGCCCTTGGCTTCTAACCCCCCCCTCCTCTCCCCTCCCCATCCCCCGCCAAATATGCCTTTCACTGGAAACTGAACCCTAGCGTCAAACGCTAGCTCATCGTTCCCACCTTAACCCTTAATCCATTTTCCACCTTCCTACTCAAAGTTGCCACACGCCAAGGAAACACTTAAATTGTGATGCCTAATTCCAATTATGTCTTAGTAATAGACACTGTACTTCACTTCCACATGCCGATTGGGAATTCATGTCTCAAATTCTAGCTGGAAACTCTGATATCAATGCAAAAAGAAAATTCAGGTTCGCGTGATTATGTCTTCCTTATATTGTGATACCATACAGCAATAGATATGAAACTTCTCTAACAAACTCTAATAACCCAACCTAAGTTCCTATTACGCCGTTGACGCAATTATTACAGAATAATATTTTCCAGAATTAACTCCAAAGTTCTACCAAAATTTCCAATTGAAAATTCCGAGCTTGAAAACCCAGGCCGAAACTCACACTTCAATAGCAAGTTAGGACAAAAATTCCGGTTCTGAATTTCAGTTCCACGTTCCAGGTCCAAATTGCACTTGCCAATTCCAGCTCCAATTTCCTCTTCCACGGTCCACATCCCGATGTCATTCTGATGCTTCTTCCAAACTCTCTTTACACAAGGGTATTCCATATATCCCATTTTAGTTACAATCTATAATTTGGACCCTAAATTCCAATGTTAACTCACCGATCACAGTTCACCCTTCTAAATCTCAACCTGAATGTGCTCGATTTCATCACACGATTCTCATCCTAACGCTAATCCGAGCACTTGGCTTCTAACCCCCCCCTCCTCTCCCCTCCCCATCCCCCGCCAAATATGCCTTTCACTGGAAACTGAACCCTAGCGTCAAACGCTAGCTCATCGTTCCCACCTTAACCCTTAATCCATTTTCCACCTTCCTACTCAAAGTTGCCACACGCCAAGGAAACACTTAAATTGTGATGCCTAATTCCAATTATGTCTTAGTAATAGACACTGTACTTCACTTCCACATGCCGATTGGGTATTCATGTTTCAAATTCCAGCTGGAAACTCTGATAGCCATGCAAAAAGAAAACTGAGGTTCGCGTGATAATGTCTTCCTTATATTGCGATGCCATACAGCAATAAATATGAAACTTCTCTAACAAACGCTAATAACCAAACCTAAGTTCCTATTACGCATTTGACGCAAGTATTACAGAATAATATTTTCCAGAATTAATTCCAATGTTCTACCAAGATTTCCAATTGAAAATTCCGAGCTTGAAAACCCAGGCCAAAAGTTATACTTCAATCGCAAGTTAGGGCAAAAATTCCGGTTCTGAATTTCAGTTCCACGTTCCAGGTCCAAACTGCACTTGCCAATTCCAGTTCCAATTTCCTCTTCCACGGTCCACATCCCGATGTCATTCTGATGCTTCTTCCAAAGTCTCTTTACACAAGCATATTCCATATATCCCATTTTAGTTACAATCTATAATTTGGACTCCAAATTCCAATGTTACCTCACCGATCACAGTTCACCCTTCTAAATCTCACCCTGAATGTGCTCGATTTCATCACACGATTCTCATCCTAACGCTAACCCGAGCCCTTGCCTTCTAACTCACTGCTTACCTCCCCTCCAATTGAACATTCCGAGCTTGAAAACCCAGGGAAAAACTCACATTTCAATAGCAAGTTAGGACAAAAATTCCGGTTCTGAATTTCAGTTCCACGTTCCAGTTCCAAATTGCACTTGCCAATTCCAGTTCCAAGGTCCACTTCCACGTTCCATATCCCGATGTCATTCTGATGCTTCTTCCAAAGTCTCTTTACACAAGGATATTCCATATATCCCATTTTAGTTGCAATCTATAATTTGGATCAAAAAATCCAATGTTAACTCATCGATCACTGTTCACCCTTCTAAATCTCACCCTGAATGTGCTCGATTTCATCACACGATACTCATCCTAACGCTAACCCGAGCCCTTGTTTTCTAACCCCCCCCCCCCGCTTCCCTCCCCTCCCCACCCCACGCCAAATATGCCTTTCACTGGAAACTGAACCCTAGCGTCAAACGCTAGCTCATCTTTCCAACCTGACCCTTAAATCCACCTTCCTACTCAAAGTTGCACACGCCAAGGAAACACTAAATTTGTGATGCCTAATTCCAATTATGTCTTAGTTATAGACACTGTACTTCACTTCCACATGCCGATTGGAAATTCATGTCTCAAATTCTAGCTGGAAACCCTGATATCAATGCAAAAAGAAAATTGAGGTTCGCGTGATTATGTCTTCCTTATATTGTGATACCATACAGCAATAAATATGAAACTTCTCTAACATACTCTGATAACCAAACCTATGTTCCTATTACGCCTTTGACGCAAGTATTACAGAATAATATTTTCCAGAATTAATTCCAATGTTCTACCAAGATTTCCATTTGCAAATTCCGAGCTTGAATTCCCAGGCCGAAAGTCATACTTCATTCGCAAGTTAGGGCAAAGATTCCGGTTCCGAATTCCACTTCTCAACCCCTATTCTAAGTTCCGGGTGCAAATTGCGATTCTAAGTTTCAGTTCCACATGCCAGTTCCAAAATCCTATTCCAAATTCCAATTTCACATTCCACTCTCTAAGTTTTCCTTTCAAAATCCACTACCAAATTACGCTCCCGAGTTCCAGTTTCACATTCGAGTACTAAACTCTTCTTCCAGATTCCATTCTGCTTTCATAATCCACATTCTATTTCCAAATGCCACATTTCACTCTTGAAGCTTAACTTGATTGATATAATTCAATGATAACTTCTCATTGCCTATTATGCCTTCTAACCCTAACACTAATATGCTCCATTATATCACTCGATTCTCAGCCTGACCAGACCCGGAAGCCTGGATTCTAAACCTAAGTGCCTTTCATTATATACTGAACCCTCTATTCAAAACCCTAAATCCACATTCCTACTCTAACTCTATAAGCAGTCCAACCTATGCAAACGCAACTTCCAACATCCTATCACGCAAAAATTTTGATACCGAATTCCAATTTACATCTTAGGAAGGAAAATTATACTTTCCGTTATACCAGTTGTGAATTCTCGTTTCACATTCCAACTGTCAACTCAGAATACAATACAAAACGAAAAGCGACACCCATATCATAATGCCTTTCTGATATTGTATGTAATACCATACAACCGCTTGAAACTTACCTAACAAACTCTCATCCCAAAACCTACGTCCCTCGTACACATATTTGACGCAAATATTACAGACAGACATTGTTTTTTGTTTTTCCCGAATTTTAATTCCAAAAATTTTAAGGAAACTTCTAATTAAAAATTCTAGACTTACTGAGATGTTTGAAATTCACTTCGAATCTCATGCTTCAGTACGAAGTTAAAACACAAATTCGATCTGCACAATCCTCTTCCACAGTCTAATTCTAACTTCCAATTCTTAAACCCTAATCTCAGTTCTCAGTTCCACATTGCACTTCCGAGTTCCACTTTCAGTTCCGAATTCCACTTCCGAATTTCACTTCTCAACTCCAATTCCAAGTTCTGTTTCCAAATTGCGATTCTAAATTTCGGTTCCACTTGCCAGTTCTAAAATACTATTCCAAATTCCCCTAAGTTTTTCTTCCCAATTCCACTTCCGAATTCCACTCCCAAGTTCCAGTTTCACATTCGAGTACTAAACTCTTCTTCCAGATTCCATTCTGATTTCATAATCCACATTCTATTTCCAAATACCACATTTCACTTCCGAAGCATAACTTGATTCATGTAATCCAATGATAACTTATCAATGCCTATTATACCTTCTAACCCTAACCTAAGGTGCTCCATTATATCACTCGATTCTCAGCCTGAGAGATCCGGAGGCTTGGCTTCTAACCCTGAAAACCTTTCATTATATACTGAACGGTGATTTCAATCCCTAACTCCTCATTCCAAACCTAACTATATATGCAGCCCATCGCATACAAATGCAAATTCCAACGTCCTATTCTACGATAAAATTTTGATGCCGAATTCCAATTTACGTCTTAGGAAGAGAAATTATACTTTCCAATATGCGAGCTGTGAATTCGCGTTTCTCAATCCAACTGTCAACTCTCATTACAATACAAAATGAAAAGCGACATCCGCATCATAATGCCTTTCTGATACTGTATGTAATACCATAAAATCGCTTGAAATTTCCCTAAAAAGCTCTCATACCAAAACCTAAGTTCCTAGTACACATATTTGACGCAAATATTACAGACTCACATTGTTTTTAGTTTTCCCGGAATTTTAATTCCAAAACTTTTACCGAAATTTCTAATTAAAAATTCCGGCCTTAATGAGATGTTGGAAATTCAGGCCGAAGCTCACACTTCCGTACGAAGTTAAGACATAAATCCCAACCGCAAAGTCCTCTTCCACAGTCTAATGCTAACTTCCAATTCCTAATCCCAAATCTTAGTTCTCAATTCCACATTGCACTTCCGAATTCCACTTCCGAGTTTCACTTCCAATTCCCAATTCCACTTCCGAATTCCACTTCTCAAACCCAGTTCCTAGTTTCAGTTGCAAATTGCGATTCTAAATTTCAGTTCCACACGCCAGTTCTAAACTCCTATTCCAAATACCAATTACAATTTCCACTCTCTAAGTTTTCCTTTCAAATTCCACTCCCGAGTTCCAGTTTCACTTTCGAGTACTGACCTCTTCTTCCAGATTTCATTCAGATTTCATAATCCACATTCTATTTCCAAATACCACATTTCACTCTCGAAGCTTAACTTGATTGATATAATTCAATGATAACATCTCAATGCCTATTCTTCCTTCTAAACCTAACCCTAACTGTGCTCCATTATATCACTCGATTCTCAGCCTGACCAGCCCCGGAAGCCTGGCTTCTAACCCTAAGTGCATTTCATTATATACTGAAGGCTCGATTCAAAACCCTAACTCCTCATTCCACGTCTAACTCTATATGCAGTCCATCCTGTCCAAACGTAACTTCGAACATCCTATTCCATGCTAAAATTTTGATGCCGAATTGCAATTTACGTCTTAGGAAGAGAAATTATACTTTCCGATATACTAGTTGTGAATTCGCGTTTCATATTCCAACTGTCAAATCAGATTACAATACAAAACTAAAACGGTCATCCACATCTTAATGGCTTTCTCATATTGTATGTAATACCATACAACCGCTTGAAATTTCCCTAACAAACTATCATACCAATAGCTAAGTTCCTAGTACACATATTTGACGCAAATATTACAGACTCACATTGTATTTTATTTTCCCTGAATTTTAATTCCAAAGCTTTTACGGAAACATCTAATTAAAAATTCCAGCCTTAATGAGATGTTGGAAATTCAGGCCAAAGCTCACACTTCAGTACCAAGTTAAGACATAAATCCCAACCGCAAAGGCCTCTTCCACAGTCTAATGCTAACTTCCAATTCTTAATCCCATATCTCACTTCTCATTTCCACATTCCATTTCGAAATTCCATATCCGAGTTCCACTTCCAGTTCCGAATTCCACTTCTAAATTCCACTTCTCAACACCAATTCTAAGTTTCAGTTCCAAATTCCGATTCTAAATTTCAGTTTCACATGACAATTCTAAAATCCTATTCCAAATTCCACTGTTTTTCTTCCCAATACCACTCCCGAATTCCAATCCCGAATTCCATTTTCACATTCTAGTAGTAAACTCTTCTTCCAGATTCCATTCTGATTACATAATTCATATTCTATTTCCAAATACCACATTTCACTTCCGAAGCATAACTTGATTCAAATAATCGAATGATAACTTCTCAATTCCTATTCTGCCTCCTAACCCTAACCCTAAATGTGCTGCTTTATATCACTCGATTCTCAGCCTAACCGGACCCTGAAGCCTGGCTTCTAACCTTAAAAGCCTTTCATTATAATCTGAACGATCGGTTCAAAACCCTATCTCCTCATTCCAACCCTAACTCTAAATGCACTCCATCCTATCCAAACGCAACTTCCAACATCCTATTCCACGCTAAAATTTTGATGCCCAATTCCAATTTACGTCTTAGGAAGAGAAATTATTCTTTTCGATGTACCAGTTGTGAATTCGCGTTTCACATTCCAAGTGTCAACTCAGATTACAATTAGAAACGAAAACCGACATTCATATCATAATGCCTTTCTGACATCGTATGTAATCCCATACAACCGCTTGAAACTTCCCTAACAAACTCTCATACCAAAAGCTAAGTTCTTAGTGCACATACTTTACGCAAATACAACAGACTCCCATAGTTTTTTGTTTTCCCCGAATTTTAATTCCAAAAGTTTTACCGTAATTTCTAATTTAAAATTCCTGCATTAATGAGATGTTGGAAATCCAGGCCGAAGCTCACACTTCAGTACCAAGTTAAGACACAAATCATAACCGCAAAGTCCTCTTCCACAGTCTAAGGCTAACTTCCCATTCTTAATCCGAAATCTCCGTTCTCAGTTCCACATTCCACTTTCGAATTCCACTTCCGAATTCCACTTCCGAATTCCACTTCTCAACACCAACTCCAAATTCCAGTTCCAAATTGCGATTCTAAATTTCAGTTCCACATGCAAGTTCTAAAATCCTATTCCATATTCCAAATCCAAATTCCACTGTCTAAGTTTTTATATGAAATTCCACTTCCAAATTCCACTCCCGAGTTCCAGTTTCACATTCGAGTACTAAACTTTTCTTCCAGGTTCCATTCTGATTTCATAATCCACATTCTTTGTCCAAATACCACATTTCACTCGCGAAGTTTAACTTGATTGATATAATTCAATGATGACTTCTCAATGCCTATTCTGCCTTCTATTCCTAACATTAAATGTGCTCCAATATATCACTAGATTCTCAGCTTGACCGGAACCGGAAGCCTGGCTTCTAACCCTAAATGCCTTTCATTATACACTGAACGCTCGATTCCACACCCTAACTCCTTATTCCAACCCGAACTCTAAATGTAGTCCATCCTATCCAAACGCAACTTCCAACATCCTATTACAAGCTAAAATTTTGATGGCGAATTCCATTTTACGCCTTAGGAAGAGAAATTATACGCTCCTATATACCAGTTATGAATTCGCGTTTCACATTCCAACTGTCAACTCAGATTACAATACAAAACGAATACCAACATCCACATCATAATGCCTTTGTGATGTTGTATGTAATACCATACAACCGCTTGAAACTTCCCTAACGAACTCTCATACGAAAACCTAAGTTCCTAGTACACATACTTGACGCAAATGTTACAGACTCCCATTGTTTTTTGTTTTGCCAGAATTTTAATTCCAGAAATTTTACCAAAACTTCTAAATAAAAATTCCAGCCTTAATGCGATGTTGGAAATCCAGTTCGAAGCTCACACTTCAGTACCAAGCTAAGAACACAAATCCCAACCGCAAAGTCCTCTTCCATAGTCTAATGCTAACTTCCAATTCTTAATCCCAAATCTCAATTCTCAGTTCCACATTCTACTTCCGAATTCCACTTCCGTGTTCCACTTAAAGTTCCGAATTCCACTTCTAGTTTCCACTGATCAACACCAATTCCAATTTCCAGTTCCAAATTCCGTTTCTAAATTTCAGTTTCACATGCATGTTCTAAAATCCTATTCCAAATTCCATTAAATTTTTCTTCCCAATTCGACTTCCGAATTACACTTCCGATTTCCAGTTTCTCATTCGAGTATTAAATTTTTCTTCCAGATTCCATTCTGATTTCCTAATCCATATTCTATTTCCAAATACCACATTTCACTTCCGAAGCATAACTTGATTCATGTAATCGAATGATAATTAACAATGCCTACTCTGCCTTCTAACCCTAACGCTAAATTTGATCCATTATATTACTCGATTCTCAGCCTGACCGGACCCGGAAGTCTGGCTTCTATCCCTAAAAGCCTTTCATTATATACTAAATTCTCGGTTCCAAACCCTAACTCCTCATTCAAACCCTAACTCTAAATGAAGTCCATCCTATCCAAACAGAACTTCCAACATACTATTCCACGCTAATATTTTACTCCCGAATTCCAATTTACGTCTAAGGAAGAGAAATTATACGCTCCGATATACCAGTTGTGAATTCGCGTTTCACATTCCACCTGTCAACTCAAATTACAATACAAATGAAATACCGACATCCACATCTTAATGCTTTTATGATATCGTATGTAATACCGTACAACCGCTTGAAACTTCCCTAACAAATTCTCATACCAAAACCTAACCTCATACCAAAACCTAACTCTCATACCAAAACCTAACCTCATACCAAGTCCCTAGTACACATACTTGACGCAAATGTTACACACTCCCATTGTTTTTTGTCTTCCCCGAATTTCAATTCAAAAATTTTACCGAAATTCTAAATAAAAATTCCAGCCTCAATGAGATGTTCGAAATCCAGTTCGAAGTTAACACTTCAGTACCAAGTTAAAGCACAAATCGCAACCAAAAAGTCCTCTTCCACAATCTAATGCTGACTTCCAATTCTTAATCCTAAATCTTAATTCTCAGTTCCACATTCCACTTCCGAATTCCACTTCCGAGTTCCACTATCAGTTCCGAATTCCACTTCTGATTTCCACTTCTCAACACCAATTCCAAGTTCCAGTTCCAAATTCTGATTCTAAATTTCAGTTCCACGTGCCAGTTCTAAAATCCTATTCTAAATTCCATTGAATTTTTCTTCCCAATTCCATCTCTGAATTCCACTCCCGATTTCCGGATTCACATTCGAGTAGTAAATTCTTCTTCCAGGTTCCATTCAGATTTAATAATCCACATTCTATTTCCAAATACAAAATTTCACTTCCGAAGCATAACTGTATTCACATAATCCAATGATAACTCATCAATGCCTATTCTGCCTTCTAACCCTAACCCTAAATGTGCTGCATTATATCACTAGATTCTCAGCCTGCCTGGAACCGGAAGCCTGGCTTCTAACCCTAAAAGCCTTTCATTATAAACTGAACGATCGGTTCAAAACCCTAACTCCTCATTCCAACCCTAACTCTAAATGCAGTCCATCCTCTACAAACGCAAGTTTCAACATCCTATTCCACGCTAATATTTTCATGTCGAATTCCAATTTACGTCTAAGAAGAGAAATTATACTTTCCGATGTACCAGTTGTGAATTCGCGTTTCACATTCCAACTCTCAACTCATATTACAATACAAAACTAAAATCGACATCCACATCTTAATGTCGTTCTCATATTGTATGTAATACCATACAACCGCTTGAAATTTCCCTAACAAACTCTCATACCAAAACCTAAGTTCCTAGTACACATACTTGATGCAAATGTTACAGACTCCCATTGTTTTTTGTCTTCCCCGAATTTTAATTCCAAAAATTTTACCGAAACTTCTAAATAAAAATTCCACCCTTAATGAGATGTTGGAAATCCAGTTCGAAGCTCACATTTTAGTACCAAGATAAGACACAAATCGGAACAACAAAGTCCTGTTCCACAGTCTAACGCTAATTTCCCATTCTTAATCAGAAATCTCAGTTCTCAGTTCCACATTCAACTTTCGAATTCCACTTCCGAATTCCACTTCCAGTTCCGAATTACACTTCCGAATTCCACTTCTCAACACCAATTACAAATTCCAGTTCCAAATTGCGATTCTAAATTTCAGTTCCACATGCCAGTTCTAAAATCCTATTCCATATTCCAAATCCAAATTCCACTCTCTAAGTTTTTCTTTCAAATCCCACTTCCAAATTCCACTCCCGAGTTCCAGTTTCAAATTCGAGTACTAAACTCTTCTAGATTCCATTCTGATTTCATAATCCACATTCCGTTTCCAAATACCACATTTCACTCTCGAAGCCTAACTTGTTTCAAATAATTCAGTCATAACTTCTCAATGCCTATTCTGCCATATAACCCTTACTCTAAATGTACTCCATTACATCACTCAATTCTCATCCTGACCTGACCCGGAAGCCTGGCTTCTAACCCTAAAGGCCTTTCATTATATACTGAACGCTCGATTCCAAAGCCTAACTCCTCATTCCAACCCTAAATCTAAAAGAAGTCCATCCTATCCAAACAGAACTTCCAACCTCCTCTTCCACGCTAAAATTTTGATTCCAAATTCCAATTTAAATCTTAGGAAGAGAAATAATACTTTCAGTATACCAGTTGTAAATTCGCGTTTCACATTCCAACTATCAACTCAGATTACAATACAAAACGAATACCGACATCCACATCATAATGCCTTTCTGATATAGTATGTAATACCATACAACCGCTTGAAACTTCCCTAACAAACTGTCATATCAAAACCGAAGTTCCTAGTACACATACTTGACGCAAATGTTACAGAATCCCATTGTTTTTTGTTTTCCCCGAATTTTATTTCCAAAAACTTTACCGAAACTTCTAAATAAAAATTCCAGCCTTAATGAGATGTTGGAAATCCAGTTCGAAGCTCACACTTCAGTACCAAGTTAAAACACAAATCCCAACCGCAAAGTCCTCTTCCACAGTCTAATGCTGACTTCCACTTCTTAATCCTAAATCTTAATTCTCAGTTCCACATTGCACTTCAGAATTCCACTTCCGAGTTCCCCTTCCAGTTCCGAATTCCACTTCTACTTTCCACTTCTCAACACCAATTCCAAGTTCCAGTTCCATATTCCGATTCTAAATTTCAGTTCCACGTTCCAGTTCTAAAATCCTATTCCAAATTTCACTAAGTTTTTCTTCCCAATTCCACTTCCGAATTCCACTCCCCATTTCCAATTTCACATTCGAGTAGTAAACTCTTCTTCCAGATTCCATTCTGATTTCATAATCCACATTCTATTTCCTAATACCACATTTCACTTCGGAAGCATAGCTTGATTCATATATTCCAACGATAACTTATCAATGCCTGTTTTGCCTTCTAACCCTACCCCTAAATGTGCTCCATTATATCACTCGATACTCATCCGGACGAGACACGGAAGCCTGGCTTCTAGCCCTAAAAGACTTTCATTATAAACTGAATGCTCGGTTCAAAACCCTAACTCCTCATTCCAACCCTAACTCTACATGCAGTCCTTCCTATCCAAACGCAATTTACAGCATCCTATTCCCCGCTAAAATTTTGATGCCGAATTCCAATTTATATCTTAGGAAGAGAAATTATACTTTCCGATATACCAGTTGTAAATTCGCGTTTCACATTCCAACTGTCAACTCAGATTGCAATATAAACCAAAAAGCGACATCCACATCATAATGCCTTCCTGATATAGTATGTAGTACCATACATCCGCTTCAAACTTCCCTAACAATCTCTCATACCAAAAGCTAAGTTCGTAGTACACATATTTGACGCAAATATTACAGACTCACATTGTTTTTTGTTTTGGCCGAATTTTAATTCCAAAACTTTTACCGAAACATCTAATTAAAAATTCCAGCATTAATGAGATGTTGGAAATTCACCCCAAAGCTCACACGTCAGTACTAAGTTAAGATACAAATCCCAACCGCAAAGTCCTCTTCCACAGTCTAACGCTCACTTCCCATTCTTAATCTGAAATCTCAGTTCTCAGTTCCACATTCCACTTTCGAATTCCACCTCCGAATTCCACTTCTCAACCCCAATTCCAAGTTCCAGTTCCAAATTGCGATTCTAAATTTCAGTTCCACATGCCTGTTCTAATCTCCTATTCCAAATTCCAATTCCAAATTCCACTCTCTAAGTTTTTCTTTCAAATTCCACTTCCAAATTCCACTCCCGAGTTTCAGTTTCACATTCGCGTACTAAAATTTTCTTCCAGATTCCATTCTGATTTCATAATCCACAATCTGTTTCCAAATACCACATTTCACTTTCGAATCTTAACTTGATTCAGATAATTCAATCATAACTTCTCAATGCCTATTCTGCCATCTAACCCTAACTCTGAATGTCCTCCATTATATCACTCGATTCTCAGCCTGACCTGACCCGGAAGCCTGGCTTCTAACCCTAAAGGCCTTTCATTATATACTGAACACTCGATTCCAAACTCTAACTCCTCATTCCAACCCTAACTCTAAATGAAGTCCATCCTATCCAAACAGAACTTCCAACATCGTATTCCACGCTAAAATTTTGATGCCGAATTCCAATTTACGTCTTTTTTTTTTCCAGGACTTCTTTTTATTTATTTATTTATTTAATTAATTTTCGTACATTCATTTTCACAAATTTTTGGGTTCCAAATTTTCTCCCCTTTTCTCCCCTCCCCCCACCCCAATACCCCAAGCAATCCAATTTTCCTTGTCTCCAATCTGCCCTCTCTTCTGTCATCTCTCCCTTCTCTTGTCTCCATCTTCTCTTTTCTCCTATAGGGCCAGATGACTTTCTATTCCTCCTTAACTCTATGTCTTCTTTCCTAGTTGCAACAACAATACTAAACATTTGTTCCTACAACTTTGAGTTCCAAATTCTCCCCATCCCTCCCTCCCCACCCATTCCCTTTGGGACAGCAGGCAATTCAATATAGGCCATATCTGTGTAGTTTTGCCAATGACTTCCCTGATAGTCGTGTTGTGTAAGACTAACTGGATTACCATCCCTCCTATTCTGCCCCTCCTTGTTTCTCTTCTGTCTTTTGATCCTGTCCCTCCCCAATTGTTGACTCCAAATTGCTCCCTCCTCTCTTTGCCCTCCCTTTCATCACCCCCCCTTGCAATATCTCTTTCTCCCCCAATTTCTTATACTGTAAGATAGGTTTTCATACCACAATGAGTGTGCATTTCACTCCTTCGTTTAGTCAAATGTGATGAGGGTAAAGCTTCTTGGTTTTTTTTTTTTCTAGGCTCTCCTCTTTTTCCCTCCACTAAGAAAAACTCCTACCTGCCTCTTAAATGACATATAGTTACCCCCTTCCCTTTCCCTCTCTTTCCCCCCCCTACATTTCTCTCTCACCACTTACCCTAGTTTCTTTTAAGGTATGGTCCCATCCTATTCAGTTCAATCTGTGCTCTATATCTCTGTATGTGTGTGCATGTGTGTATGTGTGTGCATGCGTGTACATGTGTGTGTGTGTGGTCCCACCAACTACCCAGATACTGAAAAGTTTTAAGAGTTAGAAATATTGTCTTTCCCTGTATGAATGTAAACAGTTCACTTCTGGTAAGTCTCTTAAGACTTCTCTTTGCTGTTTACTTTTTCATGCTTCTTCTCATTCTTGTGTTTCAAAGTCAAATTTTCTTTTCAGCTCTGTTTTTTTCATTAAGAATGATTGAAAGTCCTCTGTTTCATTGAAAGACCATATTTTCCCTTGAAGTGTTATGCTCAGTTTAGCTGGGTAGGTGATTCTTGGTTTGAGTCCTAGTTCCTTTGCCTTCTGGAATATCCTATTCCACGCCCTTCGATTCCTTAATGTAGAAGCTGCTAGATCTTGGGTTATCCTGATTTTATTTCCACAGTACTGGAATTGTTTCTTTCTAGCTGCTTGTAAGATTTTTTCCTTGAGCTGGGAGTTCTGGAATTTGGCCACAATGTTCCTAGGAGTTTCTCTTTTTGGATCTCTTTCAGGTGGTGATCGATGGATTCTTTCAATACTTATTTTGCCCTCTGGTTCTAGAATGTCAGGGCAGTTTTCCTTGATAATTTCATGGAAGATGATGTCTAGGCTCTTTTTTTGATCATGAGTTTCAGGTAGTCCCATAATTTTTAAATTGTCTCTCCTGGATCTATTTTCCAGGTCAGTTGTTTTTCCCATGAGATATTTCACATTCTCTTCCATTTTTTCGTTTTTTTTGGTTTTGTTTGGTGATTTCTTGGTTTCTCATAAAGTCATTAGACTCCATCTGTTCCATTCTAATTTTGAGGGAACTATTAAATTCAGTGAGCTTTTGAGCCTCTTTTTCCATTTGGCTCATTCTGCTTTTGAAAGCATTCTTCTCCTCATTGGCTTTTTGAACCTCTTTTGCCAATTGGGTGAGCCTATTTTTCAAGGTGTTAATTTCCTCAGCATTTTTTTTGGTCTCCTTTACCAAGGTATTGACCCGGTTTTCATACTTTTGCTGCATCTCTGACATTTCTCTTCCCAGTTTTTCCTCCACTTGTCTAACTTGCTTTTCAAAATCCTTTTTGAGCTCTTCCAGGGCCTGAGCCCACCCGCCACCCCCCTGGGGTATCTGGGGTACTGAGTCTCCCCCTTCAGGTCTTTCCCTGACGGCAAGTATACGTCCTCATCGTCAGATCCGAAGGTCGGGATCATTTGCATTTGTTGGAAAAAACTCTCTAAAGTCTTATTTTTCTTCCCTTTTCTAGGCATTTTCGCAGCCAGTTACTTGACTTCTGAGATTCCTTTCCACCCCCACCTGGATCCGCCCAGCTAGTGCTTGGCCTCTGAGATTTAAATGGGCTTTCCTCCTGCCGGCTATCAATCAGTGAGCTTTAGTTCAGGTGCTGGGTTTGGGACCAGGGCCGTCTCAGAGACTCTGATTCCTCGGGGGCTTTATGCAGAGACTTTCAGGAATGGAACGGGTGGGGACGGGTTGGGGGGCCCGCCTCCCAAATCCTGCTCCCTTGGTGGCTTTAAGCAGAAGCCTTCAGTAACAGAGCGGGGTGGAGGCCGGGCCGTCTCCCAGGCTCAGCTCCGTCAGGTTCTATGCAGGAATCTTCCGTAATGAAGATCATGCCTGCTGCTTGGGGATTCCTGAGTCCCGGTCCCCTTCCGTCTCAGCCGCCGCCCACACCTCTGCCTCCGCCGCTTCCTGCCCCCGTCTCTGCCGCCGCTGCTTCCTCCCGAGGGGGCCCGAGTAACGCAGACGCCCTGCTTCCCCTGTCTTTCAGCCCGGCCTCTCTCACTGACCTGTAGCTTCTGTGGGTGGAGGGACTTTCCCGGCTGCTGGAGCTTCCGTCTCTGAAGCCTGCTCGGATCAGCTTCTCTGGGGCCCCGGCCAGGGCAGCGCTGGGGGTGTTGTCTGCTTTCCGGGGTGCGCCGGACACTGGGGACGGGTCTCCAGGGCTCCCTGGAACGGAAATCACTTCCACTCTGCTTCTGCACAGCTTGTATTCACCCAGAAGTTATGGGGGACTCTTTTTACATTAATTCTATGGGCTTTTGGTTTCGGAGCTCGTAAACGTGCGTCCTTCCACTCCGCCATCTTGGCTCCGCCCAATTTACGTCTTAGGAAGAGAAATAATACTTTCAGTATACAAGTTGTGAATTCGCGTTTCGTATTCCAACTGTCAACTCAGATTACAATACAAAATGAATACCGACATACACATCATAATGTCTTGCTGATATAGTATGTAATAACATATAACCGCTTGAAACTTCCCTAAGAAACTCTCATACCAAAACCTAAGTTCCTAGTACACATACTTGAGGCAAATGTTACAGAATCACATTGTTTTTTGTTTTCCCCAAATTTTAATTCCAGAAATTTTACCGAAACTTCTAAATAAAAATTCCAGCTTAAATGTGATGTTGGAAATCCAGTTCGAAGCTCACACTTCAGAACCAAGACAAAACTCAAATCTCAACCTCAAAGTCCTCTTCCACAGTCTAATGCTAACTTACAATTCTTAGTCCGAAATCTCAATTCTCAGTTCCACATTCCACTTCAGAATTCCACTTCCGAATTCCACGTCCAGTTCCGAATTACACTTCTAGTTTCCATTTATCAACACCAATTCCAAGTTCCAGTTCGAAATTCCGATTCGAAATTTCAGTTTCACATGCCAGTTCTAAAATCCTATTCCAAATCCACTAAGTTTTTCTTACCAATTCCATTTCCGAATTTCACTCCCGATTTCCAGTTTCACATTCGAGTAGTAAACTCTTCTTCCAGATTCCATTCTAATTTCATAATCCACATTCTATTTCCAAATGCCACATTTCACTTCCGAAGCATAACTTGATTCACATAATCCAATGATAACTTATCAATGCCTATTCTGCCTTCTAACCCTAACCCTAAATGTGCTCCATTATATCACTCGATTCTCAGCCTGACCGGACCCGGAAGCCTGGATTCTAAACCGAATGGCCTTTCATTATAAACTGATCGCTCGGTTCAAAACCCTAGCTTCTCATTCCAACCCTAACTCGAAATGAAGTCCAACCTAACCAAAAGCAAATTCCAACATCCTATTCCACGCTAAAGTTTGGATGCCGAATTCCAATTTACGTCTTAGGAAGAGAAATTATACTTTCCGATATACCAGTTGTGAATTCGCGTTTCACATTCCAACTGTCAACGCAGATAACAATACAAAACAAAACCTGACATCCACATCATAATGCCTTTCCGATATCGTATGCAATACCATACAACGGCTTCAAACTTCCCTAAGAATCTATCATACCAAAAGCTAATTTCGTAGTACACATATTTGACGCAAACACTACGGACTCACATTGTTTTTTGTTTTCCCCGAATTTTAATTCCAAAACTTTTCCCGAAACTTCTAATTTAAAATTCCTCCATTAATGAAATGTTGGAAATCCAGGCCGCAGCTCACACTTCAGTACCAAGTGAAGACAAAAATCCCAACCGCAAAGTCCTCTTCCACAGTTTATCGCTAAATTCCCATTCTTAATTCGAAATCTCAGTTCTCAGTTCCACATTCCACTTCCGAATTCCACATCCGAGTTCCACTTCCAGTTCCGAATTCCACTTCCGAATTCCACTTCTCAACCCCAATTCCAAGTTCCAGTTCCAAATTGCGATTCTAAATTTCAGTTCCACATGTCTGTTCTAAAATCCTATTACAAATTCCAACTCCAAATTCCACTCTCTAAGTTTTTCTTTCTAATCCCACTTCCAAATACCACTAAGGAGTTCCAGTTTCACAGTCGAGTACTAAACTCTTCTTCCAGATTCCATTCTGATTTCATAATCCACATTCTGTTTCCAAATACCACATTTCACTCTCGAAGCTTAACTTGATTCAAATAATTCAATCATAACTTCTCAATGCCTATTCTGCCATATAACACTAACTCTAAATGTCCTCCATTACATCACCCGATTCTCAGCATGACCTGACCCGGAAGCCTGGCTTCTAAACCTAAAGGTCTTTTATTATATACTGAACGCTCGATTCCAAACCCTAACTCCTCATTCCAACCCTAATTCTAAATGAAGTCCATCCTATCCAAACAGAACTTCCAACATCCTATTCCACGCTTAAATTTTGATGCCGAATTCCAATTTACGTCTTAGGAAGAGAAATAATACTTTCAGTATACCAGTTGTGAATTCGCGTTTCGTATTCCAACTGTCAACTCAGATTACAATACAAAACGAATACCGACATACACATCATAATGCCTTTCTGATATAGTATGTAATAACATATAACCGCTTGAAACTTCCCTAACAAACTCTCATACCACAACCTAAGTTCCTAGTACACATACTTGACGCAAATGTGACAGAATCACATTGTTTTTTTGTTTTCCCCAAATTTTAATTCCAGAAATTTTACCAAAACGTCTAAATACAAATTTCAGCCTTTAATGAGATGTTGGAAATCCAGTTCGAAGCTCACACTTCAGTACCAAGTTAAAACACAAATACCAACCGCAAAGTCCTCTTCCACAGTCTAATGCTAACTTCCAATTCTTAGTCAGAAATCTGATTTCTCAGTTCCACATTCCACTTCAGAATTCCACTTCCGAATTTCACTTCCAGTTCCGAATTCCACTTCTAGTTTCCACTTATCAACACCAATTCCAAGTTCCAGTCCCAAATTCCGATTCGAAATTTCAGTTTCACATGCCAGTTCTAAAATCCTATTCCAAATCCACTAAGTTTTTCTTACCAATTCCATTTCCGAATTTCACTCCCGATTTCCAGTTTCACATTCGAGTAGTAAACTCTTCTTCCAGATTCCATTCTGATTTCATAATCCACATTCTATTTCCAAATACCACATCACACTTCCGAAGCATAACTTGATTCATATAAAGCAATGATAACTTAACAATGCCTATTCTGCCTTCTAACCATAACCCTAAATGTACTCCATTATATCACTCGATTCTCAGCCTGACCGGACCCGGAAGCCTGGCTTCTAAACCTAATGGCCTTTCATTATAAACTGATCGTTCGGTTCAAAATCCTGACTCCTCATTCCAACCATAACTCGAAATGCAGTCGAACCTACCCAAACGGAAATTCCAACATCCTATTCCGCGCTAAAGTTTTTATGCCGAATTCCAATTTACGTCTTAGGAAGAGAAATTATACTTTCCAATATACCAGTTGTGAATTCGCGTTTCACATTCCAATTGTCAACTCAGATTACAATACAAAACGAAAACCGACATCCACATCATAATGCCTTTCTGATATTGCATGTAATACCATACAACCGCTTGAAACTTCCCTAACAAACTCTCATACCAAAACCTAAGTTCCTAGTACACATACGTGACGCATATGTTACAGAATCCCATTGTTTTTTGGTTTCCCCGAATTTTAATTCCAAAAATTTTACCGAAACTTCTAAATAAAAATTCCAGCCTTAATGAGATGTTGGAAATCCAGTTCGAAGCTCACACTTCAGTACCAAGTTAAGACACAAATCCCAACCGCAAAGTCCTCTTCCACAGTCTAATGCTAACTTCCAATTCTTAATCCTAAATCTTAATTCTCAGTTCCACATTACACTTCCGAATTCCACTTCCGAGTTCCCCTTCCAGTTCCGAATTTCACTTCTACTTTCCACTTCTCAACAGCAATTCCAAGTTCCAGTTCCAAATTCAGATTCTAAATTTCAGTTCCACGTGCCAGTTCTAAAATCCTATTAAAATTCCACTAAGTTTTTCTTCCCAATTCCACTTCCGAATTTTACTCCCGATTTCCAGTTTCACATTCGAGTGATAAACTCTTCTTCCAGATTCCATTCTGATTTCATAATCCACATTCTATTTCCAAATACCACATTTCACTTTCGAAGCATAACTTGATTCATATAATCCAATGATAACTTATCAATGCCTATTCTGCCTTCTAACCCTAACCCTAAATGTGCTCCATTATATCACTCGATTCTCTGCCTGACCGGACCCGGAAGAATGGCTTCTAACCCTAAAGGCATTTCATTATAAACTGAACGATCGGTTCAAAACCCTAACTCCTCATTCCAACACTAACTCTAAATGCAATCCATCCTATCCAAACGCATCTTCCAACATCCTATTCCATGCTAATATTTTGATGCCGAATTCCAATTGACGTCTTAGGAAGAGAAATTATACTTTCCGATTTACCAGTTGTGAATTCGCGTTTCACATTCCAACTGTCCACTCAGATTACAATACAAAACGAAAACCGACATCCACATCATAATGCCTTTCTGATATCGTATGTAATACCATTCAACCGCTTGAAACTTCCCTAACAAACTCTCATACCAAAATCTAAGTTCTTACTACACATACTTGACGGTAATACAACAGACTCTCATTGTATTTTGTTGTCCCCGAATTTTAATTCAAAAATTTTACCGTAACTTCTAATTTAAAATTCCTGCATTAATGAGATGTTGGAAATCCAGGTCGAAGCTCACATTTCAGTACCAAGTTAAGACACAAATCCCAACCGCAAAGTCCTCTTCCACAGTCTAACGCTAAATTCCCATTCTCTATCCGAAACCTCAGTTCCCAGTTCCACATTCCACTTTCGAATTCCACTTCCGAATTCCACTTCCAGTTCCGAATTCCACTTCTCAACACCAATTCCAAATTCCAGTTCCAAATTGCGATTCCAAATTTCAGTTCCACATGCCAGTTCTAAAATCCTATTCCAAATCCAAATTCCACTCTCTAAGTTTTTCTTTCAAATTCCACTTCCAAATTCCACTCCCGAGTTCTAGTTTCACATTCGAGTACTAAAGTCGTCTTCCAGGTTCCATTCTGATTTCATAATCCACATTCTGTTTCCAAATACCACATTTCACTCGCGAATCTTAACTTGATTGATATAATTCAATGATGACTTCTCAATGCCAATTTTGCCGTCTAAACCTAACCCTAAATGTGCTCCATTATATCAGTCGATTCTCAGCCTGACCGGAACCGGAAGCCTGGCTTCTAAACCTAAAGGACTTTCATTATATACTGAACGCTCGATTCCACACCATAACTCCTCATTCCAACCCGAACTCTAAATATTGTCCATCCTATCCAAACGCAACGTCCAACATCCTACTCCACGCTTAAATTTTGATGCCGAATTCCAATTTACGTCTTAGGTAGAGAAATTATACTTTCCGATATACCAGTTGTGAATTCGCGTTTCACATTCCAATTGTCAACTCAGATTACAATACAAAACGAATACCGACATCCACATCATAATGCCTTTCTGATATTGTATGTAATACCATACAACCGCTTGAAACTTCCCTAAAAATCTCTCATACCCAAACCTACGTTCCTAGTACACATACTTGACGCAAATGTTACAGACTCCCCTTGTTTTTTCTTTTCCCCGAATTTAATTCCAGAAATGTTACCGAAACGTCTAAATAAAAATTTCAGCCTTTAATGAGATGTTGGAAATCCAGTTCGAAGCTCACACTACAGTACCAAGCTAAAACACAAATCCCTTCCGCAAAGTCCTCTTCCACAGTCTAATGCTAACTTCCAATTCTTAATGCCAAATCTCAATTCTCAGTTCAACATTCAACTTCTGAGTTCCATTTCCAGTTCCGAATTCCACTTCTAGTTTCCACTTCTCAACACAATTTCCAATTTCGAGTTCCAAATTCCAATTTTAAATTTCAGTTTCACATGCATGCTCTAAAATCCTATTCCGAATTCCCTTAAGTTTTTCTTCAGAATTTCACTTCTGAATTCCACTCCCGATTTCCAGTTTCACATTGGAGTAGTAAATTTTTCTTCAGGATTCCATTCTGATTTCATAATCCATATTCTATTTCCAAATACCACATTTCACTTCCGAAGCATTACTTGATTCATATAATCGAATGATAACTTATAAAGGCCTATTCTGCCTTCTAACCCTAACTCTAAATGTGCTGCATTATATCACTCGATTCTCAGCCTGACCGGACCCGGAAGCCTGGCTTCTAACCCTAAAGGCCTTTCATTATATACTGAATTCTCCATCCCAAACCCTAACTCCTCATTCCAACCCAAACGCTAAATGAAGTCCATCCTATCCAAACAGAACTTCCAACATCCTATTCCACGCTAAAATTTTGATGGCGAATTCCAATTTACGCCTTAGGAAGAGAAATTGTACTTTCCGATATACCGGTTGTGAATTCGGGTTTCACATTCCAACCGTCAACTCAGATTACAATACAAAACGAATACCGACATCCACATCATAATGCCTTTGTGATATTGTATGTAATACCATACAACCGCTTGAAACTTCCCTAAGAAACTCTCATACCCAAACCTAAGTTCCTAGTACACACACTTGACGCACATGTTACAGACACCCCTTGTTTTTTGTTTTCCCCGAATTTAATTCCAGAAATGTTATCGAAACGTCTAAATAAAAATTTCCGCCTTAATGACATGTTGGAAATCCAGTTCGAAGCTCACACTTCAGTACCAAGCTAAAACAGAAATCCCATCCACAAAGTCCTCTTCCACAGTCTAATGCTAACTTCCAATTCTTAATCTGAAATCTGAATGCTCAGTTCCACATTCCACTTCCGAATTCCACTTCCGAGTTCCACTTCCAGTTCCGAATTCCACTTCTAGTTTCCACTTATCAACACCAATTCCAATTTCCATTTTCAAATTCCGATTCTAAATTTCAGTTTCACATGCATGTTCTAAAATTCTATTCCAAATTGCATTAAGTTTTTCTTCCCAATTCCACTTCCGAATTCCACACCTGATTTCCTGTTTCACATTGGAGTAGTAAATTTTTCTTCCAGATTCCATTCTCCTTACATAATCCATATTCAATTTTCAAATACCACATTTCACTTCCGAAGCATAACTTGATTCATATAATCGAATGATAACTTATCAATGCCTATTCTGCCTTCTAACCCTAACTCTAAATGTGCTGCATTATATCACTCGATTCTCAGCCTGACCGGACCCGGAAGCCTGGCTTCTAACCCTAAAGGCCTTTCATTATATACTGAATTCTCCATCCCAAACCCTAACTCCTCATTCCAACCCAAACTCTAAATGAAGTCCATCCTATCCAAACTCAACTTCCAACATCCTATTCCACGCTAAAATTTTGATTCCGAATTCCAATTTACCTCTTAGGAAGAGAAATAATACTTTCAATATACCAGTTGTGAATTCGCGTTTCACATTCCAACTGTAAACTCAGATTACAATACAAAACGAATACCGACATCCATATCATAATGCTTTTCTGATATAGTATGTAATAACATACAACCGCTTGAAACTTCCCTAACAAACTCTCATACCAAAACCTAAGTTCCTAGTACACATACGTGACGCAAATGTTACAGAATCCCATTGTTTTTTGGATTCTCCGAATTTTAATTCCAAAAATTTTACGAAACTTCGAAATAAAAATTCCAGCCTTAATGAGATGTTGGAAATCCAGTTCGAAGCTCACACTTCAGTGCCAAGTTAAAAGACAAATCCCAACCGCAAAGTCCTATTCCACAGTCTAATGCTAACTTCCAATTCTTAATCCTAAATCTTAATTCTGAGTTCCACATTCCACTTCCGAATTCCACTTCCGAGTTCCCCTTCCAGTTCCGAATTTCTCTTCTACTTTCCACTTCTCAACACCAATTCCAAGTTCCAGTTCCAAATTCCGATTTTAAATTTCAGTTCCACGTGCCAGTTCTAAAATTCTATTCCAAATACCACTAAGTTTTTCTTCCCAATTCCACTTCCGAATTTTACTCCCGATTTCCAGTTTCACATTCGAGTAATAAACTCTTCTTCCGAATTCCATTCTGATTTCATAATCCACATTCATTTCCAAATACCACATTTCACTTCCGAAGCATAACTTGATTCATATAATCCAAAGATAACTTATCAATGCCTATTCTTCCTTCTATCCCAAACCCTAAATGAGCTGCATCATATCACTCGATTCTCAGCCTGACCGGGCCCGGAAGAATGGCTTCTAACCCTAAAGGCATTTCATTATAAACTAAACCATCGGTTCAAAACCCTAACTCCTCATTCCAATCCTAACTCTAAATGCAATTCATCCTGTACAAACGCATCTTCCAACATCCTATTCCATGCTAATATTTTGATGCCGAATTCCAATTGACGTCTTAGGAAGAGAAATTATACTTTCCAATGTACCAGTTGTGAATTCGTGTTTCACATTCCAACTGTCCACTCAGATTACAATACAAAACGAAAACCGACATCCACATCATAATGCCTTTCTGATATCATATGTAATACCATACAACTGCTTGAAACTTCCCTAACAAACTGTCATACAAAAAGCTAAAGTCTTAGTAGACATACTTGACGGAAATACAACAGACTACCATTGTTTTGTGTTTTCCCCGAATTTTAATTCCAAAAATTTTACCATAAATTCTAATTTAAAATTCCTGCATTAATGAGATGTTGGAAATCCAGGCAGAACCTCACACTTCATTACCAAGTTAAGACACAAATTCCAACCGCAAAGTCCTCTTCCACAGTCTAACGTTCACTTCCCATTCTTAAGCTGAAATCTCAGTTTTCAGTTCCACATTCCACTTTCGAATTCCACTCCGAATTCCACTTATCAACCCCAATTCCAAGTTCCAGTTTCAAATTCCGATTCTAAATTTCAGTTCCGCATGCCAGTTCCAAAATCCTATTTCAAATTCCAATTTCAAATTCCACTCTCTAAGTTTTCCTTTCAAATTCCACTACCAAATTACACTCCCCAGTTCCAGTTTCACATTCGAGTACTAAACTCTTCTTCCAGATTCCATTCTGATTTCATAATCCACATTCTATTTCCAAATCCCACATTTCACTTCCGAAGCATAACTTGATTCATGTAATCCAATGATAACTTGTCAATGCCTATTCTGCCTTCTAAATCTTTTCCTAATGTTCTCCATTATATCACTCGATTCTCAGCCTGACCAGACCCGGAAGCCTGGCTTCTAACCCTAAAAGCCTTTCATTATATCCTCATCGCTCAATTCAATCCCTAACTCCTCATTCAAATCCTAACTCCCAATGCAGTCCATCGTATCCAAATGGAACTTCCAACGTCCTATTCCACGCTAAAATTTTGATGCCGAATTCCAATTTACGTCGTAGGAAGAGAAATTATTCTTTCTGATATACCAGCTGTGAATTCGCGTTTAACATTCCAACTGTCAACACAGATTACAATACAAAACTACAACCGACATCCAGATCTTAATGGCTTTCTCATATTGTATGTAATACCATACAACCACTTGAAATTTCCCTAACAAACTCTCATGCCAAAACCTAAGTTCCTAGTACACATACTTGACGCAAATGTTACAGACTCCCATTGTTTTTTGTTTTCCCCGAATTTAAATTCCAGAAATGTTACCGAAACGTCTATAAAAAATTCCAGCCTTAAGGAGATGTTGGAAATCCAGTTCGAAACTCACACTTCAGTACCAAGCTAAAACACAAATCCCAACCGCAAAGTCCTCTTCCACAGTCTAATGCTAACTTGCAATTCTTAATCCCAAATCTCAGTTCTCAGTTCCACATTGCATTTCCGAATTCCACTTCCGAGTTCCACTTCACAACCCCAATTCCAAGTTCCAGTTGCAAATTCCGATTCTAAATTTCAGTTCCACATGCCACTTCTAAAATGCTATTCCAAATTCCACTAAGTTTTTCTTACCAATTCCACTCCCAAGTTCCAGTTTCACATTCGAGTACTAAACTCTTCTTCCAGATTCCATTCTGATTTCATAATCCACATATTATTTCCAAATACCACATTTCACTTCCGAAGCATATCTTGATTCATATAATCCAATGATAACTTATCAAAGCCTATTCTGCCTTCTAACCCTAACCCTATATGTGCTCCATTATATCCCTCGATTCTCAGCCTGACCAGACCCGGAGGCCTGGCTTCTAACCCTGAAAGCCTTCCATTATATACTGAACGCTCAATTCAATCCCTAACTCCTCATTCCAACCCTAACTCTATATGCAGTCCATCACATCCCAATGCAACTTCCAACGTTCTATTCTACGCTAAAATTTTGATGTTGAATTACAATTTACGTCTTAGGAAGAGAAATTATACTTTCTGATATACCAGCTGTGAATTCACGTTTCACATTCCAACTGACAACTCACATTACAATACAAAACTAAAACGGACATCCGCATCTTAATGTCTTTCTCATATTGTATGTATTAACATACAACCGCTTGAAATTTCCCTAACAAACTCTCATACAAAAAGCTAAGTGACTAGTACACATATTTGACTCAAATATTTCAGACTCACATTGTTTTTAGTTTTCCCCGAATTTTAATTCCAAAACTTTTATCGAAACTTCTCATTAAAAATTCCAGCCTTAAGGAGATGTTGGAAATTCACCCCCAAGCTCACACTTCAGTAACAAGTTAAGACAAAAATCCCAAACGCAAAGTCCCCTTCCTCAGTCTAATGCTAATTTCCAATTCTTAATCCCAAATCTCAGTTCTCAGTTCCACATTGCACTTCCGAATTCCACTTCCGAATTCCACTTCTCAACCCGAATTCCAAGTTCCAATTGCAAATTCCGATTCTAAATTTCAGATCCACATGCCACTTCTAAAATCCTATTCCAAATTTCACTAAGTTTTTTTTAGCAATTCCACTCCCAAGTTCCAGTTTCACAATCGAGTACTAAACTCTTCTTCCAGATTCCATTCTGATTTCATAATCCACATTCTAATTCCAAATACCACATTTCACTTCCGAAGTATAACTTGATTCATATAATCCAATGATAACTTATCAATGCCTACTATGCCTTCTAACCCTAACCCTTATGTCCTCCATTATATCACTCGATTCTCAGCCTGAACAGACCCAGAAGCCTGGCTTCTTACCCTAAAAACCTTTCATTATATACTGAACGATCAATTCAATCCCTAACTCCTCATTCCAACCTAAATCTATATGCAGTCCATCGCATCCAAACACAACTTCCAACCCCCTGTCACGCTAAAATTTTGGTACCAAATTCCAATTTACGTGTTAGGAAGGGAAATGATACTTTCCGTTATACCAGTTGTGAATTCGCGTTTCACATACCAACTGTCAACTCAGATTACAATACAAAACGAAAAGCGACATCCACATCATAATGCCTTTCTGATATTGTATGTAATACCATACAACGTCTTGAAACTTACCTCACAAACTCCCATACCAAAACCTACGTCCCTCGTACACATATTTGACGCAAATATTACAGACACACTTTGGTTTTTGTTTTAACCGAATTTTAATTCCAAAAATTTTACGGAAATTTCTAATTAAAAATTCCAGGCTTACTGAGATGTTTGAAATTCACTTCGAAGCTCACGCTTAAGTACGAAGTTAAAACAGTAATCCTACCTGCAAAATCCTGTTCCACAGTCTAATTCTAACTTCCAATTATTAATACCAAATCTCAGTTCTCAGTTCCACATTGCACTTCCGAGTTCCACTTCCAGTTCTGAATTCCACTTCTGAATTCAACTTCTCAATCCCAATTCCAAGTTCCAGTTCCAAATTTCGATTCTAAATTTCAGTTCCACATGCCAGTTCTGAAATCCTAATCCAAATTCCACTAAGTTTTTCTTCCCAATTCCACTTCCTAGTACACATATTTGACGGAAATATTACAGAATCACAATGCGTTTAGTTTTCCCCGAATTTTAATTCAAAAACTTTTACCGAAACTTCTAATTAAAAATTCCAGCCTTAATGAGATGTTGGAAATTCACCCCAAAGCTCACACTTCAGTACCAAGTTAAGACATAAATCCCAACCGCAAATTCCTCTTCCACAGTCTAATCCTAATTTTCAATTCTTAATTCCAAATCTCAGTTCTCAGTTCCACATTGCACTTCCGAATTCCACTTCCGATTTCCACTTTCAGTTCCGAATATAACTTCCGAATTCCACTTCACAATCCCAATTCCAAGTTTCATTTGCAAATTCCGATTCTAAATTTCAGTTCCACATGCCACTTCTAAAATCCTATTCCTAATTCCACTAAGTTTTTGTTACCAATTCCACTCCCAAGTTCCAGTTTCACATTCGAGTACTAAACTCTTCTTCCAGATTCCATTCTGATTTCATAATCCACATTCTATTTACAAATACCACATTTCACGTCCGAAGCATAACTTGATACATGTAACCCAATGATAAGTTATCAATGCCTATTATGCCTTCTAACCCTAACCCTTATGTGCTCCATTATATCACTCGATTCTCAACCTGACAAGACCCGGAGGCCTGGCTTCTAACCCTAAAAGCCTTTCATTATATACTGAACGTTCAATTCAATCCCTAACTCCTCATTCCAACCCTAACTCTATATGCAGTCCATCGTATCCAAATGCAACTTCCAACGTCCTATTCCACGCTGAAATTTTGATGTCGAATTCCAATTTACGTCTTAGGAAGAGAAATTATACTTTCCGATATACCAGTTGCGAATTCACGTTTCACATTCCAACTGACAACTCATATTACAATACAAAATTGAATCCGACATCCACATCTTAATGTCTTTCTCATATTGTATGTAATACCATACAACCGCTTGAAATTTCCCTAACAAAATCTTATACCAAAAGCTAAGTTCCTAGTACAGATATATGTCTCAAATATTACAGACTCACATTGCTTTTAGTTTTCCCCAAATTTTAATTCCAATACTTTTACCGAAACATCTAATTAAAAATTCCAGCCTTAAAGAGATGTTGGAAATTCACCCCAAAGCTCACACTTCAGTACCAAGTTAAGATATAAATCACAACCGCGAAGTCCTCTTCCACAGTTTAATGCTAACTTCCAATTCTTAGTCCCAAATCTCAGTTCTCAGTTCCACATTGCACTTCCGAATTCCACTTCCGAGTTCCACTTCCAGTTCCAAATTCCACTTTCGAATTCCACTTCTCAACCCCAATTCCAAGTTCAAGTTGCAAGTTGCGATTCTAAATTTCAGTTCCATATGCCAGTTCCAAAATCCTATTCCAAATTCCAATTTCAAATTCCACTCTTCAAGTTTTCATTTCAAATTTCACTACCAAATTACACTCCCGAGTTCCAGTTTCACATTCGAGTACTGAACTTTTCTTCCAGATTCCATTCTGATTTCATAATCCACATTCTATTTCCAAATACCACATTTCACTCTCGAAGTTTACTTGATTGATATAATTCAATGATAACTTCTCAATGCCTATTCTGCCTTCTAAACCTAACCCTAAATGTGCTCCATTATACCGCTCGATTCTTAGCCTGACCGGAACCGAAAACCTGGCTTCTAACCCTAAAGACCTTTCATTATATACTGAACGCTCGATTCCACACCATAACTCCTCATTCCAACCCGAACTCTAAATGTAGTCCATCCTATCCAAACGCAACTTCCAACATCCTATTCCACGCTAAAATTTTGATGGCGAATTCCAATTTACGCCTTAGGAAGAGAAATTATACTTTCCGATATACCAGTTTTGAATGCGCGTTTCACATTCCAATTGTCAACTCAGATTACAATACAAAACGAATACCGACATCCACATCATAATGCCTTTGTGATATTTTATGTAATACGATACAACCGCTTGAAACTTCCCTAAGAAACTCTCATACCCAAACCTAAATTCCTAGTACACGTACTTGACGCAAATGTTACAGACTCTCATTGTTATTTGTTTTCCCCGAATTTAATTCCAGAAATGTTACGGAAACGTCTAAATAAAAATTTCAGCCTTAATGAGATGTTGGAAATGCCGTTCAAAGATCATACTTCAGTACCAAGCTAAAACACAAATCCCAACCGCAAAGTCCTCTTCCACACTCTAATGCTAACTTCCAATTCTTAATCCCAAATATCAATTCTCAGTTCCACATTCCACTTCCGAATTCTACTTCCGAGTTCCACTTCCAGTTCCGAATTCCACTTCTAGTTTCCACTTCTCAACACCAATTCCAATTTCCATTTCCAAATTCCGACTGTAAATTCCCGTTTCACATGCATTTTCTAAAATCCTATTCCAAATTGCATTAAGTTTTCCTTCCCAATTCCACTTCCGAATTCCACACCTGATTTCCTGTTTCACATTGGAGTAGTAAATTTTTCTTCCAGATTCCATTCTCATTATATAATCCATATTCTATTTCCAAATACTACATTTCACTTCTGAAGCATAACTTGATTCATATAATCGAATGATAACTTATCAATGCCTATTCTGCCTTCTAACCCTAACTCTAAATGTGCTGCATTATATCACTCGATTCTCAGCCTGACCGGACGCGGAAGCCTGGCTTCTAACCCTAAAGGCCTTTCATTATATACTGAATTCTCGATCTCAAATCCTAACTCCTCATTCCAACCCAAACTCTAAATGAAGTCCATACTATCGAAACAGACCTTCCAACATCCTATTCCACGCTAAAATTTTGATTCCGAATTCCAATTTACGTCTTAGGAAGAGAAACAATACTTTCAGTATACCAGTTGTGAATTTGCGTTTCACATTCCAACTGTCAACTGAGATTACAATACAAAACGAATACCGACATCCATATCACAATGCCTTTCTGATATAGTATTTAATACCATACAACCGCTTGAAACTTCCCTAACAAACTCTCATACCAAAACCTAAGTTCCTAGTACACATACGTGACGCAAATATTACAGAATCCCATTGTTTTTTGGTTTCCCCGAATATTAATTCCAAAAATTTTACCGAAACTTCAAAATAAAAATTACAGCCTTAATGAGATGTTGGAAATCCAGTTCGAAGCTGACACTTCAGTACCAAGTCAAAATACAAATCCCAACGGCAAAGTCCTCTTCCACAGTCTAATGCTGGCTTCCAATTCTTAATCCTAAACCTTAATTCTGAGTTCCACATTCCACTTTCGAATTCCACTTCCATGTTCCTCTTCCAGTTCCGAATTTCACTTCTACTTTCCACTTCTCAACACCAATTCCAAGTTCCAGTTCCCAATTCCAATTCTAAATTTCAGTTCCAAGTACCAGTTCTAAAATCCTATTCCAAATTCCACTAAGTTTTTCTTCCCAATGCCACTTCCGAATTTTACTCCCGATTTCCAGTTTCCCATTCGAGTACTAAACTCTTCTTCCGGATTCCATTCCGATTTCATAATCCACATTCTATTTCCAAATACCACATTTCACTTCCAAAGCATAACTTGATTCGAGGTAATCCAATGATAACTTATCAATGCCTATTATGCCTTCTAACCCTAACCCTTATGTGCTCCATTATATCACTCGATTCTCAGGCTGACCAGACCCGGAGGCCTGGCTTCTAACCCTAAAAGCCTTTCATTATATACTGAACGCTCAATTCAATCCCTAACTCCTTAATCCAACTCTAACTCTATATGCAGTCCATTGCATCCAAATGCAACTTCCAACGTCCCATTCTACGCTAAAATTTTGATGCCGAATTACAATTTACGTCTTATGAAGAGAAAATATATTTTCCGATATACGAGCTGTGAATTCGCGTTTCACATTCCAACTGTCAACTCAGATTACAATCCAAAACTAAAACCGACATCCACATCTTAATGTCTTTCTCATATTATATGTAATACCATACAACCGATTGAAATTTCCCTAACAAACTCTTATACCAAAAGCTAAGTTCCTAGTATAGATATATGACTCAAATATTACAGACTCACATTGTTTTTAGTTTTACCCAAATTTTAATTCCAAAACTTTTACCGAAACTTCTAAGTAAAATTTCAAGCCTTAATGAGATTTTGGAAATTCACCCCAAAGCTCACACTTCAGTACCAAGTTAAGACATAAATCCCAACCGCAAAGTCCTCTTCCACAGTCTAATTCTAACTTCCAATTCTTAATCCCAAATCTCAGTTCTCAGTTCCACATTGCACTTCAGAATTCCACTTCCGAGTTCCACTTCCAGTTCCGAATTCCATTTCCAAATTCCACTTCACAACCCCAATTCCAAGTTCCAGTTGCAAATCCCGATTCTAAATTTCAGTTCCACATGCCAGTTCCAAAATCCTATTCCAAATTCCAATTTCAAATTCCACTCTCTAAGTTTTCATTTTAAATTCCACTACCAAATTACACTCCCGAGTTCCAGTTTCACATTCGAGTACTAAACTCTTCTGCCACATTCCATTCTGATTTCATAATCCACATTCTATTTCCAAATACCACATTTCACTTCCGAACCATAACTTGATTCGTGTAATGCAATGATAAATTATCAATGCCTATTATGCCTTCTAATCCTATCCCTAATGTTCTCCATTATACCACTCTATTCTCAGCCTGACCAGACCCAGAAGCCTGGCTTCTAACCCTAAAAGCCTTTCATTATATACTGATCGCTCAATTCAATCCCTAACTGCTCATTCAAAGCCTCACTCTCAATGCAGTCCATCGTATCCAAATGGAACTTCCAACGTCCTGTTTCAGTCTACAATTTTGATGCCGAATACCAATTTACGTCTTAGGAAGAGAAATTATACTTTCCGATATACCAGCTGTGAATTCGTGTTTCACATTCAACTGTCAACTCAGATAACAATACAATACTAAAACCGACATCCACATGTTCATGTCTTTCTCATATTGTATGTAATACCATTCAACCGCTTGAAATTTCCCTAACAAACTCTCATACAACAACCTAAGTTCCTAGTACACATATTTGACGCAAATATTACAGACTCACATTGTTTTTTGTTTTCCCCGAATTTTAATACCAAAATTTTTACCGAAACTTCTAATTAAAAATTACAGCCTTAATGAGATGTTGGAAACTCAGCCCAAAGCTGACACTTCAGTACCACGTTAAGACATAAATCCCAAGCGCAAAGTCCTCTTCCACAGTCTAATGCTAACTTCCAATTCTTAATCCGAAATCTCAGTTCTCAGTTCCACATTGCACTTCCGAATTCCACTTCCGAGTTCCACTTCCAGTTCCGAATTCCACTTCCGAATTCCACTTCTCAACCCCAATTCCAAGTTCCAGTTGCAAATTGCGATTCTAAATTTCAGTTCCCCACGCCAGTTCTAAAATCCTATTTCAAATACCAATTCCAAATTCCACTCTCTAAGTTTTCCTTTCAAATTCTACTTCCAAATTCCATTCCCGAGTTCCAGTTTCACATTCGAGTACTGAACTCTTCTTCCAGATTCCATTCTGATTTCATAATCCACATTCTATTTCCAAATACCACATTTCACTCTCGAGGTTTAACTTGATTGATATAATTCAATGATAACTTCTAAGTGCCTATTCTCCCTTCTAAACCTAACCCTAAATGTGCTCCATTATATCACTCGATTCTCAGGCTGACCCGACCCGGAAGCCTTGCTTCTAACCCTATGTGCCTTTCATTATATACTGAACGCTCAATTCAAAACCCTAACTCATCTTTCCACCTATAACTCTATATGCTGTCCATCCTATCCAAAAGCAACTTCCAACATTCTATCACGCCAAAATTTTGGTACCGAATTCCAATTTACATATTAGGAAGGGAAATTATACTTTCCCTTATACGAATTGTGAATTCACGTTTCACATTCCAACTGTGAACTCAGATTACAATACAAAACGAAAAGCGACATCCACATCATAATGCCTTTCTGATAATGTATGTAACACCATACAACCGCTTGAAATTTCCCTAACAAACTCTCATACCAAAACCTACGTCCCTCGTACACATATTTGACGCAAATATTACAGACACACATTGTTTTTTGTTTTCCCCGAATTTTAATACCGAAAATTTTACGGAAATTTCTAATTAAAAATTCCATCCTTACTGAGATGTTTGAAATTCCCTTCGAAGCGCACGCTTCAATACCAAGTTAAAACACAAATCCTTACTGCAAACTGCTGTTCCACACTCTAATTCTAACTTCCAGTTCTTAAACCCAAATCTCAGTTCTCAGTTCCACATTGCACTTCCGAGTTCCAATTCCAGTTCCGAATTCCACTTCCGAATTCCACTTCTCAACCCCAATTCCAAGTTCCAGTTCCAAATTGAGATTCTAAATTTCAATTCCACATGCCAGTTCCAAAATACTATTCTAAATTCCACTAAGCTTTTCTTCCCAATTCCACTTCCGAATTCCACTGCCAAGTTCCAGTTTCACATTCGAGTACTAAACTCTTCTTCCAGATTCCATTCTGATTTCATAATCCATATTTTATTTCCAAATACCGCATTTCACTTCCAAACCATAACTTGATTCATATTTCCAATAATAACTTATCAATGCCTATTATGCCTTCTATCCCTAACCCTAATGTGCTCCATTATATCACTCGATTTTCAGCCTGACCAGACCCGGAAGCCTGGCTTCTAACCCTAAAAGCCTTTCATTATATACTGAACGCTCAATTCAGTCCCTAACTCCTCATTCCAACCCGAACTCTCAATGCAGTCCATCGTATCCAAACGTAACTTCCAACATCCTATTCCACGCTAAATTTTGATGCCGTATTCCAATTTATGTCTTAGGAAGAGAAATTATACTTTCCGATATACCAGTTCTGAATTCGTGTTTCACATTCCAACTATCAACTCAGATTACAATACAAAACTAAAACCGACAGCCACATTTATTGTCTTTCTCATATTGTATGTAATATCATAGAACCGCTTGAAATTTCCCTAAAATACTCTCATGCAAAAACCTAAGTTCCTAATACACATATTTGAGACAAATATTACAGACTCACATTGTATTTTTTTTCTTCGAATTTTAATTGCAAAAATTTTACCGAATCTTCTAATTAAAAATTCCGGCCTTGATGAGATGTTGAAAATTCAGGCCAAAGTTCACACTTCAGTACCAAGTTAAGACATAAATCCCAACCGCAAATTCCTCTTCCACAGTCTAATCCTAATTTTCAATTCTTAATTCCAAATCTCAGTTCTCAGTTCCACATTGCACTTCTGAATTCCCCTTCTGAGTTCCACTTCCAGTTCCGGATTCCACTTCCGAATTCCACTTCTCAACACCAATTCCAAGTTTCCGTTACAAATTGCCATCCTAAATTTAGTTCCACACGCCAGTTCTAAACTCCTATTACACATACCAATTACAAATTCCACTTTCTAAGTTTTCCTTTCAAATTCCACTTCCAAATTCCACTCCCGAATTCTAGTTTCACATTCGAGTACTGAACTCTTCTTGCACATTACATTCTGATTTCATAATCCATGTTCTATTTCCAATAACCATATTTCACTCTCGAAGCTTAACATGATTGATATAATTGAGTGATAACTTCTCAATGCCTATTCTGCCTTCTAAACTTTACCCTAAATGTGCTCCATTATGTCGCTCGTTTCTCAGCCTGACCCGACCCGGAAGCCTGGCTTCGAACCCTAAGGGGCTTTCATTATATACTGAACGCTCGATCCAAACCCAAAATCCTCAATTCAACTCTGACTCTATATGCAGTCCATCCTATCCAAACGCAACATCCAAAATCCTGTCACGCTAAAATTTTGGTGCAGAATTCCAATTTAGGTCTTAGCAAGAGAAAGTATACTTTCCGATATACCAGTTTTGAATTCACGTTTCACATTCCAACTGTCAACTCAGATTACAATACAAAACGAAAAGCGACATCCACATCATAATGCCTTTCTGATATTGTATGTAATAGCATACAACCGCTTGAAATTTCCCTAACAAACTCTCATACCAAAATATAAGTTCCTGGTACACATATTTGACGCAAATATTACAGACAAACTTTGTTTCTTGTTTCCTCCGAATTTTGATTCCAAAAATTTTACCGAAAATTCTAATTAAAACTTCCAGCCTTAATGAGATGTTGGAAATTCAGGCCGAAGCTCACACTTCAGTACGAAGTTAAGACATAAATCCCAACCTCAAAGTCCTCTTCCACAGTCTTATGCTAACCTCTAATTCTTAATCACAAATCTTAGTTCTCAGTTCCACATTGCACTTCCGAATTCCACTTCCGAGTTCCACTTCTCGACCCCAATACCAAGTTCCAGTTGCAAATTGCGATTCAAAATTTCAGGTCCACATACCAGTTCTAAAATCCTATTCCAAATTCCACTAAGTTTTTCTTACCAATTCCACTTCCGAATTCCACTCCCAAGTTGCAGATTCTCATTCGAGTACTAAACTCTTCTTCCGGATTCCAATCTGATTTCATAATCCACATTCTATTGCCAAATACCACATTTGACTTCCGAAGCATAACATGATTCATATAATCCAATGATAACTTATCAATGCCTCTTATGCCTTCTAACCATAATCCTAATGTGCTCCATTGTATCACTCGATTCTCAGCCTGACCAGACCCGGAATCCTGGCTTCGAAGCCTAAAGGCCTTTCATTATATACTGAACGCACGATTCAAAATCCTAACTCCTCATTCCAACCCTAACTCTAAATGCAGTCCATTCTATCCAAACGCAACTTCCAACATCCTACTCCACGCTAAAATTTTGATGCCAAATTCCAAATTACGTCTTAGGAAGAGAAATTATACTTTCCGTTATACCAGTTGTGAATTCGCGTTTCACATTCCAACTGTCAACTCAGATTACAATACAAAACGAATACCGACATACACGTCATAATGCCTTTCTGGTATTGTATGTAATATCATTCAACCGCTTCAAACTTACCTTACAAACTCTCATACCAAAACATAAGTTACTAGAACAAATACTTGTCGCAAATGTTACAGACACACATTGTTTTCTGTTTTCCACGAATTTTAATTCCAAAATATTTTCCCGAAACTCCTAATTAAAAATTCCAGCCTTAAAGAGATGTTGGAAATTCAGGCCAAAGCTCACACTTAAGTACAAAGTTAAGACATAAAGCCCAACCGCAAAGTCCCCTTCCACAGTCTAATGCTAACTTTCAATTCTTAATCCCAAATCTAAGTTCTCAGTTCCACATTGCACTTCCGAACTCCTCTTCCGAGTTCCACTTCCAGTTCCGAATTCCACTTCCGGATTCCTATTCTCAACCCCAATAACAAGTTCCAATTGCAATTTGCGATTCTAAATTTCAGTTCCACATGGCAGTTCTAAAATCCTATTCCAAATTCCACTAAGTTTTTCTTCCCAATTCCACTTCCAAATTCCACTCCCAAGTTCCAGTTTCACATTCGAGTACTAAACTCTTCTTCCAGATTCCATTCTGATTTCATAATCCACATTCTATTTCCAAATAACACATTTAACGTCCGAAGCATAACTTGATACATATAATCCAATGATAACTTATCAATGCCTATTATGCCTTCTAACCCGTACCCTAAATGTGCTCCATTATATCAATCGATTTTCAGCCTGACCAGACCCGGAAGCCTGACTTCTATCCCTAAAGGCCTTCCCTTATATATTCAACGCTCGATTCAATCCCTAACTCCTCATTCCAACCCTAACTCTCAATGCAGTCCATCATATCCAAATGCAACTTCCAACGTCCTATTCCACGCTAAAATTTTGATGTCGAATTCCAATTTACGTCTTAGGAAGAGAAATTATACTTTCCGATATACCAGCTGTGAATTCACGTTTCACATTCCAACTGACAACTCACATTACAATACAAAACGAAAACCGACACCCACATCTTAATGTCTTTCTCATATTGTATGTAACACCATACAACCACTGAAATTTCCCTAACAAACTATGATACCAAAAGCTAAGTTCCAGGTACACATATATGGTTCAAATATTACAGACTCACATTGTTTTTAGATTTCCCCGAACTTTAATTCCCAAACTTTAACCGAAAATACTAATTAAAAATTCCAGCATTAATGAGATGTTGGATATCCAGGCCGAACCTCACACTTCAGTACCAAGTTAAGACATAAATCCCAACCGCAAAGTCCTCTTCCACAGTCTAACGCTCACTTCCCATTCTTAATCCGAAATCTCAGTTTTCAGTTGCACATTCCACTTTCGAATTCCACATCCGAATTCCACTTCCAGTTCCGAATTCCACTTTCGAATTCCACTTCTCAACACCAATTCCAAATTCTAGTTCCAAATTGCGATTCCAAATTTCAGTTCCACATTCCAGTTCTAAAATCCTATTCTAAATTCCAATTCTAAATTCCACTCTCTAAGTTTTTCTTCAAAATTGCACTTCCAAATTCCACTCCCGAGTTCCAGTTTCACATTCGAATACTAAACTCTTCTTCCAGATTCCATTCTGATTTCATAATCCAAATTCTATTTCCAAATACCACATTTCACTCGCGAATCTTAACTTGATTGATGTAATTCAATGATGACTTCTCAATGCCTATTCTGCCTTCTAAACCTAACCCTAAATGTGCTCCATTACATCAGTCGATTCTCAACCTGACCGGACCCGGAAGCCTGGCTTCTAAATCTAAAGGCCTTTCATTATATACTGAACGCTCGATCCCAAACCCTAACTCCTCATTCCAACCTTAAATCTAAACGAAGTCCATCCTATTCAATCAGAACTTCCAACATCCTATTCCACGCTAAAATTTTGATTCCAAATTCCAATTTACGTCTTAGGAAGAGAAATAATACTTTCAATATACCTGTTGTGAATTCGCGTTTCACATTCCAACGGTCAACTCAGATTACAATACAAAACGAATACCGACATCCACATCATAATGCCTTTCTGATATAGTATGTAATATCATACAATCGCTTGAAACTTCCCTAACAAACTCTCATACCAAAATCTAAGTTCCTAGTATACATACCAGACGCAGATGTTACCGACTCTCATTGATTTTTGTTTTCCCCGAATTTTATTTCCAAAAATTTTACTGAAACTTCTAAATAAAAATTCCAGCCTTAATGAGATGTTGGAAATCCAGTTCGAAGCTCACACTTCAGTACGAAGTTAAAAGACAAATCCCAATGGCAAAGTCCTCTTCCACAGTCTAATGTTAACTTCCAATTCTTAATCCTAAATCTTAATTCTCAGTTCCACATTCCACTTCCGAATTCCACTTCCGAGTTCCCCTTCCAGTTCCGAATTTCACTTCTAGTTTGCACTTATCAACACCAATTCCAAGTTCCAGTTCCAAATTCCGATTCTAAATTTTCGATCCACGTGCCAGTCCTAAAATCATATTCCAAATTCCAATAAGTTTTTCTTCCCAATTCCACTTCCGAATTTTACTCCCGATTTCCAGTTTCCCATTCGAGTAGTAAACTCTTCTTCCAGATTCCTTTCTGATTTCATAATCCACATTCTATTTCCAAAGACCACATTTCACTTCCGAAACATAACTTGATTCATATAATCCAATGATAACTTATCAATGCCTATTTTTCCTTCTAACCCTAACCATAAACGAGCTGCATTATATCACTCGATTCTCAGCCTGACCGGACCTGGAGGAATGGCTTCTAACCCTAAAGGCATTTCATTATAAACTGAACGATAGGTTCAAAACCCTAACTCCTCATTCCAACCCTAAATCTAAATGCAGTCCATCCTATCCAAACGCATCTTCCAACATCCTGTTCCACGCTAAAATATTGATGCCAAATTCCAATTTACGTCTTAGGAAGAGAAATTATACTTTCCGATGTACCAGTTGTGAAATCGCGTTTCACATTCCAACTGTCAACTCAGATTACAATACAAAACTAAAACCGACATCCACATGTTAATGTCTTTCTAATATTGTATGTAATTCCATAGAACCGCTTGAAATTTCCCTAACAAACTCTCATAACCACACTAAGTTCCTAGTACACATATTTGACGCAAATATTACAGACTCACATTGTTTTTAGTTTTCCCAGAATTTTCATTCCAAAACTTTTACCGAAACTTCTAATTAAAAATTCCAGCCATAATGAGATATTGGAAACTCAGCCCAAAGGTCACACTTCAGTACCAAGTTAAGATATAAATCCCAACCGCAAAGTCCTCTTCCACAGTCTAATGCTAACTTCCAATACTTATTCCCAAATCTCAGTAATCAGTTGCACTTTGCACTTCCGAATTCCACCTCCGAGTTCCACTTCCAGTTCCAAATTCCACTTCCGAATTCCACTTCTCAACCCCAATATCAAGTTCCAGTTGCAAATTGCGATTCTAAATTTCAGTTCCACATGCCAGTTCTAAAATCCTATTCCAAATTCCAATTCCAAATTCCAATTCCAAATTCCACTCTCTAAGTTTTGCTTTCAAATTCCACTTCCAAGTCCCACTCGCGAGTTCCAGTTTCACATTCGAGTACTGAACTCTTCTTCCAGACTCCATTCTGATTTCATAATCCACATTCTATTTCCAAATACCACAGTTCACTCTCGAAGCTTAACTTGATTGATATAATTCAATGACAACTTCTCAATGCCTATTCTCCCTTCTAAACCTAACCCTATATGTGCTCCATTATATCACACATTTCTCAGCCTGACCCGACCGGGAAGCCTGGCTTCTAACCCTAAGGGCCTTTCATTATATACGGAACGCTCGATTCAAAATCCTAACTGCTCATTCCAACTCTATCTCTATATGCAGTCCATTCTATCCAAACACAACTTCGAACATCCTATCACGCTAAAATTTTGATGCCAAATTCCAATTTACGTCTTAGGAAGAGAAATTATACTTTCCGTTATACCAGTTGTGAATTCGCGTTTCACATTCCAACTGTCAACTCAGAATACAATACAAAACAAATACCGACATCCACATCGTAATGCCTTTCGGATATTGTATGTAATACCATACAACCGCTTGAAACTTACATAAAAAAATCTCCTACCAAAACATAAGTTCCTAGAACACATATCTGACGCAAATATTACAGACTCACATTGTTTTTTGTTTTCCCCGCATTTTAATTACAAACTTTTACCGAAAATTCTAATTAAAATCGCAGCCTTAATGATATGTTGGAAATCCGGGCCGAAGCTCACATTTCAGTACCAAGTAAAGACTCAAATCTCAACTGCAAAGTCCTCTTCCACAGTCTAATGCTAACTTCCAATTCTTAATCCCAAATCTCAGTTCTCAGTTCCACATTGCACCTCGGAATTCCACTTCCAAGTTCCACTTCTCAACCCCAATTGCAAATTCCAGTAGCAAATTGCCATTCTAAATTTCAGTTCCACATGCAAGTTCTAAAATCCTATTCCAAATCCCACTAAATTTTTCTTCACAATTCCACTTCCGAATTCCACTCCCAAGTTCCAGTTTCACATTCGAGTACTGAACTCTTCTTCCACACACCATTCTGATTTCACAATCCACATTCTATTACCAAATACCACATTTCACTCTCGTAGCTTAACTTGATTGATATAATTCAATGACAACTTCTCAATGCCTATTCTGCCTTCTAAACCTAACCTTAAATGTGCTTCATTATATCACTCGATTCTCAGCCTGACCAGACCTGGAAACCTGGCTTCTAACCCTAAGTACCTTTCATTATATACTGAACTCCCGATTCAAAACCCTAGCTCCTCATTCCAACTCTAACTCTATATGCAGTCCATCCTATCCAAACGCAACTTCCAACATTCCTATCACGCGAAAATTTTTGTACCGAGTTCCAAATTACGTCTTAGGAAGGGAAATTATACTTTCCGTTACACCAGTTGTGAATTCGCGTTTCACATTCCAACTGTCAACTCAGATTACAATACAAAACGAAAAGCTAAATCCACATCATGATGCCTTTCTGATTTTGTATGTAATACCATAAAACCGCTTGAAACATACGTAACAAACTCTCATACCAAAACCTACGTGCCTAGTACACATATTTGACGCAAATGTTACAGACACACATTGTATTTTGTTTTCCTAGAATTTTTGTTCCAAAAATTTTACGGAAAATTCTAATTAAAAATTCCAGCCTTAATGAGATGTTGGAAATTCAAACTAAAGCTCACACTTCAGTAGCAAGTTAAGACATAATTCCCAACCGCCAAGTCCTCTTCCACAGTCTAATGCTAACTTCCAATTCTTAATCCCAAATCTCAGTTCTCAGTTCCACATTGCACCTCGGAATTCCACTTCCAAGTTCCACTTCTCAACCCCAATTGCAAATTCCAGTAGCAAATTGCCATTCTAAATTTCAGTTCCACATGCAAGTTCTAAAATCCTATTCCAAATCCCACTAAATTTTTCTTCACAATTCCACTTCCGAATTCCACTCCCAAGTTCCAGTTTCACATTCGAGTACTGAACTCTTCTTCCACACACCATTCTGATTTCACAATCCACATTCTATTACCAAATACCACATTTCACTCTCGTAGCTTAACTTGATTGATATAATTCAATGACAACTTCTCAATGCCTATTCTGCCTTCTAAACCTAACCTTAAATGTGCTTCATTATATCACTCGATTCTCAGCCTGACCAGACCTGGAAACCTGGCTTCTAACCCTAAGTACCTTTCATTATATACTGAACTCCCGATTCAAAACCCTAGCTCCTCATTCCAACTCTAACTCTATATGCAGTCCATCCTATCCAAACGCAACTTCCAACATTCCTATCACGCGAAAATTTTTGTACCGAGTTCCAAATTACGTCTTAGGAAGGGAAATTATACTTTCCGTTACACCAGTTGTGAATTCGCGTTTCACATTCCAACTGTCAACTCAGATTACAATACAAAACGAAAAGCTAAATCCACATCATGATGCCTTTCTGATTTTGTATGTAATACCATAAAACCGCTTGAAACATACGTAACAAACTCTCATACCAAAACCTACGTGCCTAGTACACATATTTGACGCAAATGTTACAGACACACATTGTATTTTGTTTTCCTAGAATTTTAGTTCCAAAAATTTTACGGAAATTCTAATTAAAAATTCCAGCCTTAATGAGATGTTGGAAATTCAAACCAAAGCTCACACTTCAGTAGCAAGTTAAGACATAATTCCCAACCGCCAAGTCCTCTTCCACAGTCTAATGCTAACTTCCAATTCTTAATCCCAAATCTCAGTTCTCAGTTCCACATTGCACCTCGGAATTCCACTTCCAAGTTCCACTTCTCAACCCCAATTGCAAATTCCAGTAGCAAATTGCCATTCTAAATTTCAGTTCCACATGCAAGTTCCAAAATCCTATTCCAAATTCCAATTTCAAATTCCACTCTCGAAGTTTTCCTTTCAAATTCCACTCCCAAATTACACTCACGAGTTCCAGTTTCACATTCGAGTACTAAACTCTTCTTCCAGATTCCATTCTGGGTTCATAATGCCCATTTTATTTCGAAATACCACATTTCACTTACGAAGCATAACTTGATTCATGTAATACAATGATAACTTATCAATGCCTATTATGCCTTCTTACCTTAACCCTTATGTGCTCCATTATATCACTCGATTCTCAGCCTGACCAGACCCAGAGGCCTGGCTTCTAACACTAAAAGCCTTTCATTATATACCGAACGCTCACTTCATTCCCTAACTCCTCATTCCAACCCTAACTCTCAATGCAGTCCACCGTATACAAATGCAACTTCCAACGTCCTATTCTACGCTAAAATTTTGATGCCGAATTCCAATTTACGTCTTAGGAAGAGAAATTATACTTTCCGGTATACCAGCTGTGAATTAACGTTTCATATTCCAACTGACAACTCAGAATACAATACAAAACGAAAAGCGACATCCACATCATAATGCTTTCTGATATTGTATGTAATACCATACAACTGCTTGAAACGTACCAAATAAAGTCTCATACCAAAACCTACGTCCCTCGTACACATATTTGACGCAAATATTACAGACCCACATTGTTTTTAGCTTTCCCCGAATTTTAATTCCAAAACTTTTACCGAAATTTCTAATTAAAAATTCCAGCCTTAATGAGATGTTGGAAATTCACCTCAAAGCTCACACTTCAGTACCAAGTTAAGACATAAATCCCAACCGCCAAGTCCTCTTCCACAGTCTAATGCTAACTTCCAATTCTTAATCCCAAATCTCAGTTCTCAGTTTCACACTGCACTTGAGAATTCAACTTCCGAGTTCCACTTCCAGTTTCGAATTCCACTTCCGAATTACACTTCTCAACCCCAAGTCCAAGTTTCAGTTGCAAATTGAGATTCTAAATTTCAGTTCCACATGCCAGTTTTAAAATCCTATTCCAAAATCCACTAAATTTTTCTTCCCAATTCCGATTTCGAATTCCACTCCCAAGTTCCAGTTTCACATTCGAGTACTAAACTCTTCTTCCAGATTCTATTCTAATATTACAATCCACATCCTATTTCCAAATACCACATTTCACTTCCGAAGCATAACTTGATTCATGTAATACAATGATAACTTATCAACGCCTATTATGCCTTCTAACCCTAACCCCTATGTGCTCCATTATATCACTCGATTCTAAGCCTGACCAGACCCGGAGGCCTGGCTTCTAACCCAAAAAGCCTTTCATTATATACTGAACGCTCACTTCCTTCCCTAACTCCTCATTCCAACCCTAACTCTCAATGCAATCCACCATATCCAAATGGAACTTCCAACGTCCTATTCTACGCTAAAATTTTGATGCCGATTTCCAATTTACGTCTTAGGAAGGGAAGTTATACTTTCCGTTATACCAGTTGTGAATTCGTGTTTCACATTCCAACAGTCAACTCAGATTCCAATACAAAACCAAAAGCGACATCCACATCATAATGCCTTTCTGATATTGTATGTAATACCATACAACGGCTTGAAACTTACCTAACAAACTCTCATACCAAAACCTACGTCCCTCGTACACATATTTTACGCAAATATTACAGACACACATTGGTTTTTGTTTTCCCCGAATTTTAATTCCAAAACTTTTACCCAAACTTCTAATTAAAAATTCCAGCTTTAATGAGATGTTCGAATTTCAGCCCAAAGCTCACACATCAGTACCAAGTTAAGACATAAATCCCAACCGCAAAGTCCTCTTCCAGAGTCTAATGCTAACTTCCAATTCTTAATCCCAAATCTGATTTCTCAGTTCCACATTGCACTTCCGAATTCCACTTCCGGGTTCCACTTCCAGTTCCGAATTGCTCTTCCGAAATCCAGTTCCCAACCCCAATTCCAAGTTCCAGTTGCAAATTGCGATTCTAAATTTCAGTTCCACATGCCAGTTCCAAAATCCTATTCCAAATTCCAATTTCAAATTCCACTCTCTAAGTTTTCCTTTCAAATTCCTCTACCAAATTACACTCCCGAGATCCACTTTCACATTCGAGTACCAAACTCTTCTTCCAGATTCCATTCCGATTTCATAAACACCATTTTATTTCCAAATACCACATTTCACTTCCGAAGCATAACTCGATTCATGTAATCCAATGATAACTTATCAATGCCTATTATGTCTTCTAACCCTAACCCTAATGTGCTCCATTATATCACTCGATTCTCAGCCTGACCAGACTAGGAAGCCTGGCTTCTAACCCTAAAAGCCTTTCATTATATACTGCACGCTCAATTCAATCCCTAACTCCTCATTCCAACCCTAACTCTCAATGCTTCCATCGTATCCAAATGCAACTTCCAACGTCTTATTCCACGCTAAAATTTTGATGTCGAATTCCAATTTACGTCTTAAGAAGAGAAATTATACTTTCTGATATACCAGCTGTATATTCGCGTTTCACATTCCAACTGTCAACTCAGATTACAATACAAAACTCCAACCGACATCCCCATCTTAATGTCTTTCTCATATTGTATGTAATATAATACAACCACTTGAAATTTTCCTAAAAAAATCTCATACCCAAACCTAAGCTCCTAGTACACATATTTGACGCAAATAGTACAGACTCACGTTGTTTTTTTTTTCCCCGAATTTTGATTCCAAAACTTTTACCGAAACTTCTAATTAAAAATTCCAGCCTTAATGAGATGTTGGAAATTCACCGCAAAGCTCACACTTCAGTACCAAGTTAAGACATAAATCCCAACCACAAAGTCCTCTTCCACTGTCTAATGCTAACTTCCAATTCTTAATCCCAAATCTCAGTTCTCAGTTCCACATTGGACTTCCGAATTCCACTTCCGAGTTCCACTTCCAGTTCAGAATTCCACTTCCTAATTCCACTTCTCAACCCCTATTCCAAGTTCCAGGTGAAAATTGTGATTCTAAATTTCAGTTCCTCATGCCAGTTCTAAAATCCTATTCCAAATTCCACTAAGTTTTTCTTCCCAATTCCACTTCCGAATTCCACTCCCAAGTTCCAGTTTCACATTAGAGTACTAAATTCTTCTTTCCGATTCCATTCTGATTTCATAATCCACATTCTATTTCCAAATACTACATTTCACTTCCGAAGCACAACTTGATTCATGTAATCCAATGATAACTTATCAATGCCTAATATGCCTTCATACCCTAACCCTAATGTGCTCCATTTTACCACACGATTCTCAGCCTGACCAGAACGGGTATCCTGGCTTCTAACCCTAAAGGCGTTTCATTATATACTGAACGCTCAATTCAATCCCTAACTCCTCATTCCAACCCTAACTCTCAATGCAGTCCATCGTATCCAAATGCAACTTCGAACGTCCTATTCCATGCTAAAATTTTGATGCCGAATTCCAATTTACGTCTTAGATAGAGAAATTGTACTTTCCGATATACCAGCTGTGAATTCGCGTTTCACATTCCAACTGTCAACTCAGATTACAATACAAAACTACAACCAACATCCACATCTTAATGTCTTTCTCATATTGTATGTAATACCATACAACCGCTTGAAATTTCCCTAAAAAACTCTCATAACAAAACCTAAGTTCCTAATTCACATATTTGACGCAAATATTACAGACTCACATGGTTTTTTGTTTTCCCCGTATTTTGATTCCCAAACATTTACCGAAACATCTAATTAAAAATTCCAGCCTTAATGAGATGTTGGAAATTCACCCCAAAGCTCACACTTCAGTACCAAGTTAAGACATAAATCCCAACCGCAAAGTCCTCTTTCATAGTCTAATGCTAACTTCCAATTCTTAATCCCAAATCTCAGTTCTCAGTTCCACATTGCACTCCCGAATTCCACTTCCGAGTTCCACTTCCACTTCGAAATTTCCGTTCCGAATTCCACTTCTCAACCCCAATTCCAAGTTCCAGTTGCAAATTGCGATTCTAAATTTCAATTCCACATGCCAGTTCCAAAATCCTATTCCAAATTCCAATTTCAAATTCCACTCTCTAAGTTTCCTTTCAAATTCCACTTCCAAATTACACTCCCGATTTCCAGTTTCACATTCGAGTACTAAACTCTTCTTCCAGATTCCATTCTGATTTCACAATGCCACCTTTCACTCTCGAAGCTTAACTTGATTGATATAAATCAATGATAACTTCTCAATGCCTATTCTGCCTTCTAAACCTAACCCTAAATGTGCTCCATTATATCACCCGATTCTCAGCCTAACCCGACCCGGAAGCCTGGCTTCTAACCCTAAGTGCATTTCATTATATACTGAACGCTCGATTCAAAACCCTAACTCCTCATTCCAACTCTAACTCTATATGCAGTCCATCCTATACAAACCCAACTTCCAACGTCTTGTCACGCTAAAATTTTTGTACCGAATTCCAATTTACGTCTTAGGAAGGGAAATGATACTTTCCGTTATACCAGTTGTGAATTCGGCTTTCACATTCCAACTGTCAACTCAGATTGCAATACAAAACGAAAAGCGACATCCACATCATAATGCCTTTCTGATATAGTATGTAATACCGTAAAACGGCTTGAAACTTACCTAACACACTCTCATACCAAAACCTATGTCCCTCGTACACATATTGACGCAAATATTACAGACACACATTGTTTTTTGTTTTCCCCGCATTTTAATTCCAAAAATTTTACGGATAATTCTAATTAAAAATTCCAGCCTTACTGAGATGTTTGAAATTCACGTCGAAGCTCACGCTTCAGTAGCAAGTTAAAATACAAATCCTAACTGAAATCTCCTGTTCCACAGTCTAATTCTAACTTCCAATGCTTAATCCCAAATCTCAGTTCTCAGTTCCACATTGCACTTCCGAGTTCCACTTCCACTTTAGAAGTCCATCTTCCGAATTCCACTTCTCAACCCCAATTCCAAGTTCCAGTTCCAAATTGCGATTCTAAATTTCAGTTCTTCATGACAGTTTTAAAATCCTATTCCAAATTCCACTAAGTTTTTCTTCCCAATTCCGATTTCGAATTCCACTGCCAAGTTCCAGTTTCACATTAGAGTACTAAACCCTTCTTCCAGATTCCATTCTGATTTCAAAATCCACATTCTATTTCCAAATACCACATTTCACATCCGAAGCATAACTTGATTCATGTAATCCAATGATAACCTATCAATGCCTATTATGCCTTCTAACCCTAACCCTAATGTACTCCATTATATCACTCGATTCTCAGCCTCACCAGACCCGGAAGCCAGGCTTCTAACCCTAAAAGCCTTTCATTATATACTGAAAGCTCATTTCAATCCCTAACTCCTCATTCCAACCCTAACACTATATGCAGTCCATCGTATCCAAATCCAACTTCCAACGGCCTATTCCACGCTAAAATGTTTATGCTGAATTCCAATTAATGTCTTAGGAAGAGTAATTATTCTTTACGATATACCAGCTGTGAATTCGCGTTTCACATTCCAACTGTCAACTCAGATTACAATACAAAATTAAAACCGACATCCACATCTTAATTTCTTTCTCATATTGTATGTAATACCATACAACCGCTTGAAATTTCCCGAACAAACTCTCATAACAAAACCTAAGTTCCTAATACACATATTTGACCCAAATATTACAGACTCACATAGTTTTATGTTTCCCTGAATGTTAATTGCAAAATTTTGACCGAAACTTCTAATTAAAAATTCCAGCCTTAATGAGATGTTGGAAATTCACCCCAAAGCTCACACTCCAGTACCAAGTTAAGACATAAATACGAACCACAAAGTCCTCTTCCACAGTCTAATGCTACCTTCCAATTCTTAATCGCAAATCTCAGTTTTCAGTTCCACATTGCACTTCCGAATTCCACTTCCGAGTTCCACTTCCAGTTCCGAAATCCATTTCCGAATTCCACTTCTCAACCCCAATTGCAAGTTCCAGTTGCAAATTGTGATTCTAAATTTCAGTTCCACATGCCAGTTTCAAATTCCTGTTACAAATTCCAATTTCAAATTCCACTCTCTAAGTTTTCCTTTCAAATTCCACTTCCAAATTACACTCCCGAGTTCCAGTTTCACATTCCAGTACTAAACTCCTCTTCCAGACTCCATTCTGATTTCATAATGCACATTCTATTTCCAAATGCCACCTTTCACTCTCGAAGCTTAACTTGATTGATATAATTCATTGATAACTTCTCAATGCCTATTCTGCCTTCTAAACCTAAGCGTAAATGTGCTCCATAATATCACTCGATTCTCAGCCTGAACAGACACGCAAGCCTGGCTTCTAACCCTAAAAGCTTTTCATTATATACTGAATGCTCAATTCAATCCCTAACTCCTCATTGCAACCCTAACTCTCAATGCAGTCCATCGTATCCAAATGCAACTTCCAACGTCCTATTCCATGCTAAAGTTTTAATGCCGAATTCCAATTTACGTCTTAGGAAGAGAAATTATACTTGCCGATATACCAGCTGTGAATTCGCGTTTCATATTCCAACTGTCATCTCACATTACAATACAAAATTACAACCGACATCCACATCTTAATGTCTTTCTCATATTGTATGTTAATACCATACAAGCGCTTGAAATTTCCATAACAAACTCTCGTACCAAAACTTAAGTTCCTAGTACACATATTTGACGCAAATATTACAGACTCACATTGTTTTTTGTTTTCCCCGCATTTTAATTCCAAAACTTTTACCAAAAGTTCTAATTAAAAATTCCAGCCTTAATGAGATGTTGGAAATTCACCTCAAAGCTCACACTTCAGTACCAAGTTAAGACATAAACCCCAACCGCAAAGTCCTCTTCCACACTCTGATGCTAACTTCCAATTCTTAATCCCAAATCTCACTTCTCAGTTCCACATTGCACTTCCGAATTCCACTTCCGGCTTCCACTTCCAGTTCTGAATTCCACTTCCGAATTCCACTTCTCAACCCCAATTGCAAGTTCCAGTTGCAAATTGTGATTCTAAATTTCAGTTCCACATGCCAGTTTCAAATTCCTATTCCAAATTCCAATTTCAAATTCCACTCTCTAAGTTTTCCTTTCAAATTCCACTTCCAAATTACACTCCCGAGTTCCAGTTTCACATTCCAGTACTAAACTCTTCTTCCAGATTCCATTCTGATTTCATAATCCGCATTCTATTTCCAAATGCCACCTTTCACTTTCGAAGCTTAACTTGTTTGATATAAATTACTGATAACTTCTCAATGCCTCTTCTGCCTTCTAAAACTAACCCTATATGTGCTCCATTGTATCACTCGATTCTCAGCCTGACCCGACCCGGAAGTCTGGCTTCTAACCCTAAGGGCCTTTCATTATATACTGAACGCTCGATTCAAAACCCTAACTCCTCATTCCAACTCTAACTCTATATGCAGTTTATCCTATCCAAACGCAACTTCCAACATCCTATCACGCGAAAATTTTGGTACCGAATTCCAATTTACGTCTTAGGAAGGGAAATTATACTTTCCGTTATACCAGTTGTGAATTCGCGTTTCACATTCCAACTGTCAACTCAGATTGCAATACAACACCAAAAGCGACATCCACATGACAATGCCTTTCTGATATTGTATGTAATACCATACAACGGCTTGACACTTACCTAACAAACTCTCATACCAAAACCTACATCCCGAGTACACATATTGACGCAAATATTACAGACACACATTGTTTTTTGTTTTCCCCGAATTTTAATTCCAAAAATTTTGCGGAAATTTCTAATTAAAAAGTCCAGCCTTACTGAGATGTTTGAAATTCATTTCGAAGCTCACGCTTCAGTACCACGTTGAAACACAAATCCTAACTGCAAACTCCTGTTCCACAGTCCAATTCTAACTTCCAAAACTTAATCCCAAATCTCAGTTCTCAGTTCCACATTGCACTTCCAAGTTTCACTTCCAGGTGCGAATTCCACTTCCGAATTACACTTCTCAACCCCAATTCCATTTTCCGGTGCCAAATTGCGTTTCTAAATTTCAGGTCCACATGCCATTTCCAAATCCTATTCTCAATTCCACTAAGTTTTTCTTCCCAATTCCACTTCCGAATTCCACTGCCAAGTTCCAATTTCACATTAGAGTAATAAACTCTTCTTCCAGATTCCATTCTGATTTCATAATACATATTATATTTCCAAATACCACATTTCACTTCCTAACCATAACTTAATTCATGTAATCCAATGATAACTTATCAATGCCTATTATGCTTTCTAACCCTAACCCTAATGTGCTCCATTATATCACTCGATTCTCAGCCTGACCAGACCCGGAAGCCTGGCTTCTAACCCTAAAAGCCTTTCATTATATACTGAACGCTCAGTTCAGTCCCTAACTCCTCATTCCAACCCTAACACTCAATGCAGTCCATCGTATCCAAATGCAACTTCCAACGTCCTATTCCACGCTAAAATTTTGGTGCCGAATTCCAATTTACGTCTTAGGAAGAGAAATTATACTTTCCGATATACCAGCTGTGAATTCGCCTTTCACAATCCAACTGTCATCTCAGATAACAATAGAAAACTACAATCGACATTCACATCTTAATGTCTTTGTCATATTGTATGTAATACCATACAACCGCTTGAAATATCCCTAAAAAACTCTCATTCCAAAACCGAAGTTCCTAGTACACATATTTCACGCAAATATTACAGACTCACATTGTTTTTGTTTCCCCGAATGTTAATTGCAAAACTTTTACCGAAACTTCTAACTAAAAATTCCATACTTAATGAGATGTTGAAAATTCACCCAAAGCTCACACTTCAGTACCAAGTTAAGACATAAATCCCAACCGCAATGTCCTCTTCCACAGTCTAATGGTAATTTCCAATTCTTCATCCCAAATCTCAGTTCTCAGTTCCACATTGCACTTCCGAATTCCACTTCCGAGTTCCCCTTCCAGTTCCGAATTCCACTTCCGAATTCCACTTCTCAACCCCACTTCCAAGTTCCAGTTGCAAATTGCGATTCTAAATTTCGGGTCCACATGCCAGTTCCAAACTCCTGTTCCAAATTCCAATTTTAAATTCCACTCTCTAAGTTTTCCTTTCAAATTCCACTTCCAAATTACACTCCCGAGTTCCAGTTTCACATTCCAGTACTAAACTCTTCTTCCAGACTCCATTCTGATTTCATAATCCACATTCTATTTCCAAATGCCACCTTTCACTCTCGAAGGTTAACTTGATTGATATAATTCATTGATAACTTCTCAATGCCTATTCTGCCTTCTAAACCTAAGCGTAAATGTGTGCTCCATAATATGACTCGATTCTCAGCCTGACCAGACCCGCAAGCCTGGCTTCTAACCCTAAAAGCCTTTCATTATATGCTGAATGCTCAATTAAATCCCTGACTCCTCATTGCAACCCTAACTCTCAATGCAGTCCATCGTATCCAAATGCAACTTCCAACGTCCTATTCCATGCTCGAGTTTTAATGCCGAATTCCAATTTTCTTCGTAGGAAGAGAAATTATACTTTCCGATATACCAGCTGTGAATTCGCGTTTCACATTCCAACTGTCATCTCACATTACAATACAAAACTACAACCGACATCCACATCTTAATGACTTTCTCATATTATATGTTAATACCATACAACCGCTTGAAATTTTCCTAACAAACTCTGGTACCAAAACCTAAGTTCCTACTACACATATTTGACGCAAATATTACAGACTCACATTGTTTTTTGTTTTCCCCGCATTTTAATTCCAAAACGTTTACCGAAATTTCTAATTAAAAATTCCAGCCTTAATGAGATGTTGGAAATTCACCCCAAAGCTCACACTTCAGTACCAAGTTAAGACATGAATCCCAACCGCAAAGTCCTCTTCCACAGTCTAATGCTAACGTCCAGTTCTTAATCCCAAATCTCAGTTCTCAGTTCCACATTGCACTTCCGAATTCCACTTTCGAGTTCCACTTCCGGTTCCGAATTCCAATTCCGAATTCCACTTCTTAACCCCAATTCCACGTTCCAGTTGCAAATTGAGATTCTAAATTTCAGTTCTAAATGCCAGTTCCAAAATCCTATTCCAAATTCCAATTTCAAATTCCACTCTCTAAGTTTCCTTTCAATTTCCACTTCTAAATTACACTCCCGATTTCCAGTTTCACATTCGAGTACTAAACTCTTCTTCCAGATTCCATTCTGATTTCATAATCCACATTCTATTTCCAAATGCCACCTTTCACTCTCGAAGCTTAACTTGATTGATATAAATCAATGATAACTTCTCAATGCCTATTCTGCCTTCTAAACCTAACCCTAAATGTGCTCCATTATGTCACTCGATTCTCACCCTGACCCGACCCGGAAGCTTGGATTCTAACCCTAAGTGCCTTTCATTATATAGTGAACCCTCGATTCAAAACTCTAACTCCTCATTCCAACTCTAACTCTATATGCAGTTTATCCTATCCTAACGCAACTTCCAACATCCTATCAGGCGAAAATTTTGGTACCGAATTCCAATTTACGTCTTAGGAAGTTAAATTATACTTTCCGTTATACCAGTTGTGCATTCGCGTTTCACATTCCAACTGTCAACTCAGATTGCAATACAAAACTACAACCGACATCCACATCATAATGCCTTTCTGATATTCTATGCAATACCATACACCAGCTTAACACTTACCTAACAAAGTATCATACCAAAACCTACATCCCTCGTACAGATATTGACGGAAATATTACAGACAAACATTGTTTTTTGTTTTCCCCGAATTTATATTCCAAACATTTTACGGAAACTTCTAATTAAAAATTCCAGGATTACTGAGATATTTCAAATTCACTTCGAAGCTCACGCTTCAGTACCATGTTAAAACACAAACCCTAGCTTCAAACTCCTGTTCCACAGTCTAATTCTAACTTCCAATTCTTAATCTCCAGTCTCATTCCTCAGTTCCACATTGCATTTCCGAATTCCACTTCCGAGTTCCACTTCTCAACTCCAATTCCAAGTTCCAGTTCCAAATTGGAATTCTAAATTTCAGTTCCACATGCCAGTTCTAAAGTCCTATTCCAAATTCCACTAAGTTTTTCTTCCGAATTCCACTCCCAAGTTCCAGTTTCACATTCGAGTACTAAACTCTTCCTCCGGACTCGATTCTGATTTCATAATACACATTCTATTTCCAAATACCACATTTCACTCCCGAAACATAACTTGATTCATGTAATCCAAAGATAACTTATCAATGCCTATTATGCCTTCTAACCCTAACCCTTATGTGCTCCATTATATCACTCGATTCTCAGCCTGACCAGACCCGGAGGCCTGGCTTCTAACCTTAAAAGCCTTTCATCATATACTGAACGCTCAATTCAATCCCTAACTTCTCATTCCAACCCTAACCCTCAGTGCAGTCCATCGTATTCAAATGCAACTTCCAACGTCCTATTCTACGCTAAAATTTTGATGCCGAATTCCAATTTACCTCTTAGGAGGAGAAAATATACTTTCCGATATACCAGATGTGAATTCGCATTTCACATTCCAACTGTCAACTCAGATTACAATACAAAACTAAAACCGACATCCACATCTTAATGTCTTTCTCATATTGTATGTAATACCATACAACCGCTTGAAATTTCCCTAACAAACTCTCATACAAAAACCTAAGTTCCTAGTACACATATATGACGCAAATATTACAGACTCACATTGTTTTTAGTTGTCCCCGAATTTTAATTCCAAAACTTTTACCGAAACTTCTAATTAAAATTCCAGCCTTGATGAGATGTTGGAAATTCACCCCAAAGCTCACCCTTCAGTACCAAGTAAAGACATAAATCCCAACCGCTAAGTCCTCTTCCACAGTCTAATGCTAACTTCCTATTCTTAATCCCAAATCTCTCTTCTCAGTTTCACATTGCACTTCCGAATTCCACTTCCTTGTTCCACTTACAGTTCCGAATTCCACTTCCGCATTCCACTTCCGAATTCCACTTCTCAACCCCAATTCCAAGTTCCAGTTGCAAATTGCGATTCTAAATTTCAGTTCCACATGACAGTTCCAAAATCCTATACCAAATTCCAATTTCAAATTCCACTCTCTAAGTTTTCCTTTCAAATTCCCCTACCAAATTACACTCCCGAGTTCCAGTTTCACATTCGAGTACTAAATTCTTCTTCCAGATTCCATTCTGATTTCATAATCCACATTCTATTTCCAAATACCACATTTCACTTCCGAAGCATAACTTGATTCATGTAATCCAATGATAACTTCTCAATGCCTATTCTGCCTTCTAAACCTCACCCTATATGGGCTCCATTATATCACTCGATTCTCAGCCTGACCAGACCCGGAAGCCTGGCTTCTAAACCTAAGTGCCTTTCATCATATACTGAACGCTCGATTCAAAACCCTAACTCCTCATTCCAGCTCTAACTCTATATGCAGTCCATCCTAACCAAACGCAACTTCCAACATCTTGTCACGCTAAAATTTTGGTACCGAATTCCAATTTACGTCTTAGGAAGGGAAATTATACTCTCCGTTATACCAGTTGTGAATTCGCATTTCACATTCCATCTGTCAACTCAGAATACAATACAAAACGAAAAGCGACATCCACATCATAATGCCTTTCTGATATTGTATGTAATACCATACAACCGCTTGAAATTTACCAGACAAAGTCTCATACCAAAACCTACGTCCCTCGTACACATTTTTGACGCAAATATTGCAGACATACATGGTTTTTTGTTTTCCCCGAATTTTAATACCAAAAATTTTACGGAAACTTCTAATTAAATATTCCAGCCTTACTGACATGTTTGAAATTCACTTCGAAGCTCACGCTTCAGTACGAAGATAAAACACAAATCCCACCTGCAATATCTTGTTCCACAGTCTAATTTTAACTTCCAATTATTAATCCCAAATCTCAGTTCTCAGTTCCACATTGCACTTCCGAGTTCCAAATCTAGTTCTGAATTCCACTTCCGAATTCCACTTAGCAACACCAGTTCCAAGTTCCAGTTGCAAATTGCGATTCTACATTTCAGTTCCACATGCCAGTTCCAAAATCCTTTTCCAAATTCCAATTTCAAATTCCACACTCGAAGTTTTCCTTTCAAATTCCACTACCAAATTACAGTCTCGATTTCCAGTTTCACATTTGAGTACTGAACTCTTCTTCCAGATTCCATACTGATTTCATAATACACATTCTATTTCCAAAGACCACATTTCACTTTCGAAGTATAACTTGATTCATGGAATCCAATGATAACTTATCAATGCCTATTATCCCTTCTAACAATAACCCTAATATGCTCCATTATATCACTCGATTCTCAGCCAGACCAGACCCGGATGCCTGGATTCTAGCCCTAAAGGCCTTTCATTATAAACTGAACGCTCAATTCAATCCCTAACTCCTCATTCCACCCCTAAATCTCAATGCAGTCCATCGTATCCAAATGCAACTTCCAACGTCCTATTCCACGCTAAAATTTTGATGCCGAATTCCAATTTACATCTTAGCAAGGGAAATTATACTTTCCATTATACCAGCTGTGAATTCGCGTTTCACATTCCAACTGTCAACTCAGATTACAATACAAAACTACAACCTACAACCACATCTTAATGCCTTTCTCATATTGTATGTAATACCATACAACCGCTTGAAATTTCCCTAACCAACTCTCATACCAAAAGCTAAGTTCCTAGTACACATATTTGACGCAAATATTACAGACTTACATTGTTTTTAGTTTTCCCCGAATTTTAATTCCAAAACTTTTACCGAAACTCCTAATTAAAAATTCCAGCCTTATTGAGATGTTGGAAATTCACCCCAAAGCTCACACTTCAGAACCAAGTTAAGACATGAATCCCAAACGCAAAGTCCTCTTCCACAGTCTAATGCTAACTTCCAATTCTTCATCCCAAATCTCACTTCTCAGTTCCACATTGCACTTCCGAATTCCACTTCCGAGTTACACTTCCAGTTCAGAATTCCACTTCCGAATTCCACATCTCAACCCCAATTCCAAGTTCCAGTAGCAAATTGCGATTCTAAATTTCAGTTCCACATGCCAGTTCCAAAATTCTATTCCAAATTCCAATTTCAAATTCCACTCTCTAACTTTTCCTTTCAAATTCCACTTCCAAATTACACTCCCGAGTTCCACTTTCACATTCGAGTACTAAACTCTTCTTCCATATTCCATTCTGATTTCATAATTCACATTCTATTTCAAAATGCCACATTTCACTCTCGAAGCTTAACTTGATTGATATAATTCAATGATAACTTCTCAATGCCTATTCTGCCTTCTAAACCTAACCTTAAATATGCTTCGTTATATCACTCGATTCTCAGCCTGACCACAACCGGAAGCCTGGATTCTAACCCTAAGTGCCTTTCATTATATACTGAACGCTCCATTCAAAACCCTAACTCCTCATTCCAACTCTAATTCTGTATGCAGTCCATCATACCCAAACGCAACTGCCAACATCCTATCACGCGAAAATTTTGGTACCGAATTCCAATTTACATTTTAGCAAGGGAAATTATACTTTCCGTTATACCAGTTGTGAATTCGCGTCTCACATTCCAACTGTCAACTCCGATTATAATACAAAACGGAAAGCGACATCCACATCACAATGCCTTTCTCATATTTTATGTAATACCATACAACTGCTTGATACTTACGTAACAAACTCTCATAACAAAACCTACGTTCCTAGTACACATATTTGACTCAAATATTACAGACACAGATTTTTTTTCCCCGAATTTTAATACCAAAAAATTACCGAAACTTCTACTTAAAAATTCCAGCCTTACTGAGATGTTTGAAATTCACTTCGAAGCTCACGCTTCAATACCAAGTTAAAACACAAATCCTAACTGCAAACTCCTGTTCCACAGTCTTATTCTAACTTCCAATTCTTAATCCCCAATCTCAGTTCTCAGTTCCACATTGCACTTACGAGTTCCACTTTCAGTTTCGAATTCCACTTCGAATTCCTCTTCTCAACTCACATTCCATGTTCCAGTTCCAAATTGCGATTCTAAATTTTAGTTCCACATGCCAGTTCTAAAATCCTATTCCAAATTCCACTAAGTTTTTCTTCCCAATTCCCCTTCCGAATTTCACTCCCAACTTCCTGTTTCACATTCGAGTACTAAACTCTTCTTCCAGATTCCATTCTGATTTCATAATCCGCATTCTATTTTAAAATACCACATTTCACTTCCGAAGCAGAACTTGATTCATGAAATCCAATGATAACTTATCAATGCCTATTATGCCTTCTTACCCTAACCCTAATTTTTTCCATTATATGCCTCGATTCTCAGCCTGACCAGTCCCGGAAGCCTGGCTTCTAACCCTAAAAGCCTTTAATTATATACTGAACGCTCAATTCAATCCCTAACTCCTCATTCCAACCCTAACTCTCAATGCAGTCCATCCTATCCAAACGCAAATTCCAAAGTCCTATTCCACGCTAAAATTTTGATGCCGAATTCCAATTTACCTCTTAGGAGGAGAAAATATACTTTCCGATATACCAACTGTGAATTCGCGTTTCACATTCCAACTGTCAACTGAGATTACAATACAAAACTACAACCGAAATCCACATCTTAATGTCTTTCTCATATTGTATGTAATACCATAAAACCGCTTGAAATTTCCCCAACAAACTCTCATACCAAAACCTAAGTTCCAAGTACACATATTTGATGCAAATATTACAGACTCACATTGTGTTTTGTTTTCCCCGAATTTTAATTCCAAAACTTCTACCGAAACTTCTAATTAAAAATTCCAGCCTTATTGAGATGTTTGAAATTCACCCCAAAGCTCACACTTCAGTACCGGGTTAAGACATAATTCCCAAACGCAAAGTCCCCTTCCACAGTCTAATGCTAACTTCCAATTCTTAATCCCAAATCTCAGTTCTCAATTCCACATTGCACTTCCGAATTCCACTTCTGAGTTCCACTTCCAGTTCCGAATTCCACCTGCGAATTCCACTTCTCAGCCCCAATTCCAAGTTCCAGTTGCAATTTTCGATTCTAAATTTCATTTTCACATGCCAGTTCCAAAATCATATTCCAAATTCCAATTTCAAATTCCACTCTCTAACTTTTCCTTTCAAATTCCACTTCCAAATTACACTCCCGAGTTCCAGTTTCACATTCGAATACTAAACTCTTCTTCCATATTCCCTTCTGATTTCATAATCCCCATTCTATTCCCGAATGCCACATTTCACTCTCGGAGCTTAACTTGATTGATATAATTCAATGATAACTTCTCAATGCCTATTCTGCCTTCTAACCCTAACCCTAAATGTGCTCCATTATATCACTCGATTCTCAGCCTGACCAGACCCGGAAGCCTGGCTTCTAACCCTAAGTACCTTTCATTATATACTGAACGCTAGATTCAAAACCCTAACTCCTCATTCCGAGTCTAACTCTATATGCAGTCCATCTTATCCAAACGCAACTTCCAACATCCTGTCACGCTAACATTTTGGTACCGAATTCCAAATTACGTCTTAGGAATGGAAATTATACTTTCCATTTTGCCAGTTGTGAATTCGCGTTTCACATTCCAACTGTCAACTCCGATTACAATACAAAACGAAAAGCGACAATCACATCATAATGCCTTTCTGATACTGTATGAAATACCATACAACCGCTTGAAACTTGGTAACAAACTCTCATACCAAAACCTACGTCCCTCGTACACATAATTGACGCAAATATTAAAGACTCACATTGTTTTTTGTTTTCCTCGAATTTTAATTGCAAATATTTTACGGAAAATTCTAATTAAAAATTCGAGCCTTAATGAGATGTTTGTAATTCACTTCGAAGCTTACGCTTCAGTACCAAGTTAAAACACAAATCCTAACTGCAAACTCCTGTACCACTGTCTAATTCTAACTTCCAATTCTTAATCCCAAATCTCAGTTCCAGTTCCACATTGCACTTCCGAGTTCCACTTTCAGTTCCGAATTCTACTTCCGAATTCCACTTCACTACTCCAATTCCAAGTTCCAGTTCCAAATTGCGATTCCAAATTTAAGTTCCACATGGCAGTTCTACAATCCTATTCCAAATTCCACTAATTTTTTCTTCCCAATCCCACTTCCGAATTCCACTCCCAAGTTCCAGTTTCACATTCGAGTACTAAACTCTTCTTCCAGATTCCATTCTGATTTCATAATCCACATTCTATTTCCAAATACCACATTTCACTTCCGAAGAAGAACGTGATTCATGTAATCCAATGATAACTTATCAATGCCTATGATGCCTTCTAACCCTAACCCTTATGTTCTCCATTATATCACTCGATTCTCAGCCTCACCAGACCCGGAAGCCTGGGTTCTAACCCTAAAAGCCTTTCATTATGTACTGAACGCTCGATTCAAAACCCTAACTCCTCAATCCAACTCTAAATCTATATGCAATCCATCCTACCCAAACGCAACTGCCAACATCCTATCACGCGAAAATTTTGGTACCGAATTCCAATTTATATCTTAGGAAGGGAAATTATATTTTCCGTTATACCAGTTGTGAATTCGCGATTCACATTCCAACTGTCAACTCAGATTACAATACAAAACGCAAAGCGACATCCACATCAAAATGCCTTTCTGATATTGTATGTAATACCATACAATCGCTTGAAACTTAACCTAACAAACTCTCATAACAAAACTTACGTTCCTAGTACACATATTTGACGCAAATATTACAGACAAACATTGTTTTTTGTTTTCCCCGAATTTTAATACCAAAACTTTTACGGAAACTTCTAATTAAAAATTCCAGCCTTACTGAGATGTTTGAAATTCACTTCGAAGCTCACGCTTCAGTACCAAGTTAAAACACAAATCCTAACTGCAAACTTCTGTTCCACAGTCTAATTCTAACTTCCAATTCTTAATCCCCAATCTCAGTTCTCGGTTCCATATTGCCCTTCCGAGTTCCACTTTCAGTTCCGAATTCCATTTCCGAATTCCACCTCTCAGCTCCCATTCTACGTTCCAGTTCCAAACTGCGATTCTAAATTTCAGTTCCACATGCCAGTTCTAAAATCCTATTCCAAATTCCACTAAGTTTTTCTTACCAATTCCACTTCCGAATTTCACTCCCAACTTCCAGTTTCACATTCGAGTACTAAACTCTTCTTCCAGATTCCATTCTGATTTCATAATCCACATTCTATTTCCAAATACCACTTTTCACTTCCGAAGTAGAACTTGATTGATGGAATCCAATGATAACTTATCAATTCCTATTATGCCTTCTAACCCTAACCCTAATGTGCTCCATTATATCCCTCGATTCTCAGCCTGACCAGACCCGGAACCCTGGCTTCTAACCCTAAAAGCCTTTCATTGTATGCTGAACGCTAAAATTCAATCCCTAACTCCTCATTCCAACACTAACTCTCAATGTAGTCCATCGTATCCAAACGCAAATTCCAACGTCCTATTCGACGCTAAAATTTTGATGCCAAATTCCAATTTAACCTCTTAGGAAGAGAAAATATACTTTCCGATATACCAGCTGTGATTTCGCGTTTCACATTCCAACTGTCAACTCAGATTACAATAGAAAACTAAACCGACATCCACATCTTAATGTCTTTCTCATATTGTATGTAATACCATTCAACCGCTTGAAATTTCGCTAACAAATTCTCGTACCACAACCTAAGTTCCTAGTACACATAATTGAAGCACATATTACTGACTCACATTGTTTTTTGTTTTCCCAGAATTTTAATTCCAAAACTTTTACCGATACATCTAATTAAAAATTCCAGCCTCAATGAGTTGTTGGAAATTCACCCCAAAGCTCACATTTCAGTACCAAGTTAAGACATAAATCCCAAGCCCAAAGTCCTCTTCCACAGTCTAATGCTAACTTCCAATTCTTAGTCCCAATTCTCAGTTCTCAGTTCCACATTGCACTTCCGAATTTCACTTCCCAATTCCACTTCTGAACCCCAATTACAAGTTCCAGTTGCAAATTGCGATTCTAAATTTCAGTTCCACATGTCAGTTCCAAAATCCTATTCCGAATTCCAATTTCACATCGCACTCTTCAAGATTTCATTTCAAATTTCACTACCAAATTACAAACCCGAGTTCCAGTTTCACATTCGAGTTCTAAACTCTTCTTCCAGATTCCATTCTGATTTCATAATCCATATTCTATTTCCAAATACCACATTTCACTTCCAAAGCATAACTTGATTTATGTAATCCAATGATAACCTATCAATGCCTATTATGCCTGCTAACCCTAACCCTAAGGTACTCCATTATATCACTCGATTCTCAGCCAGACCAGACCCGGAAGCCTGGCTTCTAACCCTAAAAGCCTTTCATTATGTACTGAAAGCTCATTTCAATCCCTAACTCCTCATTCCAACCCTAACTCTATATGCAGTCCATCGTATCCAAATGCAACTTCCAACGTCCTATTCCACGCTAAAATGTTGATGCTGAATTCCAATTTATGTCTTAGGAAGAGTAATTATTCTTTCCGATATACCAGCTGTGAATTCGCGTTTCACATTCCAACTGTCAACTCAGATTACAATACAAAACTAAAAGCGACATCGACATCTTAATGTCTTTCTCATATTATATGTAATACGATACAACCGCTTGAAATTTCCTTAACAAACTCTCATAGCAAATCCTAACTTCCTAGTACTCATGTTTGACGCAAATATTACAGACTCACATGGTTTTTTATTTCCCCGAATGTTAATTGCAAAACTTTTACCGAAACTTCTAATTAAAATTTCCAGCCTTAATGAGATGTTGGAAATTCACCCCAAGGTTCACATTCCAGTACCAATTTAAGATAAAAATACGAACCACAAAGTCCTCTTCCACAGTCTAATGCTAACTTCCAGATCTTAATCGCAAATCTCAGTTCTCAGTTCCACATTGCACTTCCGAATTCCACTTCCGAGTTCCATTTCCAGTTCCGAAATCCATTTCCGAATTCCACTCCTCAACCCCAATTGCAAGTTCTAGTTGCAAATTGCGATTCTAAATTTCGGGTCCACATGCCAGTTCCAAACTCCTGTTCCAAATTCCAATTTTAAATTCCACTCTCTAAGTTTTCCTTTCAAATTCCACTTCCAGATTACACACCCGAGTTCCAGTTTCACATTCCAGTACTAAACTCTTCTTCCAGACTCCATTTTGATTTCATAATCCACATTCTATTTTCAAATGCCACCTTTCACTCTCGAAGCTTAACTTGATAGATATAATTCAATGATAACTTCTCAATTCCTATTCTGCCTTCTAAACCTAACCTTAAATGTGCTCCATTATATCACTCGATTCTCAGCCTGACCATACCCAGAAACCTGACTTCTAACACTAAGTGCCTTTCATTATGTACTGAATGCTCGATTCAAAACCCTAACTCCTCATTCCAACTCTAACTCTATATGCAGTCCAACCTACCCAAACGCAATTGCCAACATCCTACCACGCGAAAATTTTGGTACCGAATTCCAATTTACATCTTAGGAAGGGAAATTATACTTTCCGTTATACCAGTTGTGAATTCGCGTTTCACATTCCAACTGGCAACTCAGATTACAATACAAAACCAAAAGCGACATCCACATCATAATGCCTTTCTGATATTGTATGTAATACCATACAACCGCTTGAAACTTACCTAACAAACTCTCATAACAAAACCTCCGTTCCTAGTAGACATATTTGACGCAAATATTACAGACACACACTGTTTTTTGTTTTCCCCGAATTTTAATACCAAAAATTTTTCGGAAATTTCTAATTAAAAATTCCAGCCTTACTGAGATGTTTGAAATTCACTTCGAAGCTCACGCTTCAGTCCCAAGTTAAAACACAAAAACTAACTGCAAACTCCTTTTCCACACTCTAATTCTAACTTCCAATTCTTAACCCCAATCTCAGTACTCAGTTCCACATTGCACTTCCTAGTTGCACTTTCAGTTCCGAATTCTACTTCAGAATTCCACTTCTCAACTCCCATTCCAAGTTCCAGTTGCAAATTGCGATTCTAAATTTCAGTTCCACATGCCAGTTCTAAAATCATATTCCAAATTCCACTAAGTTTTTCTTCCCAATTCCGCTTCTGAATTTCACTCCCAATTTCCAGTTTCACATTCGAGTACTAAACTCTTCTTCCACCTTCCATTCTGATTTCATAATCCGCATTCTATTTCCAAATACCACATTTCACTTCTGAAGGAGAACTTGATTCATGAAATCCAATGATAACTTATCAATGCCTATTATGCCTTCTTGGCCTAACCCCAATTTTCTCCATTATATGCCTCGATTCTCAGCCTGACCAGTCCCGGAAGCCTGGCTTCTAACCCTAAAAGCCTTTAATTACATACTGAACGCTCAGTTGAATTCCTAACTCCTCATTCCCACTCTGCCTCTCAATGGAGTCCATCCTATACAAACGCAACTTCCAAAGTCCTATTCCACGCTAAAATGCTGATGCCGAATTCCAATTTACCTCTTAGGAGGAGAAAATATACTTTCCGATATACCAGCTGTGAATTCGCGTTTCACATTCCAACTGTCAACTCAGATTACAATACAAAACCACGACCGACATCCACATCTTAATGTTTTTCTCATATTGTATGTAATACCATACAACCGCTTGAAATTTCCCTAACAAACTCTCATACCAAAACCTAAGTTCCAAGTACACATAGTTGATGCAAATATTACAGACTCACATTGTGTTTTGTTTTCCCCGAATTTTAATTCCAAAACTTTTACCGAAATTTCTAATTAAAAATTCCAGCCATAATGAGATGTTGGAAATTCACCCCAAAGCTCACACTTCAGTACCAGGTTAAGACATAATTCCCAACCACAAAGTCCTCTTCCACAGTCTAATGCTAACTTCCAATTCTTAATCCCAAATCTCAGTTCTCAATTCCACATTGCATTTCCGAATTCCACTTCCGAGATCCACTTCCAGTTCCGAATTCCACTTCCGAATTCCACTTCTCAGCCCCAATTTCAAGTTTCAGTTGTAAATTGCGATTCTAAATTTCATTTCCACATGCCAGTTCCAAAATCATATTCCACATTCCAATTTCAAATTCCACTCTCTAACTTTTCCTTTCAAATTCCACTTCCAAATTACACTCCCGACTTCCAGTTTCACATTCGAATACTAAACTCTTCTTCCATATTCCATTCTGATTTCATAATCCACATTCTATTTACGAATGCCACATTTCACTCTCGGAGCTTAACTTGATTGATATAATTCAATGATAACTTCTCAATGCCTATTCTGCCTTCTAAACCTCACCCTAAATGTGCTCCATTATATTACTCGATTCTCAGCCTGACCAGACCCGGAAGCCTGGCTTCTAACCCTATGTGCCTTTCATAATATACTGACCGCTCGATTCAAAACCCTAACTCCTCATTCCAACTCTAACTCTATATGCAGTCCATCCTACCCAAACGCAACTGCCAACATCCTATCACGCGAAAATTTTGGTACCGAATTTCAATTTAAATCTTAGGAAGGATAATTATATTTTCCGTTATACCAGTTGTGAATTCGCGTTTCACATTCCAACTGTCAACTCAGATTACAATACAAAACGAAAAGCGACATCCACATCATAATGCCTTTCTGATATTGTATGTAATAACATACAACGGATTGAAACTTACGTAACAATATCTCTTAACAAAACCTACGTTCCTAGTACACATATTTGACGCAAATATTACAGACAAACATTGTGTTTTGTTTTCCCCGAATATAAGTACCAAAAATTTTACGGAAATTTCTAATTAAAAATTCCAGCCTTACTGAGATGTTTGAAATTCACTTCGAAGCTCACGCTTCAGTACCAAGTTAAAACACAAATCCTAATTGCAAACTCCTGTTCCACAGTCTTATTCTAACTTCCAATTCTTAATCCCCAATCTCAGTTCTCAGTTCCACATTGCACTTTCGAGTTCTACTTTCAGTTCCGAATTCCACTTCCGATTTCCACTTCTCAACTCCCATTCCAAGTTCCAGTTGCAAATTGTGATTTCTAATTAAAAATTCCAGCCTTACAGAGACATTTGAAATTACCTTCGAAGCTCACGCTTCAGTAACAAATTAAAGCACAAACCCTAACTGCAAACTCCTGTTCCACAGTCTACTTTTAACTTCCAATTCTTAATCCCAAATCTCAGTTCTCAATTCCACATTGCACTTCTGAGTTCCAATTCCACTTCCGAATTCCACTTCCGAATTTCACTTCACAACCACAATTCAAGTTCCAGTTCCAAATTGCGATTCTAAATTTCAGTTCCACATGCCAGTTCTAAAATCCTATTCCAAATTCCACTAAGTTTTTCTTCCCAATTACACTTTCGAATTCCACTCCCAAGTTCCACTTTCACGTTCAAGTACTACACTCTTCTTCCAGATTCCATTCTGATTTCTTAATCCGCATTCTATTTCCAAATACCACATTTCTCTTCAGAAGCATAACTTGATTCATGTAATCCAATGATAAATTATCAATGCCTATTATGCCTTCTAACAATAACCCTAATGTGCTTCATAATATCACTCGATTCTCGACCAGAACCGGAAGCCTGGTTTCTAACCCCAAAGGCCTGTCATTATATACTGAACGCTCAATTCAATCCCTACCTCCTCATTAAAACCCTAACTCTCAATGCAGTCCATCGTATCCAAATGCAACTTCCAACGTCCTTTTCCACGCCAAAATATTTTTGCCGAATTCCAATTTACCTCTTAGGAGGAGAAAATATACTTTCTGATATACCAGCTGTGAATTCGCGTTTCACATTCCAACTGTCAACTCAGATTACAATACAAAACTACAACCGACATCCACATCTTAATGTCTTTCTCATATTGTATGTAATACCATACAACCGCTTGAAATTTCCCTGACAGACTCTCATACAAAAACCTAAGTTCCAAGTACACATAGATGATGCAAATATTACAGACGCACATTGTGTTTTATTTTCCCCGAAATTTAATTCCAAAACTTTTACCGAAACTTCTAATTAAAAATTCCAGCCTTAATGAGATGTTGGAAATTCACCCCAAAGCTCACACTTCAGTACCAGGTTAAGACATAATTCCCACCCGGAAAGTCCTCTTCCACAGTCTAATGCTAACTTCCAATTCTTAATCCCAATTCTCAGTTCTGAATTCCAAATTGCACTTCCGAATTCCACTTCCGAGATCCACTTCCTGTTCCGAGTTCCACTTCTCAGTCCCAATTCCAAGTTCCAGTTTCAAATTGCGATTCTAAATTTCATTTCCCCATGCCAGTTCCAAAATCATATTCCACATTCCAATTTCAAATTCCACTCTCTAAGTTTTCCTTTCAAATTCCACTTCCAAATTACACTCCCAAGTTCCAGTTTCACATTCGAATACTAAACTCTTCTTCCATATTCCATTCTGATTTCATAATCCACATTCTATTTCCGAATGCCACATTTCACTCTCGGAGCTTAACTTGATTGATATAATTCAATGAAAACTTCTTAATGCCTATTATGCCTTCTAACCCTAACCGTAAGTGTGCTCCATTATATCACTCGATTCTCAGCCTGACCAGACCCGGAAGCCTGGCTTGTAACCCTAAGTACCTTTCATTATATACTGAACACTCGATTCAAAACACTAACTCCTCATTCCCAGTCTAACTCTGTATGCAGTCCATCTTATCCAAACGCAACATCCAATATCCTGTCACGCTAACCTTTTGGTACCGAATTCCAAATTACATCTTCGGAAGGGAAATTATACTTTCAATTTTACCAGTTGTGAATTCGCGTTTCACATTCCAACTTTCAACTCCGATTACAATACAAAACGAAAAGCGACAATCACATCATAATGCCATTCTGATACTGTATGAAATACCATACAACCGCTTGAAACTTACCTAACAAATTCTCATAACAAAACCTACGTCCCTCGTACACATAATTGACGCAAATATTAAAGACTCAGATTGTTTTTTGTTTTCCCCGAATTTTAATTCCAAAAACTTTACAGAAACTTCTAATTAAAAATTCCAGCCTTACTGAGATGTTTGAAATTCACTTCGAAGCTCATGCTTCAGTACCAGGTTAAGACATAATTCCCAACCGCAAAGTCCTCTTCCACAGTCTAATGCTAACTTCCAATTCTTAATCCCAAATCTCAGTTCTCAGACCCACATTGCACTTCCGAATTCCACTTCCGAGTTCCACTTCCAGTTCCGAATTCCACTTCCGAATTCCATTTCTCAACCCCAATTCCAAGTTCCAGGTGCAAATTGCGATTCTAAATTTCAGTTCCACATGCCAGTTCCAAAATCCTATTCCAAATTCCAAATTCAAATTCTACTCTCTAAGTTTTCCTTTTAAATCCCACTTGCAAATTACACTTTCGATTTCCAGTTTCACATTCGAGTACTAAATTCTTCTTCCAGATTCCACTCAGATTTTATAATCCACATTCTATTTCAAGATGCCACATTTCACTCTCGAAGCTTAATTTGATTGATATAATTCAATGACAACTTCTCAATGCCTATTCTGCCTTCTAAACCTAACCCTAAATGTGCTTCATTATATCACTCGATTCTCAGCATGACCCGAGGCGGAAGCCTGGCTTCTCACCCTAAGTGTCTGTCATTATAAACTGATCGCTCGTTTCAAAACCCTAACTCCTCATTCCATCTCTTACTCTGTATGCAGTCCATCCTACCCAAACGGAACTTCCAACAACCTATCACGCGAAAATTTTGGTACCGAATTCCAATGTACATCTAAGGAAGGGAAATTATACTTTCTGATAAACCAGTTGTGAATTCGCGTTTCACATTCCAACTGTCAACTCAGATTACAATACAAAACGAAAAGCGATATCTACATCATAATGCCTTTCTGATATTGTATGTAATACCACACACCCGCTTGAAACTTACCTAACAAACTCCCATAACAAAACCTACGAATCTAGTACACATATTTGACGCAAATATTACAGACAAACGTTGCTTTTACTTTTCCCCGAATTTTAACACCAAAAATTTTACGGAAACTTCTAATTAAAAATTCCAGCCTTACTGAGACAATTGAAATTACCTTCGAAGCTCACGCTTCAGTACCAAATTAAATCACAAATCCTAACTGCAAACTCCTGTTCCACAGTGTACTTTTAACTTCCAATTCTTAATTCCAAATCTCAGTTCTCAATTCCACATTGCACTTCCGAGTTCCACTTCCACTGCCGAATTCCACTTCCGAATTTCACTTCATAACCACAGTTCCAAGTTTCAGTTCCAAATTGCGATTCTAAATTTCAGTTCCACATGCCAGTTCTAAAATCCTATTCCAAATTCCACTAAGTTTTTCTTCCCAATTCCACTTCCGAATTCCACTCCCAAGTTCCAGTTTCACCTTCGAGTACTAAACTCTTCTTCCAGATTCCATTCTGATTTCATAATCCACATTCTATTTCCAAATACCACATTTCTCTTCAGAAGCATAACTTGATTCATGTAATCCAATGATAAATTATCAATGCCTATTATGCCTTCTAACCCTAACCCTAATGTGCTCCATTATATCACTCGATTCTCAGCCTGACCAGAACCGGAAGCCTGGTTTCTAACCCTAAAACCCTGTCATTATATACTGAACGCTCAATTCAATCCCTAACTCCTCATTCCAACCCTAACTCTCAAAGCAGTCCATCGTATCCAAATGCAACTTCCAACGTCCTATTCCACGCAAAAATTTTGATGCCGAATTCCAATTTACGTCTTAGATAGAGAAATTATACTTTCCGATATACCAGCTGTGAATTCGCGTTTCACCTTCCAACTGTCAACTCAGATTACAATACAAAACTACAACCGACATCCACATCTTAATGTCTTTCTCATATTGTATGTAATACCATACAGCCGCTTGAAATTTCCCTAACAAAGTCTCATACCAATAGCTAATTTCCTAGTACACATATTTGACGCAAATATTACAGACTCACATTGTTTTTAGTTTTCCCCGAATTTTAATTCCAAAACTTTTACCGAAACTTCTAATTAAAAATTCCAGCCTTAATGAGATGTTGGAAATTCACCCCAGAGCTCACACTTCAGGACCAAGTTAAGACAAAAATTCCAACAGCAAAGTCCTCTAACAACGTCTAATGCTAACTTCCAATTCTTCCTCCCAAATCTCAGTTCTCTGTGCCACATTGCACTTCCGAATTCCACTTCTGAGTTCCACTTCCAGTTCCAAATTCCACTTCCGAATTCCACTTCTCAACCACAATTCCAAGTTCGAGTTGCAAACTGCCCTTCTAAATTTCAGTTCCACATGCCAGTTTCAAAATCCTATTCCAAATTCCAATTTCAAATTCCACTCTCTAAGTTTTCCTTTCAAATTCCACTTCCAAATTACACTCCCGAGTTCCAGTTACACATTCTAGTACTAAACTCTTCTTCCATATTCCATTCTGATTTCATAATCCACATTCTATTTCCAAATGCCACATTTCACTCTGGAAGCTTAACTTGATTGATATAATTCAATGATAACTTCTCAATGCCTATTGCCTTCTAAACGTAACCCTAAATGTGCTCCATTATATCACTCGATTCTCAGCCTGACCAGACCCGGAAGCCTGGCTTCTAACCCTAAGTGCCTTTCATTATATACTGAACGCTCGATTCAAAACCCTAACTCCTCATTCCAACTCTACCTCTACATGCAGTCCATCCTACCCAAACGCAACTGCCAACATCCTATCACGCGAAAATTTTGGTACCGAATTCCAATTTACATCTTAGGAAGGAAAATTAAACTTTCCGTTATACCAGTTGTGAATTCGCATTTCACATTCCAACTGTCAACTCAGATTACAATACAAAACGAAAAGCGACATCCACATCACAATGCCTTTCTGATATTGTATGTAATACCATACAACGGATTGAAACTTACGTAACAAAATCTCTTAACAAAACCTACGTTCCTAGTATAAATATTTGATGCAAATATTACAGACACACATTGTGTTTTGTTTTCCCCGAATTTTAATACCAAAAATTTTACGGAAACTTCTAATTAAAAATTCCAGCCTTACTGAGATATTTGAAATTCACTTCGAAGCTCACGCTTCAGTACCAAGTTAAAACACAAATCGTGACTGCAAACTCCTGTTCCACAATCTTATTCTAGCTTGCAATTCTTAATCCCCAATCTCAGTTCTCAGTTCCACATTGCACTTCCGAGGTCCACTTTCAGTTCCGAATTCCACTTCCGAATTCCACTTCTCCACTTCCATTCCAAGTTCCAATTGCAAATTGCGATTCTAAATTTCAGTTCCACATGCCAGTTCTAAAATCCTATTCCAAATTCCACTAAGTTTTTCTTCCCAATTCCACTTCCGAATTCCACTCCCAAGTTCCAGTTTCACATTCGAGTACTAAACTCTTCTTCCAGATTCCATTCTGATTTCATAATCCACATTCTATTCCAAATACCACATTTCTCTTCAGAAGCATAACTTGATTCATGTAAATTTCAATTCCACATGCCAGTACCAAAATCCTATTCCAAATTCCAATTTCAAATTCCACTCTCTAAGTTTTCCTTTCAAATTCCAATTCCAAATTACACTCCCGAATTCCAGTTTCACATTCGAGTACTAAACTCTTCTTCCATATTCCATTCTGATTTCATAATCCACATTCTATTTCCAAATGCCACATTTCACTCTGGAAGCTTAACTTGATTGATATAATTCAATGATAACTTCTCAATGCCTATTCTGCCTTCTAAACGTAACCCTAAATGTGCCCCATTATATCACTCGATCCTCAGTCTGACCAGACCCGGAAGCCTGGCTTCTAACCCTAAGTGCCTTTCATTATATACTGAACGCTCGATTCAAAACCCTAACTCCTCATTCCAACTCTAACTCTATATGCAGTCCATCCTACCCAAACGCAACTGCCAACATCCTATCACGCGAAAATTTTGGTACCGAATTCCAATTTACATCTTAGGAAGGAAAATTATACTTTCCGTTATACCAGTTGTGAATTCGCGTTTCACATTCCAACTGTCAACTCAGATTACAATACAAAACGAAAAGCGACATCCACATCATAATGCCTTTCTGATATTGTATGTAATACCATACAACGGATTGAAACTTACGTAACAAAATCTCTTAACAAAACCTACGTTCCTAGTACACATAATTGACGCAAATATTACAGACACACATTCTGTTTTGCTTTCCCCAAATTTTAATACCAAAAATTTTACGGAAAATACTAATTAAAAATTCCAGCCTTACTGAGATGTTTGAAATTCACTTCGAAGCTCACGCTTCAGTACCAAGTTAAAACACAAATCCTAACTGCAAACTCCTGTTCCACAGTCTTATTCTAACTTCCAATTCTTAATCCCCAATCTCAGTTCTCAGTTCCACATTGCACTTCCGAGTTCCACTTTCAGTTCCGAATTCCACTTCCGAATTCCACTTCTCAACTCCCATTCCACGTTCCACTTGCAAATTGCGATGCTAAATTTCAGTTCCACATGCCAGTTCTAAAATCCTATTCCAAATTCCACTAAGTTTTTCTTCCCAATTCCACGTCCGCATTTTACTCCCAACTTCCAGTTTCACATTCGAGTACTAAACTCTTCTTCCAGATTCCATTCTGATTTCATAATCCGCATTCTATTTCCAAATACCACATTTCACTTCCGAAGCAGAACTTGATTCATGAAATCCAATGATAACTTATCAATGCCTATTATGCCTTCTTAACCTAACCCTAATTTTCTCCATTATATGCCTCGATTCTCAGCCTGACCAGTCCCGGAAGCCTAGCATCTAACCCTAAAAGCCTTTAATTACATACTGAACGCTCAATTCAATCCCTAACTCCACATTCCAACGCAAACTCCCAGTCCCGGAAGCCTGGCTTCTAACCCTAAAAGCCTTTAATTACATACTGAACGCTCAATTCAATCCCTAACTCCACATTCCAACCCAAACTACCAGTCCCGGAAGCCTGGCTTCTAACCCTAAAAGCCTTTAGTTACATACTGAACGCTCAATTCAATCCCTAACTCCTCATTCCAACCCTAACTCTCAATGCAGTCCATCCTATCCCAACGCAAATTCCAACGTCCTATTCCACGCTAAAATTTTGATGCCGAATTCCAATTTACCTCTTAGGAGGAGAAAATATACTTTCTGATATACCAGCTGTGAATTCGCGTTTCACATTCCAACTGTCAACTCAGATTACAATACAAAACTACAACCGACATCCACATCTTAATGTCTTTCTCATATTGTATGTAATACCATACAACCGCTTGAAATTTCCCTAACAAACTCTCATACCAAAACCTAAGTTCCAAGTACACATACTTGATGCAAATATTACAGACTCACATTGTGTTTTGTTTTCCCCGAATTTTAATTCCAAAACATTTACCGAAACTTCTAATTAAAAATTCCAGCCTTAATGAGATGTTGAAAATTCACCCCAAATCTCACACTTCAGTACCAGGTTAAGACATAATTCCCAACCGCAAAGTCCTCTTCCACAGTCTAATGCTAACTTCCAATTCTTAATCCCAAATCTCAGTTCTCAGATCCACATTGCACTTCCGAATTCCACTTCCGAGTTCCACTTCCAGTTCCGAATTCCACTTCCTAATTCCACTTCTCAACCCCAATTCCAAGTTCCAGGTGCAAATTGCGATTCTAAATTTCAGTTCCACATGCCAGTTCCAAAATCCTATTCCAAATTCCAATTTCAAATTCTACTCTCTAAGTTTTCCTTTTAAATCCCACTTCCAAATTACACTCCCGAGTTCCAGTTTCACATTCGATTACTAAATTATTCTTCCAGATTCCACTCAGATTTTATAATCCACATTCTATTTCAAGATGCCACATTTCACTCTCGAAGCTTAATTTGATTGATATAATTCAATGATAACTTCTCAATGCCTATTCTGCCTTCTAAACCTAACCCTAAATATGCTCCATTATATCACTCGATTCTCAGCATGACCCGACGCGGAAGCCTGGCTTCTCAACCTAAGTGCCTTTCATTATATACTGAACGCTCGATTCAAAACCCTTACTCCTCATTCCATCTCTAACTCTATATGCAGTCCATCCAACCCAAACGGAAATTCCAACATCCTATCACGCGAAAATTTTGGTACCGAATTCCAATTTACATCTAAGGAAGGGAAATTATACTTTCCGTTACACCAGTTGGGAATTCCCGTTTCACATTCCAACTGTCAACTCAGATTACAATACAAAACGAAAAGCGACATCTACATCATAATGCCTTTCTGATATTGTATGTAATACCATACAACCGCTTGAAACTTACCTAACAAACTCTCATAACAAAACCTACGTACCTACCTAGTACACATATTTGACGCTAATATTACAGACACACATTGCTTTTAGTTTGCCCCGAAATTTAATACCAAAAATTTTACAGAAATTTCAAATTAAAAATTCCAGCCTTACTGAGACATTTGAAATTACCTTCGAAGCTCACGCTTCAGTACCAAATTAAAGCACAAATCCTAACTGCAAACTCGTGTTCCACAGTCTACTTTTAACTTCCAATTCTTAATCCCAAATCTCAGTTCTCAATTCCACATTGCACTTCCGAATTCCACTTCCACTTCCGAATTCCACTTCTCAACCCCAATTCCAAGTTCCAGTTCCAAATTGCGATTCTAAATTTCAGTTCCACATGCCAGTTCTAAAATCCTATTCCAAATTCCACTAAGTTTTTCTTCCCAATTCCACTTCCGAATTCCACTCCCAAGTACCAGTTTCACCTTCGAGTACTAAACTCTTCTTCCAGATTCCATTCTGATTTCATAATGCACATTCTATTTCCAAATACCACATTTCCCTTCAGAAGCATAACTTGATTCATGTAATCCAATGATAAATTATCAATGCCTATTATGCCTTCTAACACTAACCCTAATGTGCTCCATTATATCACTCGATTCTCAGCCTGACCAGACCCGGAAGCCTGGCTTCTAACCCTAAAGGCCTTTCATTATATACTGAACGCTCAATTCAATCCCTATCTCCTTATTCCAACGCTAACTCTCAATGCAGTCCATCGTATCCAAATGCAACTTCCAACGTCCTATTCCACGCTAAAATTTTGATGCCGAATTCCAATTTAAGTCTTAGATAGAGAAATTATACTTTCCGATATACCAGCTGTGAATTCGCGTTTCACCTTCCAACTGTCAACTCAGATTACAATACAAAACTACAACCGACATCCACATCTTAATGTCTTTCTCATATTGTATGTAATACCATACAGCCGCTTGAAATTTCCCTAACAAAGTCTCATACCAATAGCTAATTTCCTAGTACACATATTTGACGCAAATATTACAGACTCACATTGTTTTTAGTTTTCCCCGAATTTTAATTCCAAAACTTTTACCGAAACTTCTAATTAAAAATTCCAGCCTTAATGAGATGTTGGAAATTCACCCCAGAGCTCACACTTCAGGACCAAGTTAAGACAAAAATTCCAACAGCAAAGTCCTCTAACAACGTCTAATGCTAACTTCCAATTCTTCCTCCCAAATCTCAGTTCTCTGTGCCACATTGCACTTCCGAATTCCACTTCTGAGTTCCACTTCCAGTTCCAAATTCCACTTCCGAATTCCACTTCTCAACCACAATTCCAAGTTCGAGTTGCAAACTGCCCTTCTAAATTTCAGTTCCACATGCCAGTTTCAAAATCCTATTCCAAATTCCAATTTCAAATTCCACTCTCTAAGTTTTCCTTTCAAATTCCACTTCCAAATTACACTCCCGAGTTCCAGTTACACATTCTAGTACTAAACTCTTCTTCCATATTCCATTCTGATTTCATAATCCACATTCTATTTCCAAATGCCACATTTCACTCTGGAAGCTTAACTTGATTGATATAATTCAATGATAACTTCTCAATGCCTATTGCCTTCTAAACGTAACCCTAAATGTGCTCCATTATATCACTCGATTCTCAGCCTGACCAGACCCGGAAGCCTGGCTTCTAACCCTAAGTGCCTTTCATTATATACTGAACGCTCGATTCAAAACCCTAACTCCTCATTCCAACTCTACCTCTACATGCAGTCCATCCTACCCAAACGCAACTGCCAACATCCTATCACGCGAAAATTTTGGTACCGAATTCCAATTTACATCTTAGGAAGGAAAATTAAACTTTCCGTTATACCAGTTGTGAATTCGCATTTCACATTCCAACTGTCAACTCAGATTACAATACAAAACGAAAAGCGACATCCACATCACAATGCCTTTCTGATATTGTATGTAATACCATACAACGGATTGAAACTTACGTAACAAAATCTCTTAACAAAACCTACGTTCCTAGTATAAATATTTGATGCAAATATTACAGACACACATTGTGTTTTGTTTTCCCCGAATTTTAATACCAAAAATTTTACGGAAACTTCTAATTAAAAATTCCAGCCTTACTGAGATATTTGAAATTCACTTCGAAGCTCACGCTTCAGTACCAAGTTAAAACACAAATCGTGACTGCAAACTCCTGTTCCACAATCTTATTCTAGCTTGCAATTCTTAATCCCCAATCTCAGTTCTCAGTTCCACATTGCACTTCCGAGGTCCACTTTCAGTTCCGAATTCCACTTCCGAATTCCACTTCTCCACTTCCATTCCAAGTTCCAATTGCAAATTGCGATTCTAAATTTCAGTTCCACATGCCAGTTCTAAAATCCTATTCCAAATTCCACTAAGTTTTTCTTCCCAATTCCACTTCCGAATTCCACTCCCAAGTTCCAGTTTCACATTCGAGTACTAAACTCTTCTTCCAGATTCCATTCTGATTTCATAATCCACATTCTATTCCAAATACCACATTTCTCTTCAGAAGCATAACTTGATTCATGTAAATTTCAATTCCACATGCCAGTACCAAAATCCTATTCCAAATTCCAATTTCAAATTCCACTCTCTAAGTTTTCCTTTCAAATTCCAATTCCAAATTACACTCCCGAATTCCAGTTTCACATTCGAGTACTAAACTCTTCTTCCATATTCCATTCTGATTTCATAATCCACATTCTATTTCCAAATGCCACATTTCACTCTGGAAGCTTAACTTGATTGATATAATTCAATGATAACTTCTCAATGCCTATTCTGCCTTCTAAACGTAACCCTAAATGTGCCCCATTATATCACTCGATCCTCAGTCTGACCAGACCCGGAAGCCTGGCTTCTAACCCTAAGTGCCTTTCATTATATACTGAACGCTCGATTCAAAACCCTAACTCCTCATTCCAACTCTAACTCTATATGCAGTCCATCCTACCCAAACGCAACTGCCAACATCCTATCACGCGAAAATTTTGGTACCGAATTCCAATTTACATCTTAGGAAGGAAAATTATACTTTCCGTTATACCAGTTGTGAATTCGCGTTTCACATTCCAACTGTCAACTCAGATTACAATACAAAACGAAAAGCGACATCCACATCATAATGCCTTTCTGATATTGTATGTAATACCATACAACGGATTGAAACATACGTAACAAAATCTCTTAACAAAACCTACGTTCCTAGTACACATAATTGACGCAAATATTACAGACACACATTCTGTTTTGCTTTCCCCAAATTTTAATACCAAAAATTTTACGGAAAATACTAATTAAAAATTCCAGCCTTACTGAGATGTTTGAAATTCACTTCGAAGCTCACGCTTCAGTACCAAGTTAAAACACAAATCCTAACTGCAAACTCCTGTTCCACAGTCTTATTCTAACTTCCAATTCTTAATCCCCAATCTCAGTTCTCAGTTCCACATTGCACTTCCGAGTTCCACTTTCAGTTCCGAATTCCACTTCCGAATTCCACTTCTCAACTCCCATTCCACGTTCCACTTGCAAATTGCGATGCTAAATTTCAGTTCCACATGCCAGTTCTAAAATCCTATTCCAAATTCCACTAAGTTTTTCTTCCCAATTCCACGTCCGCATTTTACTCCCAACTTCCAGTTTCACATTCGAGTACTAAACTCTTCTTCCAGATTCCATTCTGATTTCATAATCCGCATTCTATTTCCAAATACCACATTTCACTTCCGAAGCAGAACTTGATTCATGAAATCCAATGATAACTTATCAATGCCTATTATGCCTTCTTAACCTAACCCTAATTTTCTCCATTATATGCCTCGATTCTCAGCCTGACCAGTCCCGGAAGCCTAGCATCTAACCCTAAAAGCCTTTAATTACATACTGAACGCTCAATTCAATCCCTAACTCCACATTCCAACGCAAACTCCCAGTCCCGGAAGCCTGGCTTCTAACCCTAAAAGCCTTTAATTACATACTGAACGCTCAATTCAATCCCTAACTCCACATTCCAACCCAAACTACCAGTCCCGGAAGCCTGGCTTCTAACCCTAAAAGCCTTTAGTTACATACTGAACGCTCAATTCAATCCCTAACTCCTCATTCCAACCCTAACTCTCAATGCAGTCCATCCTATCCCAACGCAAATTCCAACGTCCTATTCCACGCTAAAATTTTGATGCCGAATTCCAATTTACCTCTTAGGGGGAGAAAATATACTTTCTGATATACCAGCTGTGAATTCGCGTTTCACATTCCAACTGTCAACTCAGATTACAATACAAAACTACAACCGACATCCACATCTTAATGTCTTTCTCATATTGTATGTAATACCATACAACCGCTTGAAATTTCCCTAACAAACTCTCATACCAAAACCTAAGTTCCAAGTACACATACTTGATGCAAATATTACAGACTCACATTGTGTTTTGTTTTCCCCGAATTTTAATTCCAAAACATTTACCGAAACTTCTAATTAAAAATTCCAGCCTTAATGAGATGTTGAAAATTCACCCCAAATCTCACACTTCAGTACCAGGTTAAGACATAATTCCCAACCGCAAAGTCCTCTTCCACAGTCTAATGCTAACTTCCAATTCTTAATCCCAAATCTCAGTTCTCAGATCCACATTGCACTTCCGAATTCCACTTCCGAGTTCCACTTCCAGTTCCGAATTCCACTTCCTAATTCCACTTCTCAACCCCAATTCCAAGTTCCAGGTGCAAATTGCGATTCTAAATTTCAGTTCCACATGCCAGTTCCAAAATCCTATTCCAAATTCCAATTTCAAATTCTACTCTCTAAGTTTTCCTTTTAAATCCCACTTCCAAATTACACTCCCGAGTTCCAGTTTCACATTCGATTACTAAATTATTCTTCCAGATTCCACTCAGATTTTATAATCCACATTCTATTTCAAGATGCCACATTTCACTCTCGAAGCTTAATTTGATTGATATAATTCAATGATAACTTCTCAATGCCTATTCTGCCTTCTAAACCTAACCCTAAATATGCTCCATTATATCACTCGATTCTCAGCATGACCCGACGCGGAAGCCTGGCTTCTCAACCTAAGTGCCTTTCATTATATACTGAACGCTCGATTCAAAACCCTTACTCCTCATTCCATCTCTAACTCTATATGCAGTCCATCCAACCCAAACGGAAATTCCAACATCCTATCACGCGAAAATTTTGGTACCGAATTCCAATTTACATCTAAGGAAGGGAAATTATACTTTCCGTTACACCAGTTGGGAATTCCCGTTTCACATTCCAACTGTCAACTCAGATTACAATACAAAACGAAAAGCGACATCTACATCATAATGCCTTTCTGATATTGTATGTAATACCATACAACCGCTTGAAACTTACCTAACAAACTCTCATAACAAAACCTACGTACCTACCTAGTACACATATTTGACGCTAATATTACAGACACACATTGCTTTTAGTTTGCCCCGAAATTTAATACCAAAAATTTTACAGAAATTTCAAATTAAAAATTCCAGCCTTACTGAGACATTTGAAATTACCTTCGAAGCTCACGCTTCAGTACCAAATTAAAGCACAAATCCTAACTGCAAACTCGTGTTCCACAGTCTACTTTTAACTTCCAATTCTTAATCCCAAATCTCAGTTCTCAATTCCACATTGCACTTGCGAATTCCACTTCCACTTCCGAATTCTACTTCTCAACCCCAATTCCAAGTTCCAGTTCCAAATTGCGATTCTAAATTTCAGTTCCACATGCCAGTTCTAAAATCCTATTCCAAATTCCACTAAGTTTTTCTTCCCAATTCCACTTCCGAATTCCACTCCCAAGTACCAGTTTCACCTTCGAGTACTAAACTCTTCTTCCAGATTCCATTCTGATTTCATAATGCACATTCTATTTCCAAATACCACATTTCCCTTCAGAAGCATAACTTGATTCATGTAATCCAATGATAAATTATCAATGCCTATTATGCCTTCTAACACTAACCCTAATGTGCTCCATTATATCACTCGATTCTCAGCCTGACCAGACCCGGAAGCCTGGCTTCTAACCCTAAAGGCCTTTCATTATATACTGAACGCTCAATTCAATCCCTATCTCCTTATTCCAACGCTAACTCTCAATGCAGTCCATCGTATCCAAATGCAACTTCCAACGTCCTATTCCACGCTAAAATTTTGATGCCGAATTCCAATTTAAGTCTTAGATAGAGAAATTATACTTTCCGATATACCAGCTCTGAATTCGCGTTTCACATTCCAACTGTCAACTCAGATTACAATACAAAACTACAACCGACATCCACATCTTAATGTCTTTCTCATATTGTATGTAATACCACACAACCACTTGAAATTTCCCTAACAAACTCTCTTACGAAAAGCTAAGTTCCTAGTACACATTTTTGACGCAAATATTACAGACTCACATTGTGTTTTGTTTTCCCCGAATTTTAATTCCAAAACTTTTACCGAAACTTCTAATTAAAAATTCCAGCCTTAATGAGATGTTGGAAATTCACCCCAAACTCACACTTCAGTACCAAGTTAAGACATAAATCCCAACAGCAAAGTCCTCTTCCACAGTCTAATGCTAACTTCCAATTCTTCAACCCAAATCTCAGTTCTCAGTTCCACATTGCACTTCCGAATTCCACGTTTGAGTTCCTCTTCCAGTTCCGAATTCCACTTCCGAATTCCACTTCTCAACCCCAATTACAAGTTCCAGGTGCAAATTGCGATTCTAAATTTCAGTTCCACATGCCAGTACCAAAATCCTATTCCAAATTCCAATTTCAAATTCCACTCTCTAAGTTTTCCTTTCCAATTCCACTTCCAAATTACACTCCCGAATTCCAGTTTCACATTCGATTACTAAACACTTCTTCCATATTCCATTCTGATTTCATAATCCACATTCTATTTCCAAATGCCACATTTCACTCTGGAAGCTTAACTTGATTGATATAATTCAATGATAACTTCTCAATGCCTATTCTGCCTTCTAAACCTCACCCTAAATGTGCTCCATTATATCACTCGATTCTCAGCCTGACCAGACCCGGAAGCCTGGCTTCTAACCCTAAGTGCCTTTCATTATATACTGAACGCTCGATTCAAAACCCTAACTCCTCATTCCAACTCTAACTCTATATGCAGTCCATCCTACCCAAACGCAACTGCCAACATCCTATCACGCGACAATTTTGGTACCGAATTCCAATTTACATCTTAGGAAGGAAAATTATACTTTCCGTTATACCAGTTGTGAATTCGCGTTTCACATTCCAACTGTCAACTCAGATTACAATACAAAACGAAAAGCGACATCCACATCATAATGCCTTTCTGATATTGTATGTAATACCATACAACGGATTGAAACTTACGTAACAAAATCTCTTAACAAAACCTACGTTCCTAGTACACATATTTGACGCAAATATTACAGACAAACATTGTGTTTTGTTTTCCCCGAATTTTAATACCAAAAATTTTACGGAAAATTCTAATTAAAAATTCCAGCCTTACTGAGATGTTTGAAATTCACTTCGAAGCTCACGCTTCAGTACAAAGTTAAAACACAAATCCTAACTGCAAACTCCTGTTCCACAGTCTTATTCTAACTTCCAATTCTTAATCCCGAATCTCAGTTCTCAGTTCCACATTGCACTTCCGAGTTCCACTTTCAGTTCCGAATTCCACTTCCGAGTTCCACTTCTCAACTCCCATTCCACGTTCCAGTTGAAAATTGCGATGCTAAATTTCAGTTCCACATGCCAGTTCTAAAATCCTATTCCAAATTCCACTAAGTTTTTCTTCCCAATTCCACGTCCGAATTTCACTCCCAACTTCCAGTTAAACATTCGAGTACTAAACTCTTCTTCCAGATTCCATTCTGATTTCATAATCTGCATTTTATTTCGAAATACCACATTTCACTTCCGAAGCAGAACTTGATTCATGAAATCCAATGATAACTTATCAATGCCTATTATGCCTTCTTATCCTAACCCTAATTTTCTCCGTTATATGCCTCGATTCTCAGCCTGACCAGTCCCGGAAGCCTAGCATCTAACCCTAAAAGAATTTAATTACATACTGAACGCTCATTTCAATCCCTAATTCCTCATTCCAACCCTAACTCTCAATGCAGTCCATCCTATCCAACGCAAATTCCAACGTCCTATTCCACGCTAAAATTTTGATGCCGAATTCCAATTTACCTCGTAGGAGGAGAAACTATACTTTCCGATATACCAGCTGTGAATTCGCGTTTCACATTCCAACTGTCAACTCAGATTACAATACAAAACTACAACCGACATCCACATCTTAATGTCTTTCTCATATTGTATGTAATACCATACAACCGCTTGAAATTTCCCTAACAAACTCTCATACCAAAACCTAAGTTCCAAGTACACATACTTGATGCAAATATTACAGACTCTCATTGTGTTTTGTTTTCCCCGAATTTTAATTCCAAAACATTTACCGAAACTTCTAATTAAAAATTCCAGCCTTAATGAGATGTTCGAAATTCACCCCAAAGATCACACTTCAGTACCAAGGTAAGACAAAAATCCCAACTGCAAAGTCCTCTTCCAAAGTCTAATGCTAACTTCCAATTCTTCATCCCAAATCTCAGTTCTCAGTTCCACATTGCACTTCCGAATTCCACTTTTGAGTTCCTCTTCCAGTTCCGAATTCCACTTCCGAATTCCACATCTCAAACCCAATTCCAAGTTCCAGTTGCAAATTGCGCTTCTAAATTTCAGTTCCACATGCAAGTTCCAAAATCCTATTCCAAATTCCAATTTCAGATTCCACTCTCTAAGTTTTCCTTTCAAATTCCACTTCCAAATTACACTCCCAAATTCCAGTTTCACTTTCGAGTACTAAACTCTTCTTCCATATTCCCTTCTGATTTCATAATCCACATACTATTTCCAAATGCCACATTTCACTCTGGAAGCTTAACTTGATTGATATAATTCAATGATAACTTCTCAATGCCTATTCTGCCTTCTAAACCTAACGCTAATGTGCTCCATTATATCACTCGATTCTCAGCCTGACCAGACCCGGAAGCCTGGCTTCTAACCCTAAAGGCCTTTTATTATATACTGAACGCTCAATTCAATCCCTATCTCCTCATTCCAACCCTAACTCTCAATGCAGTCCATCGTATCCAAATGCAACTTCCAACGTCCTATTCCACGCTAAAATTTTGATGCCGAATTCCAATTTAAGTCTTAGATAGAGAAATTATACTTTCCGATATACCAGCTGTGAATTCGCGTTTCACATTCCAACTGTCAACTCAGATTACAATACAAAACTACAACCGACATCCACATCTTAATGTCTTTCTCATATTGTATGTAATACCATACAACCACTTGAAATTTACCTAACAAACTCTCTTACCAAAACCTAAGTTCCTAGTAAACATATTTGACGCAAATATTACAGACTCACATTGTGTGTTGTTTTCACCGAATTTTAATTCCTAAACTTTTACCGAAACTTCTAATTAAAAATTCCAGCATTAATGAGATGTACGAAATTCACCCCAAAGATCACACTTCAGTACCAAGGTAAGACAAAAATCCCAACAGGAAAGTCCTCTTCCAAAGTCTAATGCTAACTTCCAATTCTTCATCCCAAATCTCAGTTCTCAGTTCCACATTGCACTTCCGAATTCCACTTTTGAGTTCCCCTTCCAGTTCCGAATTCCACTTCCGAATTCCACTTCTCAACCCCAATTCCAAGTTCCAGTTGCAAATTGCGCTTCTAAATTTCAGTTCCACATGCCAGTTCCAAAATCCTATTCCAAATTCCAATTTCAGATTCCACTCTCTAAGTTTTCCTTTCAAATTCCACTTCCAAATTACACTCCCGAATTCCACTTTCACATTCGAGTACTAAACTCTTCTTCCAGATTCCCTTCTGATTTCATAATCCACATACTGTTTCCAAATGCCACCTCTCACTCTCGAAGCTTAACTTGATTGATATAAATCAATGATAACTTCTCAATGCCTATTCTGCCTTCTAAACCTAACGCTAATGTGCTCCATTATATCACTCGATTCTCAGCCTGACCAGACCCGGAAGCCTGGCTTCTAACCCTAAAGGCCTTTCATTATATACTGAACGCTCAATTCAATCCCTATCTCCTCATTCCAACCCTAACTCTCAATGCAGTCCACAGTATCCAAATGCAACTTCCAACGTCCTATTCCACGCTAAAATTTTGATGCCGAATTCCAATTTAAGTATTAGATAGAGAAATTATACTTTCCAATATACCAGCTCTGAATTCGCGTTTCACATTCCAACTGTCAACTCAGATTACAATACAAAATTACAACCGACATCCACATCTTAATGTCTTTCTCATATTGTATGTAATACCATACAACCGCTTGAAATTTCCCTAACAAACTCTCTTACCAAAAGCTAAGTTCCTAGTACACATATTTGACGCAAATATTACAGACTCACATTGTTTTTTGTTTTCCCCGAATTTTAATTCCAAAACTTTTACCGAAACTTCTAATTAAAAATTCCAGCCTTAATGAGATGTTGGAAATTCACCCCAAAGATCACACTTCAGTACCAAGTTAAGACAAAAATCCCAACAGCAAAGTCCTCTTCCAAAGTCTAATGCTAACTTCCAATTCTTCATCCCAAATCTCAGTTCCACATTGCACTTCCGAATTCCACTTTTCAGTTCCTCTTCCAGTTCTGAATTCCACTTCCGAATTCCACTTCTAAACCCCAATTCCAAGTTCCAGTTGCAAATTGCGCTTCTAAATTTCAGTTCCACATGCCAGTTCCAAAATCCTATTCCAAATTCCAATTTCAAATTCCACTCTCTAAGTTTTCCTTTCAAATTCCACTTCCAAATTACACTCCCGAATTCCAGTTTCACATTCAAGTACTAAACTCTTCTTCCATATTCCGTTCTGATTTCATAATCCACATTCTATTTCCAAATACCACATTTCACGCTCGAAGCTTAACTTCATTGATATAATTCAATGATAACTTCTCAATGCCTATTCTGCCTTCTAAACGTAACCCTAAATGTGCTCCATTATTTCACTCGATTCTCAGCCTGACCAGACCCGGAAGCCTGGATTCTAACCCTAAGTGCCTTTCATTATATACTGAACGCTCAATTCAATCCCTAACTCCACATTCCAACCCTAACTACCAGTCCCGGAAGCCTGACTTCTAACCCTAAAAGTCTTTAATTACATACTGAACGCTCAATTCAATCCCTAACTCCTCATTCCAACCCTAACTCTCAATGCAGTTCATCCTATCCCAACGCAAATTCCAACATCCTATTCCACGCTAAAATTTTGATGCCGAATTCCAATTTACCTCATAGGAAGAGAAATTATACTTTCGATATACCAGCTGTGATGTCGCGTTTCACATTACAACTGTCAACTCAGATTACAATACAACACTACAACCGACATCCACATCTTAATATCTTTCTCATATTGTATGTAATACCATACAACCGCTTGAAATTTCCCTAACAAACTCTCATACCAAAACCTAAGTTCCAAGTATACATACTTGATGCAAATATTACAGACTCACATTGTGTTTTGTTTTCCCCGAATGTTAATTCCAAAACTTTTCCCGAAACTTCTAATTAAAAATTCCAGCCTTAATGAGATGTTGAAAATTCACCCCAAAGCTCACACTTCAGTACCAGGTTAAGACATAATTCCAACCCGCAAAGTCCTCTTCCACAGTCTAATGCTAACTTCCAATTCTTAATCCCAAATCTTAGTTTTCAGATCCACATTGCACTTCTGAATACCACTTCCGAGTTCCACTTCCAGTCCCGAATTCCACTTCCGAATTCAACTTCTCAACCCCAATTCCAAGTTCCAGGTGCAAATTGCGATTCTAAATTTCAGTTCCACATGCCAGTTCCAAAATCCTATTCCAAATTCCAATTTCAAATTCTACTCTCTAAGTTTTCCTTTTAAATCCCACTTGCAAATTACACTCCCGAATTCCAGTATCACATTCGAGTACTACATTCTTCTTCCAGATTCCACTCAGATTTTATAATCCACATTCTATTTCAAGATGCCACATTTCACTCTCGAAGCTTAATTTGATTGATATAATTCAATGATAACTTCTCAATGCCTATTCTGCCTTCTAAACCTAACCCTAAATATGCTCCATTATATCACTCGATTCTCAGCATGACCCGACGCGTAAGCCTGGCTTCTCACCCTAAGTGTCTTTCATTATATACTGAACGCTCGATTCAAAACCCTAACTCCTCATTCCATCTCTAACTCCGTATGCAGTCCATCCAACCCAAACGGAAATTCCAACATCCTATCACGCGAAAATTTTGGTACCGAATTCCAATTTACATCTAAGGAAGGGAAATTATACATTCCGTTACACCAGTTGGGAATTCCCGTTTCACATTCCAACTGTCAACTCAGATTACAATACAAAACGAAAAGCGACATCTACATCATAATGCCTTTCTGATATTGTATGTAATACCATACAACCGCTTGAAACTTACCTAACAAACTCTCATAACAAAACCTACGTACCTACCTAGTACACATATTTGACGCTAATATTACAGACACACATTGCTTTTAGTTTGTCCCGAATTTTAATACCAAAAATTTTACAGAAACTTCAAATTAAAAATTCCAGCCTTACTGAGACATTTGAAATTACCTTCGAAGGTCACGCTTCAGTACCAAATTAAAGCACAAATCCTAACTGCAAACTCCTGTTCCACAGTCTACTTTTAACTTCCAATTCTTCATCCCAAATCTCAGTTCTCAATTCCACATTGCACTTCCGAATTCCACTTCCACTTCCGATTTCCACTTCCACTTCCGAATTCCACTTCTCAACCCCAATTCCAAGTTCCAGTTCCAAATTGCGATTCTAAATTTCAGTTCCACATGCCAGTTCTAAAATCCTATTCCAAATTCCACTAAGTTTTTCTTCCCAATTCCACTTCCGAATTCCACTCCCAAGTTCCAGTTTCACCTTCGAGTACTAAACTCTTCCTCCAGATTCCATTCGGATTTCATAATGCACATTCTATTTCCAAATACCACATTTCTCTTCAGAAGCATAACTTGATTCATGTAATGCACTGATAAATTATCAATGCCTATTATGCCTTCTAACACTAACCCTAATGTGCTCCATTATATCACTCGATTCTCAGCCTGACCAGACCCGGAAGCCTGGCTTCTAACCCTAAAGGCCTTTCATTATATACTGAACGCTCAATTCAATCCCTATCTCCTCATTCCAACCCTAACTCTCAATGCAGTCCATCGTATCCAAACGCAACTTCCAACGTCCTATTCCACGCTGAAATTTTGATGCCGAATTCCAATTTAAGTCTTAGATAGAGAAATTATACTTTCCAATATACCAGCTCTGAATTCGCTTTTCACATTCCAACTGTCAACTCAGATTACAATACAAAACTACAACCGACATCCACATCTTAATGTCTTTCTCATATTGTATGTAATGCCATACAACCGCTTGAAATTTCCCTAACAAACTCTCTTACCAAAAGCTAAGTTCCTAGTACACATATTTGACGCAAATATTACAGACTCACATTGTTTTTTGTTTTCCCCGAATTTTAATTCCAAAACTTTTACCGAAACTTCTAATTAAAAATTCCAGCCTTAATGAGATGTTGGAAATTCACCCCAAAGATGACACTTCAGTACCAAGTTAAGACAAAAATCCCAACAGCAAAGTCCTCTTCCAAAGTCTAATGCTAACTTCCAATTCTTAATCCCCAATCTCAGTTCTCAGTTCCACACTGCACTTCCGAGTTCCACTTTCAGTTCCGAATTCCACTTCCGAATTCCACTTCTCAACACCAGTTCCAAGTTCCAGTTGCAAATTGCGCTTCGAAATTTCAGTTCCACATGCCAGTTCCAAAATCCTATTCCAAATTCCAATTTCAAATTCCACTCTCTAAGTTTTCCTTTCAAATTCCACTTCCAAATTCCACTCCCGAATTCCAGGTTCACATTGGAGTACTAAAATCTTCTTTCATATTCCATTCTGACTTCATAATCCACATTCTATTTCAAAATGCCACATTTCACTCTGGAAGCTTAACTTGATTGATATAATTCAATGATAACTTCTTAATGCCTATTCTGCCTTCTAAACCTAACCCTAAATGTGCTCCATTATATCACTCGATTCTCAGCATGACCAGACCCGGAAGCCTGGCTTCTAACCCTAAGTGCCTTTCATTATATACTGAACGTTCGATTCAAAATCCTAACTCCTCATTCCAACTCTAACTCTATATGCAGTCCATCCTACCCAAACGCAACTGCCAACATCCTATCACGCGAAAATTTTGGTACCGAATTCCAATTTACATCTTAGGAAGGAAAATTATACTTTCCGTTATACCAGTTGTGAATTCGCGTTTCACATTCCAACTGTCAACTCAGATTACAATATAAAACGAAAAGCGACATCCACATCATAATGCCTTTCTGATATTGTATGTAATACCATACAACGGATTGAAACTTACGTAACAAAATCTCTTAACAAAACCTACGTTCCTAGTACACATATTTGACGCAAATATTACAGACACACATTGTGTTTTTTTTTTCCCCGAATTTTAATACCAAAAATTTTACGGAAACTTCTAATTAAAAATTCCAGCCTTACTGAGATGTTTGAAATTCACTTCGAAGCTCACGCTTCAGTACCAAGTTAAAACACAAATCCTAACTGCAAACTCCTGTTCCACAGTCTTATTCTAACTTCCAATTCTTAATCCCCAATCTCAGTTCTCAGTTCCACATTGCACTTCCGAGTTCCACTTTCAGTTCCGAATTCCACTTCCGAATTCCACTTCTCAACTCCCATTCCAAGTTCCAGTTGCAAATTGCGATTCTAAATTTCAGTTCCACATGCCAGTTCTAAAATCTTATTCCAAATTCCACTAAGTTTTTCTTCCCAATTCCACGTCCGCATTTCACTCCCAACTTCCAGTTTAACATTCGAGTACTAAACTCTTCTTCCAGATTCCATTCTGATTTCATAATCCGCATTCTATTTCCAAATACCACATTTCACTTCCGAAGCAGAACTTGATTCATGAAATCCAATGATAACTTATCAATGCCTATTATGCCTTCTTATCCTAACCCTAATTTTCTCCATTATATGCTTCGATTCTCAGCCTGACCAGTCCCGGAAGCCTAGCATCTAACCCTAAAAGCCTTTAATTACATACTAAACGCTCAATTCAATCCCTAACTCCTCATTGCAACCCTAACTACCAGTCCCGGAAGCCTGGCTTCTAACCCTAAAAGCCTTTAATTACATACTGAACGCTCAATTCAATCCCTAACTCCTCATTCCAACCCTAACTCTCAATGCAGTCCATCCTATCCCAACGCAAATTCCAACGTCCTATTCCACGCTAAAATTTTGATGCCGAATTCCAATTTACCTCTTAGGAGGAGAAAATATACTTTCCGATATACCAGCTGTGAATTCGCGTTTCACATTCCAACTGTCAAATCAGATTACAATAGAAAACTACAACCGACATCCACATCTTAATGTCTTTCTCATATTGTATGTAATACCATACAACCGCTTGAAATTTCCCTAACAAACTCTCTTACCAAAACCTAAGTTCCAAGTACACATACTTGATGCAAATATTACAGACTCACATTGTGTTTTGTTTTCCCCGAATTTTATTTCCAAAACTTTTACCGTAACTTCTAATTAAACATTCAAGCCTTAATGAGATGTTGAAAATTCACCCCAAAGCTCACACTTCAGTACCAGGTTAAGACATAATTCCAACCCGCAAAGTCCTCTTCCACAGTCTAATGCTAACTTCCAATCCTTATTCCCAAATCTCAGTTCTCAGATCCACATTGCACTTCCGAATTCCACTTCTGAGTTCCACTTCCAGTTCCAAATTCCACTTCTGAATTCCACTTCTCAACCCCAATTCCAAGTTCCAGGTGCAAATTGCGATTCTAAATTTCAGTTCCACATGCCAGTTCCAAAATCCTATTCCAAGTTCCAATTTCAAATTCTACTCTCTAAGTTTTCCTTTTAAATCCCACTTGCAAATTACACTCCCGAGTTCCAGTTTCACATTCGAGTACTAAATTCTTCTTCCAGATTCCACTCAGATTTTATAATCCACATTCTATTTCAAGATGCCACATTTCACTCTCGAAGCTTGATTTGATTGATATAATTCAATGACAACTTCTCAATGCCTATTCTGCCTTCTAAACCTAACCCTAAATGTGCTTCATTATATCACTCGATTCTCAGCATGACCCGACGCGGAAGCCTGGCTTCTCAACCTAAGTGCCTTTCATTATATACTGAACGCTCGATTCAAAACCCTAACTCCTCATTCCATCTCTAACTCTATATGCAGTCCATCCAACACAAACGGAAATTCCAACATCCTATCACGCGAAAATTTTGGTACCGAATTCCAATTTACATCTAAGGAAGGGAAATTATACTTTCCGTTACACCAGTTGGGAATTCCCGTTTCACATTCCAACTGTCAACTCAGATTACAATACAAAACGAAAAGCGACATCTACATCATAATGCCTTTCTGATATTGTATGTAATACCATACAACCGCTTGAAACTTACCTAACAAACTCTCATAACAAAACCTACGAACCTAGTACACATATTTGACGCAAATATTACAGACACACATTGCTTTTAGTTCTCCCCGAATTTTAATACCAAAAATTTTACAGAAACTTCAAATTAAAAATTCCAGCCTTACTGAGACATTTGAAATTACCTTCGAAGCTCACGCTTCAGTACCAAATTAAAGCACAAAACCTAACTGCAAACTCCTGTTCCACAGTCTACTTTTAACTTCCAATTCTTAATCCCAAATCTTGGTTCTCAATTCCACATTGCACTTCCGAATTCCACTTCCACTTCCGAATTCCACTTCTCAAGCCCAATTCCAAGTTCCAGTTCCAATTTGCGATTCTAAATTTCAGTTCCACATGCCACTTCTAAAATCCTATTCCAAATTCCACTAAGTTTTTCTTCCCAATTCCACTTCCGAATTCCACTCCCAAGTTCCAGTTTCACCTTCGCGTACTAAACTCTTCTTCCAGATTCCTTTCGGATTTCATAATGCACATTCTATTTCCAAATACCACATTTCTCTTCAGAAGCATAACTTGATTCATGTAATGCACTGATAAATTATCAATGCCTATTATGCCTTCTAACACTAACCCTAATGTGCTCCATTATATCACTCGATTCTCAGCCTGACCAGACCCGGAAGCCTGGCTTCTAACCCTAAAGGCCTTTCATTATATACTGAACGCTCAATTCAATCCCTATCTCCTCATTCCAACCCTAACTCTCAATGCAGTCCACAGTATCCAAATGCAACTTCCAACGTCCTATTCCACGCTAAAATTTTGATGCCGAATTCCAATTTAAGTCTTAGATAGAGAAATTATACTTTCCAATATACCAGCTCTGAATTCGCGTTTCACATTCCAACTGTCAACTCAGATTACAATACAAAACTACAACCGACATCCACATCTTAATGTCTTTCTCATATTGTATGTAATACCATACAACCGCTTGAAATTTCCCTAACAAACTCTCTTACCAAAAGCTAAGTTCCTAGTACACATATTTGACGCAAATATTACAGACTCACATTGTTTTTTGTTTTCCCCGAATTTTAATTCCAAAACTTTTACCGAAACTTCTAATTAAAAATTCCAGCCTTAATGAGATGTTGGAAATTCACCCCAAAGATCACACTTCAGTACCAAGTTAAGACAAAAATCCCAACAGCAAAGTCCTCTTCCAAAGTCTAATGCTAACTTCCAATTCTTCATCCCAAATCTCAGTTCCACATTGCACTTCCGAATTCCACTTTTCAGTTCCTCTTCCAGTTCTGAATTCCACTTCCGAATTCCACTTCTAAACCCCAATTCCAAGTTCCAGTTGCAAATTGCGCTTCTAAATTTCAGTTCCACATGCCAGTTCCAAAATCCTATTCCAAATTCCAATTTCAAATTCCACTCTCTAAGTTTTCCTTTCAAATTCCACTTCCAAATTACACTCCCGAATTCCAGTTTCACATTCAAGTACTAAACTCTTCTTCCATATTCCGTTCTGATTTCATAATCCACATTCTATTTCCAAATGCCACATTTCACTCTGGAAGCTTAACTTGATTGATATAATTCAATGATAACTTCTCAATGCCTATTCTGCCTTCTAAACGTAACCCTAAATGTGCTCCATTATTTCACTCGATTCTCAGCCTGACCAGACCCGGAAGCCTGGATTCTAACCCTAAGTGCCTTTCATTATATACTGAACGCTCAATTCAATCCCTAACTCCACATTCCAACCCTAACTACCAGTCCCGGAAGCCTGACTTCTAACCCTAAAAGTCTTTAATTACATACTGAACGCTCAATTCAATCCCTAACTCCTCATTCCAACCCTAACTCTCAATGCAGTTCATCCTATCCCAACGCAAATTCCAACGTCCTATTCCACGCTAAAATTTTGATGCCGAATTCCAATTTACCTCATAGGAAGAGAAATTATACTTTCGATATACCAGTGGTGATGTCGCGTTTCACATTCCAACTGTCAACTCAGATTACAATACAACACTACAACCGACATCCACATCTTAATATCTTTCTCATATTGTATGTAATACCATACAACCGCTTGAAATTTCCCTAACAAACTCTCATACCAAAACCTAAGTTCCAAGTACACATACTTGATGCAAATATTACAGACTCACATTGTGTTTTGTTTTCCCCGAATGTTAATTCCAAAACTTTTCCCGAAACTTCTAATTAAAAATTCCAGCCTTAATGAGATGTTGAAAATTCACCCCAAAGCTCACACTTCAGTACCAGGTTAAGACATAATTCCAACCCGCAAAGTCCTCTTCCACAGTCTAATGCTAACTTCCAATTCTTAATCCCAAATCTTAGTTTTCAGATCCACATTGCACTTCTGAATACCACTTCCGAGTTCCACTTCCAGTCCCGAATTCCACTTCCGAATTCAACTTCTCAACCCCAATTCCAAGTTCCAGGTGCAAATTGCGATTCTAAATTTCAGTTCCACATGCCAGTTCCAAAATCCTATTCCAAATTCCAATTTCAAATTCTACTCTCTAAGTTTTCCTTTTAAATCCCACTTGCAAATTACACTCCCGAATTCCAGTATCACATTCGAGTACTACATTCTTCTTCCAGATTCCACTCAGATTTTATAATCCACATTCTATTTCAAGATGCCACATTTCACTCTCGAAGCTTAATTTGATTGATATAATTCAATGATAACTTCTCAATGCCTATTCTGCCTTCTAAACCTAACCCTAAATATGCTCCATTATATCACTCGATTCTCAGCATGACCCGACGCGTAAGCCTGGCTTCTCACCCTAAGTGTCTTTCATTATATACTGAACGCTCGATTCAAAACCCTAACTCCTCATTCCATCTCTAACTCTATATGCAGTCCATCCAACCCAACCGGAAATTCCAACATCCTATCACGCGAAAATTTTGGTACCGAATTCCAATTTACATCTAAGGAAGGGAAATTATACTTTCCGTTACACCAGTTGGGAATTCCCTTTTCACATTCCAACTGTCAACTCAGATTACAATACAAAACGAAAACCGACATCTACATCATAATGCCTTTCTGATATTGTATGTAATACCATACACCCGCTTGAAACTTCCCTAAAAAACTCTCATACCAAAACCTACGTACCTACCTAGAACACATATTTGACGCAAATATTACAGACACACATTGCTTTTAGTTTGTCCCGAATTTTAATACCAAAAATTTTACAGAAACTTCAAATTAAAAATTCCAGCCTTACTGAGACATTTGAAATTACCTTCGAAGGTCACGCTTCAGTACCAAATTAAAGCACAAATCCTAACTGCAAACTCCTGTTCCACAGTCTACTTTTAACTTCCAATTCTTAATCCCAAATCTCAGTTCTCAATTCCACATTGCACTTCCGAATTCCACTTCCACTTCCGATTTCCACTTCCACTTCCGAATTCCACTTCTCAACCCCAATTCCAAGTTCCAGTTCCAAATTGCGATTCTAAATTTCAGTTCCACATGCCAGTTCTAAAATCCTATTCCAAATTCCACTAAGTTTTTCTTCCCAATTCCACTTCCGAATTCCACTCCCAAGTTCCAGTTTCACCTTCGAGTACTAAACTCTTCCTCCAGATTCCATTCGGATTTCATAATGCACATTCTATTTCCAAATACCACATTTCTCTTCAGAAGCATAACTTGATTCATGTAATGCACTGATAAATTATCAATGCCTATTATGCCTTCTAACACTAACCCTAATGTGCTCCATTATATCACTCGATTCTCAGCCTGACCAGACCCGGAAGCCTGGCTTCTAACCCTAAAGGCCTTTCATTATATACTGAACGCTCAATTCAATCCCTATCTCCTCATTCCAACCCTAACTCTCAATGCAGTCCATCGTATCCAAACGCAACTTCCAACGTCCTATTCCACGCTGAAATTTTGATGCCGAATTCCAATTTAAGTCTTAGATAGAGAAATTATACTTTCCAATATACCAGCTCTGAATTCGCTTTTCACATTCCAACTGTCAACTCAGATTACAATACAAAACTACAACCGACATCCACATCTTAATGTCTTTCTCATATTGTATGTAATGCCATACAACCGCTTGAAATTTCCCTAACAAACTCTCTTACCAAAAGCTAAGTTCCTAGTACACATATTTGACGCAAATATTACAGACTCACATTGTGTTTTGTTTTCCCCGAATTTTAATTCCAAAACTTTTACCGAAACTTCTAATTAAAAATTCCAGCCTTAATGAGATGTTGGAAATTCACCCCAAAGATGACACTTCAGTACCAAGTTAAGACAAAAATCCCAACAGCAAAGTCCTCTTCCAAAGTCTAATGCTAACTTCCAATTCTTAATCCCCAATCTCAGTTCTCAGTTCCACACTGCACTTCCGAGTTCCACTTTCAGTTCCGAATTCCACTTCCGAATTCCACTTCTCAACACCAGTTCCAAGTTCCAGTTGCAAATTGCGCTTCGAAATTTCAGTTCCACATGCCAGTTCCAAAATCCTATTCCAAATTCCAATTTCAAATTCCACTCTCTAAGTTTTCCTTTCAAATTCCACTTCCAAATTCCACTCCCGAATTCCAGGTTCACATTGGAGTACTAAAATCTTCTTTCATATTCCATTCTGATTTCATAATCCACATTCTATTTCAAAATGCCACATTTCACTCTGGAAGCTTAACTTGATTGATATAATTCAATGATAACTTCTTAATGCCTATTCTGCCTTCTAAACCTAACCCTAATGTGCTCCATTATATCACTCGATTCTCAGCATGACCAGACCCGGAAGCCTGGCTTCTAACCCTAAGTGCCTTTCATTATATACTGAACGCTCGATTCAAAATCCTAACTCCTCATTCCAACTCTAACTCTATATGCAGTCCATCCTACCCAAACGCAACTGCCAACATCCTATCACGCGAAAATTTTGGTACCGAATTCCAATTTACATTTTAGGAAGGAAAATTATACTTTCCGTTATACCAGTTGTGAATTCGCGTTTCACATTCCAACTGTCAACTCAGATTACAATATAAAACGAAAAGCGACATCCACATCATAATGCCTTTCTGATATTGTATGTAATACCATACAACGGATTGAAACTTACGTAACAAAATCTCTTAACAAAACCTACGTTCCTAGTACACATATTTGACGCAAATATTACAGACACACATTGTGTTTTTTTTTTCCCCGAATTTTAATACCAAAAATTTTACGGAAACTTCTAATTAAAAATTCCAGCCTTACTGAGATGTTTGAAATTCACTTCGAAGCTCACGCTTCAGTACCAAGTTAAAACACAAATCCTAACTGCAAACTCCTGTTCCACAGTCTTATTCTAACTTCCAATTCTTAATCCCCAATCTCAGTTCTCAGTTCCACATTGCACTTCCGAGTTCCACTTTCAGTTCCGAATTCCACTTCCGAATTCCACTTCTCAACTCCCATTCCAAGTTCCAGTTGCAAATTGCGATTCTAAATTTCAGTTCCACATGCCAGTTCTAAAATCTTATTCCAAATTCCACTAAGTTTTTCTTCCCAATTCCACGTCCGCATTTCACTCCCAACTTCCAGTTTAACATTCGAGTACTAAACTCTTCTTCCAGATTCCATTCTGATTTCATAATCCGCATTCTATTTCCAAATACCACATTTCACTTCCGAAGCAGAACTTGATTCATGAAATCCAATGATAACTTATCAATGCCTATTATGCCTTCTTATCCTAACCCTAATTTTCTCCATTATATGCTTCGATTCTCAGCCTGACCAGTCCCGGAAGCCTAGCATCTAACCCTAAAAGCCTTTAATTACATACTAAACGCTCAATTCAATCCCTAACTCCTCATTGCAACCCTAACTACCAGTCCCGGAAGCCTGGCTTCTAACCCTAAAAGCCTTTAATTACATACTGAACGCTCAATTCAATCCCTAACTCCTCATTCCAACCCTAACTCTCAATGCAGTCCATCCTATCCCAACGCAAATTCCAACGTCCTATTCCACGCTAAAATTTTGATGCCGAATTCCAATTTACCTCTAAGGAGGAGAAAATATACTTTCCGATATACCAGCTGTGAATTCGCGTTTCACATTCCAACTGTCAAATCAGATTACAATAGAAAACTACAACCGACATCCACATCTTAATGTCTTTCTCATATTGTATGTAATACCATACAACCGCTTGAAATTTCCCTAACAAACTCTCTTACCAAAACCTAAGTTCCAAGTACACATACTTGATGCAAATATTACAGACTCACATTGTGTTTTGTTTTCCCCGAATTTTATTTCCAAAACTTTTACCGTAACTTCTAATTAAACATTCAAGCCTTAATGAGATGTTGAAAATTCACCCCAAAGCTCACACTTCAGTACCAGGTTAAGACATAATTCCAACCCGCAAAGTCCTCTTTCACAGTCTAATGCTAACTTCCAATCCTTATTCCCAAATCTCAGTTCTCAGATCCACATTGCACTTCCGAATTCCACTTCTGAGTTCCACTTCCAGTCCCGAATTCCACTTCCGAATTCAACTTCTCAACCCCAATTCCAAGTTCCAGGTGCAAATTGCGATTCTAAATTTCAGTTCCACATGCCAGTTCCAAAATCCTATTCCAAATTCCAATTTCAAATTCTACTCTCTAAGTTTTCCTTTTAAATCCCACTTGCAAATTACACTCCCGAGTTCCAGTTTCACATTCGAGTACTAAATTCTTCTTCCAGATTCCACTCAGATTTTATAATCCACATTCTATTTCAAGATGCCACATTTCACTCTCGAAGCTTAATTTGATTGATATAATTCAATGACAACTTCTCAATGCCTATTCTGCCTTCTAAACCTAACCCTAAATGTGCTTCATTATATCACTCGATTCTCAGCATGACCCGACGCGGAAGCCTGGCTTCTCAACCTAAGTGCCTTTCATTATATACTGAACGCTCGATTCAAAACCCTAACTCCTCATTCCATCTCTAACTCTATATGCAGTCCATCCAACACAAACGGAAATTCCAACATCCTATCACGCGAAAATTTTGGTACCGAATTCCAATTTACATCTAAGGAAGGGAAATTATACTTTCCGTTACACCAGTTGGGAATTCCCCTTTCACATTCCAACTGTCAACTCAGATTACAATACAAAACGAAAAGCGACATCTACATCATAATGCCTTTCTGATATTGTATGTAATACCATACAACCGCTTGAAACTTACCTAACAAACTCTCATAACAAAACCTACGAACCTAGTACACATATTTGACGCAAATATTACAGACACACATTGCTTTTAGTTCTCCCCGAATTTTAATACCAAAAATTTTACAGAAACTTCAAATTAAAAATTCCAGCCTTACTGAGACATTTGAAATTACCTTCGAAGCTCACGCTTCAGTACCAAATTAAAGCACAAAACCTAACTGCAAACTCCTGTTCCACAGTCTACTTTTAACTTCCAATTCTTAATCCCAAATCTTGGTTCTCAATTCCACATTGCACTTCCGAATTCCACTTCCACTTCCGAATTCCACTTCTCAAGCCCAATTCCAAGTTCCAGTTCCAATTTGCGATTCTAAATTTCAGTTCCACATGCCACTTCTAAAATCCTATTCCAAATTCCACTAAGTTTTTCTTCCCAATTCCACTTCCGAATTCCACTCCCAAGTTCCAGTTTCACCTTCGCGTACTAAACTCTTCTTCCAGATTCCTTTCGGATTTCATAATGCACATTCTATTTCCAAATACCACATTTCTCTTCAGAAGCATAACTTGATTCATGTAATGCACTGATAAATTATCAATGCCTATTATGCCTTCTAACACTAACCCTAATGTGCTCCATTATATCACTCGATTCTCAGCCTGACCAGACCCGGAAGCCTGGCTTCTAACCCTAAAGGCCTTTCATTATATACTGAACGCTGAATTCGATCCCTAAATCCTCACTCCAACCCTAACCCCCAATGCAGTCCACAGTATCCAAATGCAACTTCCAACGTCCTATTCCACGCTAAAATTTTGATGCTGAATTCCAATTTAAGTCTTAGATAGAGAAATTATACTTTCCAATATACCAGCTCTGAATTCGCGTTTCACATTCCAACTGTCAACTCAGATTACAATACAAAACTACAACCGACATCCACATCTTAATGTCTTTCTCATATTGTATGTAATACCATACAACCGCTTGAAATTTCCCTAACAAACTCTCTTACCAAAAGCTAAGTTCCTAGTACACATATTTGACGCAAATATTACAGACTCACATTGTGTTTTGTTTTCCCCGAATTTTAATTCCAAAACTTTTACCGAAACTTCTAATTAAAAATTCCAGCCTTAATGAGATGTTGGAAATTCACCCCAAAGATCACACTTCAGTTCCAAGTTAAGACAAAAATCCCAACAGCAAAGTCCTCTTCCAAAGTTTAATGCTAACTTCCAATTCTTCATCCCAAATCTCAGTTCTCAGTTCCACATTGCACTTCCGAATTCCACTTTTGAGTTCCTCTTCCAGTTCCGAATTCCACTTCCGAATTCCACTTCTCAACCCCAATTCCAAGTTCCACTTGCAAATTGCGCTTCTAAATTTCAGTTCCACATGCCAGTTCCAAAATCCTATTCCAAATTCCAATTTCAAATTCCACTCTCTAAGTTTTCCTTTCAAATTCCACTTCCAAATTACACTCCCGAATTCCAGTTTCACATTCGAGTACTAAACTCTTCTTCCTTATTCCATTCTGATTTCATAATCCACATTCTATTTCCAAATGCCACATTTCACTCTGGAATTCACTCTGGAAGCTTAACTTGATTGATATAATTCAATGATAACTTCTCAATGCCTATTCTGCCTTCTAAACCTAACCCTAAATGTGCTCCATTATATCACTCGATTCTCAGCCTGACCAGACCCGGAAGCCTGGCTTCTAACCCTAAGTGCCTTTCATTATATACTGAACGCTCGATTCAAAACCCTAACTCCTCATTCCAACTCTAACTCTATATGCAGTCCATCCTACCCAAACGCAACTGCCAACATCCTATCACGCGAAAATTTTGGTACCGAATTCCAATTTACATCTTAGGAAGGAAAATTATACTTTCCGTTATACCAGTTGTGAATTCGCGTTTCACATTCCAACTGTCAACTCAGATTACAATACAAAACGAAAAGCGACATCCACATCATAATGCCTTTCTGATGTTGTATGTAATACCATACAACGCATTGAAACTTACGTAACAAAATCTCTTAACAAAACCTACGTTCCTAGTACACATATTTGACGCAAATATTACAGACACACATTGTATTTTGTTTTAACCGAATTTTAACACCAAAAATTTTACGTAAACTTCCAATTAAAAATTCCAGCCTTACTGAGATGTTTGAAATTGACTTCGAAGCTCACGCTTCAGTACCAAGTTAAAACACAAATCCTAACTGCAAACTCCTGTTCCACAGTCTCATTCTAACTTCCAATTCTTAATCCCCAATCTCAGTTCTCAGTTCCACATTGCACTTCCGAGTTCCACTTTCAGTTCCGAATTCCACTTCCGAATTCTACTTCTCAACTCCCATTCCACGTTCCAGTTGCAAATTGCGATTCTAAATTTCCGTTCCACATGCCAGTTCTAAAATCCTATTCCGAATTCCACTAAGTTTTTCTTCCCAATTCCACGTCCGCATTTCACTCCCAACTTCCAGTTTCACATTCGAGTACTAAACTCTTCTTCCAGATTCCATTCTGATTTCATAATCCGCATTCTATTTCCAAATACCACATTTCACTTCCGAAGCAGAACTTGATTCATGAAATCCAATGATAACTTATCAATGCCTATTATGCCTTCTTATCCTAACCCTAATTTTCTCCATTATATGCTTCGATTCTCAGCCTGACCAGTCCCGGAAGCCTAGAATCTAAACCTAAAAGCCTTTAATTACATACTGAACGCTCAATTCAATCCCTAACTCCTCATTGCAACCCTAACTACCAGTCCCGGAAGCCTGGCTTCTAACCCTAAAAGCCTTTAATTACATACTGAACGCTCAATTCAATCCCTAACTCCTCATTCCAACCCTAACTCTCAATGCAGTCCATCCCATCCCAACGCAAATTCCAACGTCCTATTCCACGCTAAAATTTTGATGCCGAATTCCAATTTACCTCTAAGGAGGAGAAAATATACTTTCCGATATACCAGCTGTGAATTCGCGTTTCACATTCCAACTGTCAACTCAGATTACCATACAAAACTACAACCGACATCCACATCTTAATGTCTTTCTCATATTGTATGTAATACCATACAACCGCTTGAAATTTCCCTAACAAACTCTCATACCAAAACCTAAGTTCCACGTACACATACTTGATGCAAATATTACAGACTCACATTGTGTTTTGTTTTCCCCGAATTTTAATTCCAAAACTTTTACCGTAACTTCTAATTAAACATTCAAGCCTTAATGAGATGTTGAAAATTCACCCCAAAGCTCACACTTCAGTACCAGGTTAAGACATAATTCCAACCCGCAAAGTCCTCTTCCACAGTCTAATGCTAACTTCCAATCCTTAATCCCAAATCTCAGTTGTCAGATCCACATTGCACTTCCGAATTCTACTTCCGAGTTCCACTTCCAGTCCCGAATTCCACTTCCGAATTCAACTTCTCAACCCCAATTCCAAGTTCCAGGTGCAAATTGCGATTCTAAATTTCAGTTCCACATGCCAGTTCCAAAATCCTATTCCAAATTCCAATTTCAAATTCTACTCTCTAAGTTTTCCTTTTAAATCCCACTTGCAAATTACACTCCCGAGTTCCAGTTTCACATTCGAGTACTAAATTCTTCTTCCAGATTCCACTCAGATTTTATAATCCACATTCTATTTCAAGATGCCACATTTCACTCTCAAAGCTTAATTTGATTGATATAATTCAATGACAACTTCTCAATGCCTATTCTGCCTTCTAAACCTAACCCTAAATGTGCTTCATTATATCACTCGATTCTCAGCATGACCCGACGCGGAAGCCTGGCTCCTCACCCTAAGTGCCTTTCATTATATACTGAACGCTCGATTCAAAACCCTAACTCCTCATTCCATCTCTAACTCTATATGCAGTCCATCCAACACAAACGGAAATTCCAACATCCTATCACGCGAAAATTTTGGTACCGAATTCCAATTTACATCTAAGGAAGGGAAATTATACTTTCCGTTACACCAGTTGGGAATTCCCGTTTCACATTCCAACTGTCAACTCAGATTACAATACAAAACGAAAAGCGACATCTACATCATAATGCCTTTCTGATATTGTATGTAATACCATACAACCGCTTGAAACTTACCTAACAAACTCTCATAACAAAACCTACGAACCTAGTACACATATTTGACGCAAATATTACAGACACACATTGCTTTTAGTTTTCCCCGAATTTTAATACCAAAAATTTTACAGAAACTTCAAATTAAAAGTTCCAGCCTTACTGAGACATTTGAAATTACCTTCGAAGCTCACGCTTCAGTACCAAATTAAAGCACAAATCCTAACTGCAAACTCGTGTTCCACAGTCTAATTCTAACTTCCAATTCTTAATCCCAAATCTCGGTTCTCACCACATTGCACTTCCGAATTCCACTTCCACTTCCGAATTCCACTTCTCAACCCCAATTCCAAGTTCCAGTTCCAAATTGCGATTCTAAATTTCAGTTCCACATGCCAGTTCTAAAATCCTATTCCAAATTCCACTAAGTTTTTCTTCCCAATTCCACTTCCGAATTCCACTCCCAAGTTCCAGTTTCACCTTCGAGTACTAAACTCTTCTTCCAGATTCCATTCGGATTTCATAATGCACATTCTATTTCCAAATACCACATTTCTCTTCAGAAGCATAAGCTGAATCATGTAATCCAACGATAAATTATCAATGCCTATTATGCCTTCTAACACTAACCCTAATGTGCTCCATTATATCACTCGATTCTCAGCCTGACCAGACCCGGAAGCCTGGCTTCTAACCCTAAAGGCCTTTCAATATATACTGAATGCTCAATTCAATCCCTATCTCCTCATTCCAACCCTAACTCTCAATGCAGTCCATCGTATCTAAATGCAAATTCCAACGTCCTATTCCACGCTAAAATTTTGATGCTGAATTCCAATTTAAGTCTTAGATAGAGAAATTATACTTTCCGATATACCAGCTCTGAATTCGCGTTTCACATTCCAACTGTCAACTCAGATTACAATACAAAACTACAACCGACATCCAGATCTTAATATCTTTCTCATATTGTTTTTAATACCGTACAACCGCTTGAAACTTACGTAACAAACTCTCATAACAAAACCTACGTCCCTCGTACACACAATTGACGGAAATATTATAGACTCACATTGTTTTTTGTTTTCCCCGAATTTTAATTCCAAAAATTTTAAGGAAACTTCTAATTAAAAATTCCAGCCTTACTGAGAAGTTTGAAATTCACTTCGAAGCTCACACTTCAGTACCAGGTTAAGACATAATTCCCAACCGGAAAGTCCTCTTCCACAGTCTAATGCTAGCTTCCAATTCTTCATCCCAAATCTCAGTTCTCAGATCCACATTGCACTTCCGAATTCCACTTCCGAGTTCCACTTCCAGTCCCGAATTCCACTTCCGAATTCAACTTCTCAACCCCAATTCCAAGTTCCAGGTGTAAATTGCGATTCTAAATTTCAGTTCCACATGCCACTTCCAAAATCCTATTCCAAATTCCAATTTCAAATTCTACTCTCTAAGTTTTCCTTTTAAATTCCGCTTCCAAATTACACTCCCGAGTTCCAGTTTCACATTCGAGTACTAAATTCTTCTTCCAGATTCCACTCAGATTTCATAATCCACATTCTATTTCAAGATGCCACATTTCACTCTCGAAGCTTAATTTGATTGATATAATTCAATAATAACTTCTCAATGCCTATTCTGCCTTCTAAACCTAACCCTAAATGTGCTTCATTATATCACTCGATTCTCAGCATGACCCGACGCGGAAGCCTGGCTTCTCACCCTAAGTGCCTTTCATTATATACTGAACGCTCGATTCAAAACCCTAACTCCTCATTCCGTCTCTAACTCTATATGCAGTCCATCCAACACAAACGGAAATTCCAACATCCTATCACGCGAAAATTTTGGTACCGAATTCCAATTTACATCTAAGGAAGGGAAATTATACTTCCCGTTACACCATTTGGGAATTCCCGTTTCACATTTCAACTCTCAACTCAGATTACAATACAAAACGAAAAGCGACATCTACATCATAATGCCTTTCTGATATTGTATGTAATACCATACAACCGCTTGAAACTTACCTAACAAACTCTCATAACAAAACCTACGTACCTACCTAGTACACATATTTGACACAAATATTACAGACACACATTGCTTTTAGTTTTCCCCGAATTTTAATACCAAAAATTTTACGGAAATTCTAATTAAAAATTCCAGCCTTACTGAGACATTTGAAATTACCTTCGAAGCTCACGCTTCAGTACCAAATTAAAGCACAAACCCTAACTGCAAACTCCTGTTCCACAGTCTACTTTTAACTTCCAATTCTTAATCCGAAATCTCAGTTCTCAATTCCACATTGCACTTCCGATTTCCACTTCCACTTCCGAATTCCACTTCCGAATTCCACTTCTCAACCCCAATTCCAAGTTCCAGTTCCAAATTGCAATTCTAAATTTCAGTTCCACATGCCAGTTTTAAATCCTATTCCAAATTCCACTAAGTTTTTCTTCCCAATTCCACTTCCGAATTCCACTCCCAAGTTCCAGTTTCACCTTCGAGTACTAAACTCTTCTTCCAGATTCCATTCGGATTTCATAATGCACATTCTATTTCCAAATACCACATTTTTCTTCAGAGGCATAACTTGATTCATGTAATCCAATGATAAATTATCAGTGCCTATTATGCCTTCTAACACTAACCCTAATGTGCTCCATTATATCACTCGATTCTCAGCCTGATCAGACCGGAAGCCTGGCTTCTAACCCTAAAGGCCTTTCATTATATACTGAAAGCTCAATTCAATCCCTAACTCCTCATTCCAACCCTAACTCTCAATGCAGTCCATCGTATCAAAATGCAACTTCCAACGTCCTATTCCATGCTAAAATTTTTATGCCGAATTCCAATTTACGTGTTAGATAGAGAAATTATACTTTCCGATACACCAGCTGTGAATTCGCGTTTCACATTACAACTGTCAACTCAGATTACAATACAAAACTACAACCAACATCCACGTCCTAATGTCTTTCTCATATTGTATGTAATACCACACAACCACTTGAAATTTCCCTAGCAAACTCTCTTACTAAAAGCTAAGTTCCTAGTACACATATTTGACGCAAATATTACAGACTCACATTCTGTTTTGTTTTCCCCGGATTTGAATTCCAAAACTTTTCCCGAAATTTCTAATTACAAATTCCAGCCTTAAGGAGATGTTGGAAATTCACCCCAAAGATCACACTTCAGTACCAAGTTAACACAAAAATCCCAAAAGCAAAGTCCTCTTCCAAAGTCTAATGCTAACTTCCAATTCATCATCCCAAATCTCAGTTCTCAGTTCCACATTGCACTTCCGAATTCCACTTCTGAGTTCCACTTCCAGTTCCGAATTCCACTTCTCAACCCCATTTCCAAGTTCCAGTTACAAATTGCGCTTCTAAATTTCAGTTCCACATGCCAGTTCCAAAATCCTATTCCAAATTCCAATTTCAAATTCCACTCTCTAAGTTTTCCTGTCAAATTCCACTTTCAAATTACACTCCCGAGTTCCAGTTTCACATTCGAGTACTAAACTCTTCTTCCAGACTCCATTCTGACTTCATAATCCACATTCTATTTCCAAATACCACATTTCACGCTCGAAGCTTAACTTGATTGATATAATTCAATGATAACTTCTCAATGCCTATTCTGCCTTCTAAACCTAACCCTAAATGTGCTCCATTATATCACTCGATTCTCAGCCTGACCAGACCCAGAAGCCTGGCTTGTAACCCTAATTACCTTTCATTATATACTGAACGCTCGATTCAAAACCCTAACTCCTCATTCCAACTCTAACTCTGTATGCAGTCCATCTTATCCAAACGCAACTTCCAACATCCTGTCACGCTAACATTTTGGTACCTAATTACAAATTACGTCTTAGGAACGGAAATTATACTTTCCGTTTTACCAGTTGTGAATTCGCGTTTCAAAATGCAACTGTCAAATCTGATTACAATACAAAACAAAAAGCGACATTCACATTATAATGCCATTCTGATACTGTATGAAATACCATACAACCGCTTGAAACTTACGTAACAAACTCTCATAACAAAACCTACGTCCCTCGTACACACAATTGACGGAAATATTATAGACTCACATTGTTTTTTGTTTTCCCCGAATTTTAATTCCAAAAACTTTAAGGAAACTTCTAATTAAAAATTCCAGACTTACTGAGATGTTTGAAATTCACTACGATGCTCACTCTTCAGTACCAGGTTAAGACATAATTCCCAACCGCAAAGTCCTCTTCCACAGTCTAATGCTAACTTCCAATTCTTAATCCCAAATCTCAGTTCTCAGACCCACATTGCACTTCCGAATTCCACTTCCGAGTTCCACTTCCATTTCCGAATTCCACTTCCGAATTCAACTTCTCAACCCCAATTCCAAGTTCCAGGTGCAAATTGCGATTCTAAATTTCAGTTCCACATGCCAGTTCCAAAATCCTATTCCAAATTCCAATTTCAAATTCCACTCTCTAAGTTTTCCTTTCAAATTCCACTTCCAAATTACACTCCCGAGTTCCAGTTTCACATTCGAGTACTAAACTCTTCTTCCAGATTCCATTCTGACTTCATAATCCACATTCTATTTCCAAATACCACATTTCACGCTCGAAGCTTAACTTGATTAATATAATTCAATGATAACTTCTCAATGCCTATTCTGCCTTCTAAACCTAACCCTAAATGTGCTCCATTATATCACTCGATTCTCAGCCTGACCAGACCCAGAAGCCTGGCTTGTAACCCTAATTACCTTTCATTATATACTGAACGCTCGATTCAAAACCCTAACTCCTCATTCCAACTCTAACTCTGTATGCAGTCCATCTTATCCAAACGCAACTTCCAACATCCTGTCACGCTAACATTTTGGTACCTAATTACAAATTACGTCTTAGGAACGGAAATTATACTTTCCGTTTTACCAGTTGTGAATTCGCGTTTCAAAATGCAACTGTCAAATCTGATTACAATACAAAACAAAAAGCGACATTCACATTATAATGCCATTCTGATACTGTATGAAATACCATACAACCGCTTGAAACTTACGTAACAAACTCTCATAACAAAACCTACGTCCCTCGTACACACAATTGACGGAAATATTATAGACTCACATTGTTTTTTGTTTTCCCCGAATTTTAATTCCAAAAACTTTAAGGAAACTTCTAATTAAAAATTCCAGACTTACTGAGATGTTTGAAATTCACTACGATGCTCACTCTTCAGTACCAGGTTAAGACATAATTCCCAACCGCAAAGTCCTCTTCCACAGTCTAATGCTAACTTCCAATTCTTAATCCCAAATCTCAGTTCTCAGACCCACATTGCACTTCCGAATTCCACTTCCGAGTTCCACTTCCATTTCCGAATTCCACTTCCGAATTCAACTTCTCAACCCCAATTCCAAGTTCCAGGTGCAAATTGCGATTCTAAATTTCAGTTCCACATGCCAGTTCCAAAATCCTATTCCAAATTCCAATTTCAAATTCCACTCTCTAAGTTTTCCTGTCAAATTCCACTTCCAAATTACACTCCCGAGTTCCAGTTTCACATTCGAGTACTAAACTCTTCTTCCAGATTCCATTCTGATTTCATAATCCACATTCTATTTCCAAATGCCACGTTTCACGCTCGAAGCTTAACTTGATTAATATAATTCAATGATAACTTCTCAATGCCTATTCTGCCTTCTAAACCTAACCCTAAATGTGCTCCATTATATCACTCGATTCTCAGCCTGACCAGACCCAGAAGCCTGGCTTGTAACCCTAATTACCTTTCATTATATACTGAACGCTCGATTCAAAACCCTAACTCCTCATTCCAACTCTAACTCTGTATGCAGTCCATCTTATCCAAACGCAACTTCCAACATCCTGTCACGCTAACATTTTGGTACCTAATTACAAATTACGTCTTAGGAACGGAAATTATACTTTCCGTTTTACCAGTTGTGAATTCGCGTTTCAAAATGCAACTGTCAAATCTGATTACAATACAAAACAAAAAGCGACATTCACATTATAATGCCATTCTGATACTGTATGAAATACCATACAACCGCTTGAAACTTACGTAACAAACTCTCATAACAAAACCTACGTCCCTCGTACACACAATTGACGGAAATATTATAGACTCACATTGTTTTTTGTTTTCCCCGAATTTTAATTCCAAAAACTTTAAGGAAACTTCTAATTAAAAATTCCAGACTTACTGAGATGTTTGAAATTCACTACGATGCTCACTCTTCAGTACCAGGTTAAGACATAATTCCCAACCGCAAAGTCCTCTTCCACAGTCTAATGCTAACTTCCAATTCTTAATCCCAAATCTCAGTTCTCAGACCCACATTGCACTTCCGAATTCCACTTCCGAGTTCCACTTCCATTTCCGAATTCCACTTCCGAATTCAACTTCTCAACCCCAATTCCAAGTTCCAGGTGCAAATTGCGATTCTAAATTTCAGTTCCACATGCCAGTTCCAAAATCCTATTCCAAATTCCAATTTCAAATTCCACTCTCTAAGTTTTCCTTTCAAATTCCACTTCCAAATTACACTCCCGAGTTCCAGTTTCACATTCGAGTACTAAACTCTTCTTCCAGATTCCATTCTGATTTCATAATCCACATTCTATTTCCAAATGCCACGTTTCACGCTCGAAGCTTAACTTGATTAATATAATTCAATGATAACTTCTCAATGCCTATTCTGCCTTCTAAACCTAACCCTAAATGTGCTCCATTATATCACTCGATTCTCAGCCTGACCAGACCCAGAAGCCTGGCTTGTAACCCTAATTACCTTTCATTATATACTGAACGCTCGATTCAAAACCCTAACTCCTCATTCCAACTCTAACTCTGTATGCAGTCCATCTTATCCAAACGCAACTTCCAACATCCTGTCACGCTAACATTTTGGTACCTAATTACAAATTACGTCTTAGGAACGGAAATTATACTTTCCGTTTTACCAGTTGTGAATTCGCGTTTCAAAATGCAACTGTCAAATCTGATTACAATACAAAACAAAAAGCGACATTCACATTATAATGCCATTCTGATACTGTATGAAATACCATACAACCGCTTGAAACTTACGTAACAAACTCTCATAACAAAACCTACGTCCCTCGTACACACAATTGACGGAAATATTATAGACTCACATTGTTTTTTGTTTTCCCCGAATTTTAATTCCAAAAACTTTAAGGAAACTTCTAATTAAAAATTCCAGACTTACTGAGATGTTTGAAATTCACTACGATGCTCACTCTTCAGTACCAGGTTAAGACATAATTCCCAACCGCAAAGTCCTCTTCCACAGTCTAATGCTAACTTCCAATTCTTAATCCCAAATCTCAGTTCTCAGACCCACATTGCACTTCCGAATTCCACTTCCGAGTTCCACTTCCATTTCCGAATTCCACTTCCGAATTCAACTTCTCAACCCCAATTCCAAGTTCCAGGTGCAAATTGCGATTCTAAATTTCAGTTCCACATGCCAGTTCCAAAATCCTATTCCAAATTCCAATTTCAAATTCCACTCTCTAAGTTTTCCTTTCAAATTCCACTTCCAAATTACACTCCCGAGTTCCAGTTTCACATTCGAGTACTAAACTCTTCTTCCAGACTCCATTCTGACTTCATAATTCACATTCTATTTCCAAATACCACATTTCACGCTCGAAGCTTAACTTGATTAATATAATTCAATGATAACTTCTCAATGCCTATTCTGCCTTCTAAACCTAACCCTAAATGTGCTCCATTATATCACTCGATTCTCAGCCTGACCAGACCCAGAAGCCTGGCTTGTAACCCTAATTACCTTTCATTATATACTGAACGCTCGATTCAAAACCCTAACTCCTCATTCCAACTCTAACTCTGTATGCAGTCCATCTTATCCAAACGCAACTTCCAACATCCTGTCACGCTAACATTTTGGTACCTAATTACAAATTACGTCTTAGGAACGGAAATTATACTTTCCGTTTTACCAGTTGTGAATTCGCGTTTCAAAATGCAACTGTCAAATCTGATTACAATACAAAACAAAAAGCGACATTCACATTATAATGCCATTCTGATACTGTATGAAATACCATACAACCGCTTGAAACTTACGTAACAAACTCTCATAACAAAACCTACGTCCCTCGTACACACAATTGACGGAAATATTATAGACTCACATTGTTTTTTGTTTTCCCCGAATTTTAATTCCAAAAACTTTAAGGAAACTTCTAATTAAAAATTCCAGACTTACTGAGATGTTTGAAATTCACTACGATGCTCACTCTTCAGTACCAGGTTAAGACATAATTCCCAACCGCAAAGTCCTCTTCCACAGTCTAATGCTAACTTCCAATTCTTAATCCCAAATCTCAGTTCTCAGACCCACATTGCACTTCCGAATTCCACTTCCGAGTTCCACTTCCATTTCCGAATTCCACTTCCGAATTCAACTTCTCAACCCCAATTCCAAGTTCCAGGTGCAAATTGCGATTCTAAATTTCAGTTCCACATGCCAGTTCCAAAATCCTATTCCAAATTCCAATTTCAAATTCTACTCTCTAAGTTTTCCTTTTAAATTCCACTTCCAAATTACACTCCCGAGTTCCAGTTTCACATTCGAGTACTAAATTCTTCTTCCAGATTCCACTCAGATTTTATAATCCACATTCTATTTCAAGATGCCACATTTCACTCTCGAAGCTTAATTTGATTGATATAATTCAATGATAACTTCTCAATGCCTATTCGGCCTTTTAAACCTAACCCTAAATGTGCTCCATTATATCACTCGTTTCTCAGCATGACCCGACGCGGAAGCCTGGCTTCTCACCCTAAGTGCCTTTCATTATATACTGAACGCTGGATTCAAAACCCTAACTCGTCATTCCATCTCTAACTCTATATGCAGTCCATCCTACCCAAACGGAACTGCCAACATCCTTTCACGCGAAAATTTTTGTACCGAATTCCAATTTACATCTAAGGAAGGGAAATTATACTTTCCGCTATACCAGGTGTGAATTCGCGTTTCACAATCCCACTGTCAACTCCGATTACAATACAAAACAAAAAGCGACATTCACATTATAATGCCATTCTGATACTGTATGAAATACCATACAACCGCTTGAAACTTACGTAACAAACTCTCATAACAAAACCTACGTCCCTCGTACACACAATTGACGGAAATATTAAAGACTCACATTGTTTTTTGTTTTCCCCGAATGTTAATTCCAAAAATTTTAAGGAAACTTCTAATTAAAAATTCCAGCGTTACTGAGATGTTTGAAATTCACTTCGAAGCTCACACTTCAGTACCAGGTTAAGACATAATTCCCAACCGCAAAGTCCTCTTCCACAGTCTAATGCTAACTACCAATTCTTAATCCCAAATCTCAGTTCTCAGATCCACATTGCACTTCCGAATTCCGCTTCCGAGTTCCACTTCCAGTTCCGAATTCCACTTCCGAATTCCACTTCTCAACCCCAATTCCAAGTTCCAGGTGCAATTTGCGATTCTAAATTTCAGTTCCACATGCCACTTCCAAAATCCTATTCCAAATTCCAATTTCAAATTCTACTCTCTAAGTTTTCCTTTTAAATTTCACTTCCAAATTACAATCCCGAGTTCCAGTTTCACATTCGAGTACTAAATTCTTCTTCCAGATTCCACTCAGATTTCATAATCCACATTCTATTTCAAGATGCCACATTTCACTCTCGAAGCTTAATTTGATTGATATAATTCAATGATAACTTCTCAATGCCTATTCTGCCTTTTAAACCTAACCCTAAATGTGCTCCATTATATCACTCGTTTCTCAGCATGACCCGACGCGGAAGCCTGGCTTCTCACCCTAAGTGCCTTTCATTATATACTGAACGCTCGATTCAAAACCATAACTCCTCATTCCATCTCTAACTCTATATGCAGTCCATCCTAACCAAACGGAACTTCCAACATCCTATCACGCGAAAATTTTGGTACCAAATTCCAATTTACATCTAAGGAAGGGAAATTATACTTTCTGCTATACCAGGTGTGAATTCGCGTTTCACATTCCAACTGTCAACTCAGATTACAATACAAAACGAAAAGCGACATCCACATCATAATTCCTTTCTGATATTGTATGTAATACCATACAACCGCTTGAAACTTACCTAACAAACTCTCATAACCAAACCTACGTTCCTAGTACACATATTTGACGGAAATATTACAGACACACATTGTTCTTTGTTTTCCCCGAATTTTAATTCCAAAAATTTTAGGAAAACTTCTAATTAAAAATTCCAGCCTTACTGAGATGTTTGAAATTCACTTCGAAGCTCACGGTTCAGTACCAAATTAAAGCACAAATCCTAACTGCAAAATCCTGTTCCACAATCTAATTCTAACTTCCAATTCTTAATCCCAAATCTCAGTTCTCAGTTCCACATTGCACTTCCGAGTTCCACTTTCAGTTCTGAATTCCACTTCTGTATTCCACTTCACTACTCCAATATCAAGTTCCAGTTCCAAATTGCGATTCCAATTTTAAGTTCCACATGACAGTTCTACAATCCTATTGCAAATTCCACTAAGTTTTTCTTCCCAATTCCACTTCCGAATTCCACTCCCATGTTCCAGTTTCACATTCGAGTACTAAACTCTTCTTCCAGATTCCATTCTGATTTCATTATCCACATTCTATTTCCAAATACCACATTTCACTTCGGATGCATAACTAGATTCATGTAATCCAATGATAACTTATCAATGCCTATTATGCCTTCTAACCCTAACACTTATGTGCTCCATTATATCATCCGATTCTCAGCCTGACCAGACACGGAAGCCTGGCTTCTAACCCTAAAAGCCTTTCATTATATACTGAACCCTCCATTCAGTCCCTAACTCCTCATTCGAACCCTAACTCTCAATGCAGTCCATCATATCCAAACGCAACATCCAACGTCCTATTCCACGCTAAAATTTTGATGCCGAATTCCAATTTACATCTTAGGAAGAGAAATTATACTTTCCGATATACCAGCTGTGAATTCGCGTTTCACATTCCAACTGTCAACTCAGATTACAATACAAAACTACAACCGACATCCACATCTTGATGTCTTTCTCATATTGTATGTAATTCCATACAACCGCTTCAACTTTCGCTAACAAACTCTCATACTAAAACCTAATTTCCTAGTACACATATTTGACGCAAATATTACAGACTTACATTGTTTTTAGTTTTCCGCGAATGTTAATTGCAAAACTTTTAGCAAAACTTCTAATTAAAAATTCCAGACTTAATGAGATGTTGGAAATTCACCCCAAACTCAAACTTCATTACCAAGTTAAGACATAAATCCCAACTGCAAAGTCCTCTTCCACAATCTAATGCTAACTTCCAATTGTTAATCCCAAATCTCAGTTCTCAGATCCACTATGCACTTCCGAATTCCACTTCCAACTTCCACTTCCAGTTCCGAATTCCACTTCTCAACCCCAATTCCAAGTTCCAGTTTCAAATTCTGATTCTAAATTTCAGTTCCACACGCCAGTTCTAAAATCCTATTCCAAATTCCACTAAGTTTTTCATCCCCATTCCACTTCCGAATTCCACTCCCAAGTTCCAGTTCCACATTTGAGTACTAAACTCTTCTTTCAGATTCCATTCTGATTTCATAATCAACATTCTATTTTCATATACTACATTTCACTTCCGAAGCATAACTTGATTCATGTAATCCAATGATAATTTATCAATGCCTATTATGCCTTCTAACACTAACCCTTATGTGCTCCATTATATCACTCGATTCTCAGCCTGACCAGACCCAGAAGCCTGGCTTCTAACCCTAAAAGCCTTTCATTATGTACTGAAGGGACAATTCAATCCCTGACTCCTCATTCCACCCCTAACTCTCAATGCAGTCCATCGTATCCAAATGCAACTTCCAACGTCCTATTCCACGCTAAAATTTTGATGCCGAATTCCAATTTACGTCTTAGGAAGAGAAATTATACTTTCCGATATACCAGCTGTGAATTCGCGTTTCACATTCCAACTGTCAACTCAGATTACAATACAAAACTACAACCGACATCCACGTTTTAATGTCTTTTTCATATTCTATGCAATACCATACAACCGCTTGAAATTTCCCTAACAAACTCTCATACCAAAACCTAAGTTCCTAGTACACATATTTGGCGAAAATATTACAGACTCACATTGTTTTTTGTTTTCCCCAAATATTAATTGCAAAACATTTACCGAAACTTCTAATTAAAAATTCCAGCCTTAATGAGATGTTGGAAATTCACCCCAAAGCTCACACGTCTGTACCAAGTTAAGACATAAATCCCAACCGCAAAGTCCTCTTCCACAGTCTAATGCTAACTTCAAATTCTTAATCCCAAATCTCCGTTCTCATTTCCACATTGCACTTCTGAATTCCACTTCCGAGTTCCAATTCCAGTTCCGAATTCCAATTCCGAATTCAAATCCTCAAGCCCAATTTCAAGTTCCACTTGCAAATTCCGATTCTAAATTTCAGTTCCACATGCCAATTCCAAAATCCTATTCCAAATTCCAATGTCAAATTCCACTCTCTAAGTTTTCCATTCAAATTCCACTACAATATTACCCTCCCGAGTTCCAGTTTCACATTCGAGTAATAACTCTTCTTCCAGATTCCATTCTGATTTCATAATCCACATTCTATTTCCAAATGCCACATTTCACTCTCGAAGCTTAACTTGATTGATGTAATTCAATGATAACTTCTCAATGCCTATTCTACCTTCTAAACCTAACCCTAAATGTGCTGCATTATATCACCCGATTCTCAGACTGACCCGACCCGGAAGCCTGGCTTCTAACCGTAAGTGCCTTACATTATATACTGAACGCTCGATTCAAAACCCTAACTCCTCATTCCAACTCTAACTCTATATGCAGTCCATCCTATCCAAACGCAACTTCCAACATTCCGTCACTCTAAAATTTTGGTACCGAATTCCAATTTACGTCTTAGGACGGAAAATTATACTTTCCGTTATACCAGTTGTGAATTCGCGTTTCACATTCCAACTGTCAACTCAGATTACAATACAAAACGAAAAGCGACATCCACATCATAATGCCTTTCTGATATTGTGTGTAATACCATACAACCGCTTTAAACTTACCTAACAAACTCTCATACCAAAACCTACGTCCCTCGCACACATATTTGATGCAAATATTACAGACACACATAGTTTTTTGTTTTCCCCGAATTTTAATTTCAAAAAATTTAAGGAAACTTCTAATTAAAAATTCCAGCCTTACTGAGATGTTTGAAATTCACTTCGAAGCTCACGCTTCAGTACCAAGTTAAAACACAAATCCTAACTGCAAACTTCTGTTCCACAGTCTAATTCTAACTTCCAAATCTTAATCCCAAATCTCAGTTCTCAGTTCCACATTGCACTTCCGAATTTCACTTCCGAGTTCCACTTCCAGTTCCGAATTCCACTTCTTCACCCCAATTCCAAGCTCCAGTTGCAAACTGCGATTCTAAATTACAGTTCCACATGCCAGTTCCAAAACCCTATTCCAAATTCCAATTGCAAATTCCACTCTCTAAGTTTTCCTTTCAAATTCCACTTCCATATTACACTCCCGAGTTCCAGTTTCACATTCCAGTACTTAAGTCGTGTTCCAGATTCCATTCTGGTTTCATAATCCACATTCTATTTCCAAATGCCACATTTCACACTCGAAGCTTAACTTGATTGATATAATTCAATGATAACTTCTCAATGCCTATTCTGCCTTCTAAACCTAACCCTAAATGTGCTCCATTGTATTACACGATTCTCAGCTTGACCCGACCCGGAAGCCTGGCTGCTAACCCTTAGGGCCTTTCATTATATACTGAACCCTCGATTCAAAGCACTAACTCCTCATTCCAACTCTAAATCTATATGCAGTTCATCCTATGCAAACGCAACTTCCAACATCCTATTCAACGCTAAAACTTTGGTGCCGAATTCCAATTTGCGTCTTAGGAAGAGAAATTATACTTTCCGTTATACCAGTTATCAATTCGCGTTTCACATTCCAACTGTCAACTCAAAATACAATACAAAACGAAAAGCGACATCCGCATCATAATGCCTTTCTGATATTGCATGTAATACCATACAACCGCTTGAAACTTACCTAACAAACTCTCATAACAAAACCTAAGTTCCTAGTAAACATATTTGACGCAGATATTACAGACTCACATTGTTTTTTTTTTCCCCGAATTTTAATTCCAAATCTTTTACCGAAACTTCTAATTAAAAATCTCAGCCTTAACTACATGTTGGAAATCCAGGCCGAAGCTCACTCTTCAGTACCAAGTGAAGACCGGAATCCCAACCGCAAACTCCTCTTCCACAGTCTAATATTAACTTCCAATTGTGAATCCCAAATCTCAGTTCTCGGTTCCACATTGCACTTCCGAGTTCCATATCCAGTTCCAAATTCCACTTCCGAATTCCACTTCTCAACCCCAATTCCAAGTTCCAGTTGCAAAGTGCGATTCTAAATTTCAGTTCCACATGCCAGTTCCAAAATCCTATTCCAAATTCCAATTGCAAATTCCACTCTCTCAGTTTTCCTGTCAAATTCCACTTCCATATTACATTCCCGAGTTCCAGTTTCACATTCCAGTACTAAACTCCTGATCCAGATTCCATTCTGGTTTCATACTCCACATTCTATTTCCAAATGCCACATTTCACACTCAAAGCTTACCTTGATTGATATAATTCAATGATAACTTCTCAATGCATATTCTGCCTTCTAAACCTAACCCTAAATGTGCTCCATTATATCACTCGATTCTCAGCTTGACAAGACCCGGAAGCCTGGCTTTTAACCCTTAGGGCCTTTCATTATATATTGAATGCACGATTAAAAATCCTAACTTCTCATTCCAAACCCAACTCTAAATGCAGTCATTCCAATTCAAACGCAACTTCCAACATCCTATTCCACGCTAAAATTTTCATGCCAAATTCCTATTTACGACTTAGGAAGAGAAATTATACTTTCCGTTACACCAGTTGTGCTTTCAAGTTTCACATTCAAACTGTCAACTCAGATTACAATACAAAACTACAACCAACTTCCACATCTTAATGTCTTTCTCATATTGTATGTAATACCATACAACCGCTTGAAATTTCCCTAACAAACTCTCATACCAAAAGCTAAGTTCCTAGTACACATATTTGACGCAAATATTACAGACTCACATTGTTTTTTGTTTTCCCCGAATTTTAATTCCAAAACATTTACCGAAACTTCTACTTAAAAATTCCAGCCTTAATGAGATGGTGGAAATTCACCCCAAAGCTGACACTTCAGTTCCAAGTTAAGACACAAATCCCAACCGCAACGTCCTCTTCCAAAGTCTAATGCAAACTTCCAATTCTTCATGCCAAATCTCAGTTCTCAGTTCCACATTGCACTTCCGAATTCCACTTCCGAGTTCCACTTCCAGTTCCGAATTCCTCTTCCGAATTCAACTTCTCAACCCCAATTCCAAGTTTCATTTCCAAACTGCGGTTCTCAATTTCAGTTCCACATGCCAGCCCTAAAATCCTATTCCAAATTCCACTAAGTTTTTCTTCCCAATTCCAGTTCCGCATTCCACTCTGGAGTTCCAGTTTCACATTCGAGTACTAAACGGTTCTTCCAGATTCCATTCTGATTTCAAAATCCACATGCTATTTCCAAATACCACATTTGACTTCAGAAGCATAACTTGATTCATATAATCCAAGGATAACTTATCAATGCCTATTATGCCTTCTAACCCTAACCCTAATGTGCTCCATTATATAACTCCATTCTCACCCTGACCAGACCCGGAAGCCTGGCTTCTAACCCTAAAGGCCTTTCATTATATACTGAACGCACGATTCAAAATCCTAACTCCCTATTCCAACCCTAACTCTAAATGTAGTCCATCCCATACAAACGCAACTTCCAACAAACTATTCCACGCTAAACTTTTCATGGCGAATTCCAATTTACGTCTTAGGAAGAGAAATTATACTTTCTGTTATACCAGTTGTGAATTCCTGTATCACATTCCAACTGTCAACACAGATTACAATATAAAACTAAAACCGACATCCACATCATAATGTCTTTCTCATATTGTATGTAATACCATAGAAGAGCTTAAAATTTCCCTAAAAACTCTCATAACAAAACCTAAGTTCCTAGTACACATATTTCACGGAAACATTACAAACCCACATTATTTTTTGTTTTCCCCGAATTTTAATTCCAAAAAATTTCCCGAAGCTTTTAATTAAAAATTCCAGCCTTAATGAGATGTTTGAAATTCAGGCCAACGCTCACACTTCAGTACCAAGTTAAGATAGAAATCACAACCGCAAAGTCCTCTTCCACACTCTAATGTTAACTTCCAATTCTTAATCCCAAATCTCAGTTCTCTGTTCCACATTGCACTTCCGAATTCCACTTCCGAGTTCCCCTTCCAGGTCCGAATTCTAATTCAGAATTCCACTTCTCAAACCCAATTCCAAGTTCCAGTTGCAAATTGAGATTCTAACTTTCAGTTCCACATGCCAGTTCTAAAATCCTATTCCAAAATCCAATTACAAATTCCGCTCTCTAAGTTTTCCTTTCAAATTCCACTTCCAAATTCCACTCCCAAGTTCCAGTTTCATATTCGAGTACTGAACTCTTCTTTCAGATTCCATTCTGATTTCATAATCCACATTCTATTTTCAAATACAACATTTCACTCTCGAAGCTTAAGTTGACTGATATAATTCAATGATAACTTCTGCATGCCCATTCTGCCTTCTAAACCTAACCCTAAATGAGCTCCATTATACCTCTCGATTCACAGCCTGACCCGACCCTGAAGCCTGGCTTCTAACCCTAAGGGCCTTTCATTATATACTGCAGGCTCGATTCAAAACCCTAACTCCTCATTCCAACTCTAACTCTATGTGCAGTCCATCCTATCCAAACGCAACTTCCAACATCCTATCACACTAAAATTTTGATGCTGAATTCCAATGTAGGTCTTAGAAAGCGAAATTATACTTTCCGTTACACCAGTTTTGAATGCTCGTTTCACATTCCAACTGTAAACTCAGATTACAATACAAAACGAATACCGTTATCCACGTCATAGTGCCTTTCTGATACTGTATGTAATACCATACAACCGCTTCAAACTTACCTCAAAAACTCTCATACTAAACATAAGTTCCTAGTACACATACTTGTCGCAAATGTTACAGACACACATGGTTTTTTGTTACCCCCGAATTTTAATTCCAAAAAATTTACCGAAACTTCTAATTAAATATTCCAGCCTTAATGAGATGTTTGAAATTCAGGCCGAAGCTCACACTTCAGTACCAAGTTAAGACATAAATCCCAACCGCAAATTCCTCTACCACAGTCTAATGCTAACTTCCAATTCTTAATCCCAAATCTCAGTTCTCAGTTCCACATTGCACTTCTGAATTCCACTTTCGAGTTCAACATCTAGTTGCGAATTCCACTTTCAAATTCCACTTTTCAACCCCAATTCTAATTCCAGTTGCAAATTACGATTCTATATTTCAGTTCCACATGCCAGTTCTAAAATCCTATTCCAAATTCCACTAAGTTTTTCTTCCCAATTCCACTTCCGAATTCCACTTCCAAGTTCCAGTTTCACATTCGAGTACTAAACTCTCCTTCCAGATTCCATTCTGATTTCAAAATCCACATGCTCTTTTCAAATAGCACTTTTCACTTCCGAAGCATAACTTTTTTCATATAATCCAATGACAACTTATTAATGCCTATTATGCCTTCTAACCCTAACCCTAATGTGCTCCATTATATCCCTCGATTCTCAGATTAACCAGACCCGGAAGCCTGGCTTCTAAACCTATAGGCCTTTCATTATATACTAAACGCACGATTCAAAATCCTAAATCCTCATTCCAACACTAACTCTGAATGCAGTCCATCCTATCCAAACGCATCTTCCGACATCCTATTCCACGTTAAAATTTTGATGCCAAATTTCAATTTACGTCTTTTTAAGAGAAATTATACTTTCCGATATACCAGTTGTGAATTCGGGTTTCACATTCCAACTGTCAATTCAGATTAAAATACAAAACGAATACCGACATCCACATCATAATGCCTTTCTGATATTGCACGTAATACCATATAAAAGTTTCAAACTTACCTAAAAATCTCACATACCAAAACATAAGTTCCTAGTAAACATATTTGACGCAAATATTACAGACTTACATTGTTTTTTGTTTTCCCCGTATTTTAATTCCAAAAATTTTACCGAAACGTCTAATTAAAAATCTCAGCCTTAATGAGATGTTGCAAATAAAGGCCGAAGCTCACACTTCAGTACGAAGTTAAGACATAAATCACAACCACAAAGTCCTATTCCACAGTCTATGCTAATTTCCAATTCTTAATCCCAAATCTCAGTTCTCAGTTCCACATTGCACTTCCAAATTCCCCTTCCGAGTTCCACTTCCAGTTCTGAATTCTACTTCCGAATTCCACTTCTCAGCCCCAATTCCAAGTTGCAGTTACAAATTGCGATTCTAAATTTCAGTTCCACATTCCAGTTCCAAAATCCTATTCCAAATTCCAATTTCAAATTCCACTCTCTAAGTTTTCCTTTCAAATTCCACTTCCAAATTACACTCCCGAGTTCCAGTTTCACATTCGAGTACTAAACTTTTCTTCCAGATTCCATTCTGATTTCATAATCCACATTCTATTTCCAAATGCCACATTTCACTCTCGAAGCTTAATTTGTTTGGTATAATTCAATGATAACTTCTCAATGCCTATTCTGCCTTCTAAACCTAACCCTAAATGTGCTCCATTATATCACTCGATTCTCAGCCTGACCCGACACGGAAGCCTGGCTTTTAACCCTAAGTGCCTTTCATTATATACTGAACGCTCGATTCAAAACCCTAACTCCTCATTCCAAACCTAACTCTAAATGCAGTTCATCCAATCCAAAAGCTACTTCCAAAATCCTATTCCACGCTAAAATTTTGATGCCAAATTCCAATTTCCGTCTTAGGAAAAGAAATTATACTTTCCGTTATACCAGTTGTGAATTCGCGTTTCACATTCCAAATGTCAACTCAGATCACAATACAAAACGAATACCGACATCCACGTCATAATGCCTTTCTGATACTGTATGTAATACCATACAACCGCTTCAAACTTACCTAACAAACTCTCATACCAAAACATAAGTTCCTATTACACATACTTGTCGCAAATGTTACGGACCCACATGTTTTTGGTTTTCCCCGAATTTTAATTCCAAAAAATTTACCGAAACTTCTAATTAAAAATCCCAGCCTTAATGAGATGTTTGAAATTCAGTCCGAAACTCACACTTCAGTACCAAGTTAAGACATAAATCCCAACCGCAAATTCCTCTTCCACAGTCTAATGATAACTTCCAATTCTTTATCCCAAATCTCAGTTCTCAGTTCCACACTCCACTTCCGAATTCCACATCCGAGTTCCACTTCCAGTTCGGTATTCCACCTCCAAAATCCACATCTCAACCCCAATTCCAAATTCCAGTTCCAATTTGCGGTTCTAAATTTCACTTCCACATGCTGGTTCTAAAATCCTATTCCAAATTCCACTAAGATTTCTTCCCAATTCCACTTCTGCTTTCCACCCCGGAGTTCCAATTTCACATTCGAGTACTAAACTCTCCTTCCACATTCCATCTGATTTCAAAATCCACATGCTACTTTCAAATACCACATTTCACTTCCAAAGCATAACGTGATTCATATAATCCAATGATAACTTCCAATGCCTATTATGCCTTCTAACCTTCACTCTAATGTGCTCCATTATATCACTCGACTCTCAGACAGACCGGACCAGAAAGCCTGGCTTCTAACCCTAAAGGCCTTTCATTATATACTGAACGCTCGATTCAATCACTAACTCCTCATTTCAACCCTAACACTCAATGCAGTCCATCGTATCCAAATGCAACTTCCAACATCCTATTCCACGCTAAACTTTTGATGGCCAATTCCAATTTACGTCTTAGGAAGACAAATTATATTTTCCGTTATACCAGTAGTGAATTCGCGTTTCACATTCCAACTGTCAACACAGATTACAATACAAAACTGAAAACGACATCCACATCATAATATCTTTCTCATATTGTATGTAATACCATACAAACGCTTGAAATTTCCCTAAAAAATTCTCATATCAAGAACTAAGTTCCTAGTACACATATTTGACGCAAATATTACAGACTCACATTGTTTTTTGTTTTCCCCGAATTTTAATTCAAAAATTTTACCGAAATTCTAATTAAAAATTCCAGCCTTAATGAGATGTTGGAAAGTCAGGCCGAAGGTCAAACGTCAGTACCAAGTTAAGACATAAATCCCAACCCCAATGTCCTCTTTCACAGTCTAATGCTAATTTCCAGTTCTTAATCCCAAATCTCAGTTCTCAGTTCCACATTGCACTTCCGAATTCCACTTCCGATTGCCATTTCCAGTTCCGAATTCCACTTCCGATTGCCATTTCCAGTTCCGAATTCCACTTCCGAATTCCACTTCTCCACGCCAATTCCAAGTTCCAGTTGCAAATTGCGATTCTAAATTTCAGTTCCACATGCCAGTTCTAAAATCCTATTCCAAATTCCACTAAGTTTTTCTTCCCAATTCCACTTCCGCATTTCACTCCGGAGTTCCAGTTTCACATTCGAGTACTAAACTCCTCTTCCAGATTCCATTCTGATTTCATAATCCACATTCTATTTCCAAATACCACATTTAACATCCGAAGCATAACTTCATTCATATAATCCATTGATAACTTATCAATGCCTATTATGCCTTCTAACCCTAACCCTAATGTGCTCCATTATATCACTCGATTCTCAGCCTGACAAGACCCGGAAGCCTGGCTTCTAACCCTAAAGTCTTTTCATTATGTACTGAACACACGATTAAAAATCCTAACTCCTCATTCCAACCCTAACTCTAAATGCAGTCCATCCTATTCAAACGCAACTTCCAACATCCTATTCCACGCTAAAATTTTGATGCCAAATTCCAATTTACGTCTTAGGAAGAGAAATTATACTTTCCGTTATACCAGTTGTGAATTCCGGTTTCACATTCCAACTGTCAACTCAGATTACAATACAAAAGGAATACCGATATCCACGTCATAATGTCTTTCTGATATTGTATGTAATACCATACAACCGCTTCAAACTTACCTAACAAACTCCCATACAAAAACATAAGTTCCTAGTACACATACTTGTCGCAAATGTTACAGACTCACATGGTTTTTTGTTTTCCCCGAATTTTAATTCCAAAAATTTTACCGAAATTTCTAATTAAAAATTCCAGCCATAATGAGACGTTAGAAATTCAGGTTGAATCTCACACTTCAATACCAAGTGAAGACATAAATCCCAACCACAAAGTCCTCTTCCACAGTATAATGCTAACTTCCAAATCTTAATCCCCAATCTCAGTTCTCAGTTCCACATTGCATTTCCGAATTGCACTTCCTAGTTCCCGTCCACTTTCGAATTCCACTTACGAATTCCCCTTCTCAACCCCAATTCCAAGCTCCAGTTGCAAACTGCGATTCTAAATTTCAGTTCCACATGCCAGTTCCAAAATCGTATTCCAAATTCCAATTCCAAATTCCACTCTCTAACTTTTCCTTTCAAATTCCACTTCCAAATTACACTCCCGAGTTCCTGTTTCACCTTCGAGTACTAAACTCCTGTTCTAGATTCCATTCTGATTTCAAAATCCACATTCTATTTCCAAATGCCACATTTCACTCTCGAAGCTTAACTTGATTGATATAATTCAATGATAACTTCTCAAAGCATATTCGGCCTTCTAAACCTAACCCTAAATGTGCTCAATTATATCACTCGATTCTCACCCTGACCCGACCCGGAGGCCTGGCGTCTAATCCTAAGGGCCTTTCATTATATACTGAAGGCTCGATTCAAAACCGTAACTCGTCATTCCAACTCTAACTCTATATGCAGTCCATCCTATCCAAATGCTACTTCCAACATTTTATCACGCTAAAATTTTGGTGCCGAATTCCAATTTACTTCTTAGGAAGAGAAATTATACTTTCCGATATGCCAGCTGTGAATTCGCGTTTCACATTCCAACTGTCAACTCTGATTACAATACAAAACGAAAAGCGACATCCACATTATAATGCCTTTCTGATATTGTACGTAATACTATACAACCGCTTCAAATTTACCTAACAAACTTTCGTACCAAAACCTAAGATCCTAGTAAAAATATTTGACGCAAATATTACAGACATACATTGATTTTTGTTTTCCCCGAATTTTAATTCCAAAAATTTTACCGAAACTTCTAATTAAAAATCTCAGCCTTAATGAGATGTTGGAAATCCAGGCCGAGGCTCACACTTCAGTACCAAGTCAAGACACAAATCCCAACAGCAAACTCCTATTCCACAGTCTAATGCTAACTTCCAATTCTTAATCCCAAATCTCAATAGTCATTTCCACATTCCACTTCCGAATTCCGCATCCGAGTTCCCCTTCAAGTTCCGAATTCCACTTCCGAATTCCACTTCTCAACCCCAATTTCAAGTTCCAGTTCCAAATTGCGGTTCTAAATTTCACTTCCACATGTCAATTCTAAAATCCTATTCCAAATTCCACTAAGTTTTTCTTCCCAATTCCCCTTCCGAATTCCACTCCGGAGTTCCAGTTTCACATTCGAGTACTAAACTCTCCTTCCAGATTCCATTCTGATTTGAAAATCCACATGCTCTTTTCAAATACCACATTTCACTTCCGAAGCATAACTTGATTCACATAATCCAATGATAACTTATCAATGCCTATTATGCCTTCTAACCCTAACCCGAATGTGCTCCATTATATCACTCGATTCTCAGATTAACCAGACCCGGAACCCTGGCTTCTAACCCCTAAGGCCTTTCATTATATACTGAACGCACGATTCAAAATCCTAAATCCTCATCCCAATCCTAACTCTAAATGCAGTCCATCCTATCCAAACGCAACTGCCAACATCCTATTTCACGCTAAAATTTTGATGCCAAATTCCAAATTACGTCTTAGGAAGAGAAATTATACTTTCCGTTATACCAGTTGTGAATTCGCGTTTCACATTCCAACTGTCAACTCAGATTACAATACAAAACGAATACCGACATCCACGTCATAATGCCTTTCTGATATTGTATGTAATACCGTGCAACCGCTTCAAACTTACCTAACAATCTCCCATACAAAAACATAATTTCCTAGTACACTTACTTGTCGCAAATGTTACAGACACACATGGTTTTTTGTTTTCCCCGAATTTTAATTCCAAAAATTTTACCGATACTTCTAATTAAAAATTCCAACCTTGATGAGATGTTGCAAATTCAAGCCGAAGCTCACACTTCAGTACCAAGTTAAGACATAAATCCGTACCGCAAACTCATCTTCCACAGTCTAACGCTAACTTCCAATTCTTAATCCCAAATCTCAGTTCTCAGTTCCACATTGCATTTAGGATTCCACTTCCGAGTTCCACTTCCAGTTTCGAATTCCACTTCCGGATTCCACTTCTCAGCCCCAATTCCAAGTTCCTGTTGCAAATTGCGATTCTAAATTTCAGTTCCACATGCCAGTTCCAAAATCCTATTCCAAATTCCAATTCCAAATTCCACTCTCTAACTTTTTCTTTCAAATTCCACTTCCAAATTACACTCCCGAGTTCCTGTTTCACATTCGAGTACTAAACTCCTGTTCCAGATTCCGTTCTGATTTAATAATCCACATTCTATTTCCAAATGTCACATTTCACTCTGAAAGTTTAACTTGATTGATATAATTCAATGATAACTTCTCAATGCATATTCTGCCTTCTAAACCTTGCCCTAAATGTGCTCCATTATATCCCTCGATTCTCAGCCTGACCCGACCCGGAAGCCTGGCTTCTAACCCTTAGGGCCTTTCATTATATACGGAACGCTCGATTCAAAATCCTAACTCCTCATTCCAACTCTAACTCTATATGCAGTTCATCCAATTCAAACGCAACTTCCAACATCCTATTCCACGCTAAAATTTTGGTGCCGAATTCCAATTTACTTCTTAGGAAGAGAAATTATACTTTCCGTTATACCAGTTGTGAATTCGCGTTTCTCATTAAAATTGTCAACTCAGATTACAATACAAAACGGAAAGCGACATCCACATCATAATGTCTTTCTGATATTGTATGTAATACAATACAACCGCTTGAAACTTACCTAAAAATCTCTGATACCAATACCTAAGTTCCTAGTAAACATATTTGACGCAAATATTAGAGACTCACATAGTTTTTTTGTTTTCCCCGAATTTTATTTCCAAATCTTTTACCGAAACTTCTAATTAAAAATCTCAGCCTTAACTAGATGTTGGAAATCCAGGCCGAAGCTCACACTTCAGTACCAAGTGAAGACAGAAATCCCAACCGCAAACTCCTCTTCCACAGTCTAATGCTAACTTCAAATTCTTAATCCCAAATCTCAATAGTCATTTCCACATTCCACTTCCAAATACCACATCCGAGTTCCACCTCCAGTTCCGAATTCCACTTCCGAATTCCACTTCTCAACCCCAATTCCAAGTTCCAGTTGCAAAATGCGTTTCTAAATTTCAGTTCCACATGCCAGTTCTAAAATCCTCTTCCAAATTCCACTAAGTTTTTCTTCCCAGTTCCACTTCCGCATTCCCCTCCGGAGTTCCAGTTTCACATTCGAGTACTAAACTCTTCTTCCAGATTCCATTCTGATTTCATAATCCACATTCTATTTTCAAATACCACATTTAACTTCCGAAGCATAACTTGATTCATATAATCCAATGATAACTTATCAATGCCAATTATGCCTTCTAACCCTAACCCTAATGTGCTCCATCATATCACTCGATTCTCAGATTAATCATACCCGGAACCCTGGCTTCTAACCCTAAAGGGCTTTCATTATACACTGAACACACGATTCAAAATCCTAAATCCTCATTCCATCCCTAACTCTAAATGCAGTCCATCCAATCCAAACGCAACTTCCAGCAAACTATTCCACGCTAAAATTTTGATGCCAAATTCCAATTTACGTCTTCGGAAGAGAAATTATACTTTCGGATATACCAGTTGTGAATTCGCGTTTCACATTCCAACTGTCAACTCAGCTTACAATACAAAACAAATACAGACATCCACGTCATAATACCTTTCTGATACTGTATGTAATACCATACAACCGCTTGAAAGTTACCCAACAAACTCTCATACCAAAACCTACGTTCCTAGTAGATATATTTGACGCGAATATTACAGACTCACATTTTTTTTTGTTTTCCCCGAATTTTCATTCCAAAACTTTTACCGAAACTTCTAATTAAAAATCTCAGCCATAATGAGATGTTGGAAAGCCAGGCTGAAGCTCACACTTCAGTACCAAGTGAAGATACAAATCCCAACCGCAAACTCCTCTTCCACAGTCTAATGCTAACTTCCAATTCTTAATCCCAAATCTCAATAGTCATTTCCACATTCCACTTCCGAATTCCACATCCGAATTCCACATCCGAATTCCACTTCCAGTTCTGAATTCCACTTCCGAATTCCACTTCTCAACCCCAATTCCAAGTTCCAGTTCCAAATTGTGGTTCTAATTTTCACTTCCACATGCCAGTTCTAAAATCCTATTGCAAATTCCACTAAGGTTTTATTCCCAATTCCACTTCCGAATTCAACTCCGGAGTTCCAGTTTCACATTCGAGTACTAAACTCTTCTTCCAGATTACATTCTGATTTCAAAATCCACATGCTATTTTCAAATACCACATTTCACTTCCGAAGCATAACTTAATTCATATAATCCAATGATAATTTATCAATGCCTATTATGCCTTCACAAGCAAAAAAAAGATCGAAGAGTCAAAGTCATAGGATACTTGTACAGAGATTAGGCTGTCAGTGCTGACAATGTAATATCTTCTTAGTATACATTGTATCTCTTGAGTTATCTTCAAACACACCTTCCAACTAGGCCAATGGAGCAATTGACCAAGGTGTACTTGCAAGTGTCTTCTAGGTACAGTAGCATAGCTTGTATTCTCTTCACTCATCTCGAGAAGATATGTGGATTTTTACCCTTCATATACATTACTTCCGTGTTTTCTCTTAAGGAGGAACTGCCAAAATGCCTTTGTTTAGATTTTAATATGCCTGAACAGGGAAAAGTCTAAATACTGATATCACAAGCAGGATAAAGATAGAAGCGTCAAGTTGATAGGACACTTGTAGAGAATTTAGGGAATCCGTGCTTGCAGTGTAATATCTTCTTACTATACACTGAATCTCTTGAGTTATGTTCAAATACAACTTCCAAGTACGTCAATGGAGCAATTGACAAAGGTGTACTTGCAAGTATCTTCCAGGTACATTAGCACAGCTTGTATTGTCTTCCCTGATCTCGATAAGATGTGTGGATTTTTACCCTTTATGTATATTTTTCATTGTTGTCTCTTGGGGAGGAACTGCCAAAACGCCTTTATTTAGATTCCTATATGCCTGAACAGGGAAATTCTAAATACTGATATCACAAGCAGGGTAAAGATAGATGAGTCAAGTTGATAGGACATTTATAGAGAATTTAGGGAGTCAGTGCTGGCAATGTAATATCTTCTTAGTATTCAATGTATTTCGTGAGTCATCTTCATATACAACTTCCATTTTGGCTAAGGGAGTAAGGGACAATTGTGGATTTGAAAGTATATTCTAGGCTCTCCAGCATATCTTGTACTGACTTCACTGCTGTAGATAAGGTATGTGGATTTTTACCCTTTATATACATGACTTCAGAGTTTTCTCTTTAGGGGAAGTGAAAAAACACGTTTCTTTAGATTTCTATAGGCCTCAACAGGAACAAGCCTAAGTAGTGATATCACAAGCAGGAAAAAGATCGAAGAGTCAAAGTGATAGGATACTTGTAGAGAGATTAGGTTGTCAGGGCTAACAATGTAATATCTTCTTAGTATTCATTGTATCTCTTGAGTTGTCTTCAAATACACCTTCCAAGGAGGCCAATGGAGCAATTGACAAAGGTGTACTTGCAAGTATCTTCCAGGTACATTAGCATAGCTTGTATTGTCTTCCCTGACCTCGATAAGATATGTGGATTTTTATCCTTTGTATACATTACTTCAGTGTATTCTCTTAAGGAGGAACTACCCAAAAGCGTTTATTTGGATTCCTGTAGGCGTCAAAAAGGATAGGGCTAAATACTGATATCACAAGGAGGATAAAAATCGAAGAGGCAATTTGATAGGATACTTATAGAGTTTAGGGTGTCAGTGCTCACAATGTAATATCTTCATAGTTTACATTGTATCTCTTGAGTTATCTTCAAATACACATTCCAAGTAGGCCAATGGAGACATTGTCAATGGTGTACTTGCAAGTATCTTGAAGGGACCCCTAGCATAGCTTGTATTGTCTTCACTGCTCTCCATATGATATGTGGATTTTTACCCTTTATATATATTACTTCAATGTTGTCTCTTGAGGAGGAACTGCCAAAATGCCTTTATTTAGATTCCTATATCCCTGAACAGGGAAAAGGCTAAATACTGATATCACAAGCAGGATAAAGATAGATGAGTCAAGTTGACAGGCACTTGTAGAGAATTTAGGGAGTCAGTGCTGGCAATGTAATATCTTCCTAATATTCAATGTATTTCTTGAGTCATCTTCATATACTACTTACATTTTGGCCAAGGGAATAAGGGACAATTGTGTATTCGCAAGTATTTTCTAGGTTCTCTAGCATAGCATGTACTGACATAACTGGTGTAGATAAGGTATGTGTATTTTTCCGATTTACATACACTTCTTCACAGTTTTCTCTTTAGGGGAAGTGACAAAATGGGACTCTTTGGATTTCTATAGGCCTCAACAGGGAAAAGGCTAAGTAGTGATATCACAAGCAGCAAAACGATCGAAGAGTCAAAGTGAAAGAATACTTGTAGAGATATTAGCATGTCAGTGCTGAAAATGTAATATCTCCTAAGTATATATTGTATCTCTTGAGTTATCTTCAAATACACCTTCCAAGTAGGGCAATGGAGCAACAGACAAAGTGTACTTGCAAGTATCTTTCAGGTAAACTAGCATAGCTTGTATTGTCTTCACTGATGTCGAGAAGATATGTGAATTTTTACGATTCATATACATTACTTCAGTGTTTTCTCTTGAGGAGGAACTGCCAAAACATCTTAATTTCGATTCCTGTATGCCTGAACAGGGAAAAGTCTAAATACTGATATCACAAGCAGGATAAAGATAGATTAGTCAAGTTGATAGGACACTTGTAGAGAATTTAGGGAGTCAGGGCTGGCAATGTAATATCTTCTTAGTATTCCTTGTATTTCTTGAGTCGTCTTCATATACTACTTCCATTTTGGCTAGGAAATAAGGGACAATTGTGTACTTGCAATTATCATCTATGTACTCTAGCATAGCTTGTTCTGACTTCACTGCTGTAGATAATATATGTGGATTTTTACCCTTTACATAGACTACTTCAGAGTTTTTTCTTTAGGGAAAGTGACAAAATGCGTTTCTTTGTTTTTCTATAGACCTCAAAAGGGAAAAGGCTAAGTAGTGATATCACAAGCAGGAGAAAGATGGAAGAGTCAACGTGATAGGATACATGTAGAGACATTAGGTTGTCAGTGCTGAAAATGAATACCTTCTTGATATACATTGTATTTCTTGAGTTATCTTCAAATACACATTCCAAGTAGGCCAATGGAGAAATTGTCAATGGTGTACTTGCAAGTATCTTGAAAGGAACGCTAGCATAGCTTGTATTGTCTTCACTGCTCTCCATATGATATGTGGATTTTTACCCTTTATATATATTACTTCAATGTTGCCTCTTGAGGAGGAACTGCCCAAATGGTTTTGTTTACATTCTTACATGCCTGAACAGGGAAAAGGCTAAATGCTGATATCAAAAGCAGGATAAAGATAGAAGAGTCAAGGATATAGGACACTTGTAGCGAATTTAGGGAGTCAGTGCTGGCAAAGTAATATCTTCTTAGCATTCAACGTATTTCTTGAGTCATCTTCATATACAACTTCCATTTTGGCCAGGAAATAAGGGACAATTGTGTACGTGCAAGTATCTTCTAGGTACTCTAGCATAGCTTGCACTAACTTCACTGCTGTAGATAAGGTATGTGGATTTTTACCCCTTATATAGATTACTTCAGAGTTTTTTCTTTAGAGGAAGTGACAAAACGCGTTTCTTTGGATTTCTATAGGCCTCAACAGGGAAAAGGCTAAGTAGTGATATCACAAGCAGGAAAAAGATCGGCGAGTCAAGGTGATAGGATACTTGTAGAGACATTATGTTGTCAGTGCTGACAGTATAATATCTTCTTAGTATACATTGCATTTCTTCAGTTATCTTCAAATACAACTTCCAAGTAAGCCAATGGAGTAATTAACACAGGTTTACTTGCAAGTATCTTCCAGGTACACTAGCATAGCTTGTATTGTCTTCCCTGATCTCGATAAGATATGTGGATTTTAACACTTTATGTATATTACTTCATTGTTGTCTCTTGAATAGCAAGTGCCAAAATGCCTTTTTTTAGATTCCTATATGCCTGAACAGGGAAAAGTGTACATACTGATATCACAAGCAGGATAAAGATAGATGAGTCAAGTTGATAAGATACTTGTAGAGAATTTAGGGAGTCAGTGCTGGCAAAGTAATATGTTCATAGTATTCAATGTATTTCTTGAGACATCTTCATATTCTGCTTCCAGTTTGGCCAAGGAAATAAGGGATAATTTTGTATTTGCAAATGTCTTTTAGCTTCTCTTGCACAGCTTGTACTAACTTCACTGCCGCGGATTAGGTATGTGGATTTTTGCTCTTTTCATACATTATTTCAGAGATTTATCTTTAGGGGAAGTGACAAAACACGTTTCTTTGGATTTCTATAAGCCTCATCAGGGAAGAGATTAAGTAGTGATATCACAAGCAGGAAAAAGATCGAAGAGTCAAAGTGATAGCATACTTGCAGAGAGATTAGTGTGTCAGTGCTGAAAATGTAATATCTCCTTAGTATACATTGTATCTCTTCAGTTATCTTCAAATACACCTTCCAAGTAGGCCAATGGAGCAATTGACAAAGGTGTACTTGCAAGTATCTTCCAGGTACATTAGCATAGCTTCTATTGTCTTCCCTGATCTAGATAAGATATGTGGATTTCTATCCTTTGTGTACATTACTTCAGTGTTTTCTCTTAAGGAGGAACTGCCAAAAAGCCTTTATTTGGATTCCTGTAGGCCTCAACAAGGATAGGGCTAAATACTGATATCACAAGCAGGATCACAATCGAAGAGTCAATTTGATAGGATTCTTCTAGAGTGTTTAGGGTGTCGATGCTGACAATGTAATATCTTCTTAGTATACATTGTATCTCTTCAGATATCTTCAAATACACATTCCAAGTAGGCTAATGGAGAAATTGTCAACGGTGTACTTGCAAGTACCTTGAAAGGAAGAGTAGCATAGTTGTCTCCTGAGGAGGAACTGCCAAAATGCATTTATTTAGATTCCTATATTCCTGAACAGGGAAAAGTCTAAATTCTGATATCACAAGCAGGATAAGTATAGATGAGTCAAGTTGATAGGACACTTGTAGAGAATTTAGGGAGTCAGTGCTGGCAAAGTAATAGCTTCTTAGTATTCAATGTATTTCCTGAGTCATCTTCATATACAACTTCCATTTTGGACTAGGGAGTAAGGAACAATTGTGTACTTGCAAGTATCTTCCAGGTACTCTAGCATAGCTTGTACTGACTTCACTGCTGTAGATATGTTATGTGGATTTTTACCCTTTACATACATTACTTCAGAGTTATCGCTTAGAGGCAGTGACAAAATGCGTTTTTTTGGATTTCTATAGGCTTCAGCAGGGAATAGGGTAAGTAGTGATATCACAAGCAGGAAAAGATCGAAGAGTCAAAGTGATAGGACACTTGTAGAGAGATTAGGTTGTCAGTGCTGACAATGTAATATCTTCTTGGTATACATTGTATATCTTGAGTTATCTTCAAATACATATTCCAAGTAGGCCAATGGGGAAATTGTCAACGGTGTACTTGCAAGTATCTTCCAGGTACACTTGCATAGCTTAAATTCTCTTCACTGCTCTCGAGAAGATATGTGGATTTTTACCCTTTATATATATTACTTCAGTGTTGTCTCTTACGTAGGAACTGTCAAAACGTCTTCATTTAGATTCCAATATGCCTGATCAGGGAAAAGGCTAAATGCTGATATCACAAGCAGGATAAAGATAGAAGAGTGAAGTTGATTTGACACTTGTAGAGAATTTAGGGAGTTAGTGCAGGCAATGTAAAATATTCTTAGTATACAACGTATTTCTTGAGTCCTCTTCATATAAACTTCCAATTTGGCCAAGGGAATAAGGGACAATTGTGTACATGCAAGTATCTTCCAGGTACACTAGGATAGCTTGTATTGTCTTCCCTGATCTCGATAAGATATGTGGATTTTTACCCTTTATGTATATTACTTCATTGTTGTCTCTTGAGGAGGAACTGCCAAAATGCCTTTCTTTAGATTACTATATTCCTGAACAGGGAAAAGTCTAAATACTGATATCACAAGCAGGATAAACATAGATGAGTCAAGTTGATAGGACACTTGTAGAGAATTTAGGAAGTCAGTGCTTGCAATGTAATATCTTCTTCGTATTGAACGTGTTTCTTGAGTCATCTTCATATACATGTTTCATGTTGGCCAAGGGAATAAGGGACAATTGTGTACTTGCAAGTATCTTCTAGGTACTCTAGCATAGCTTGCACTAACTTCTCTGCTGTAGATAAGGTATGTGGATTTTTACCCCTTATATAGATTACTTCCGAGTTTTTTCTTTAGAGGAAGTGACAAAACGCGTTTCTTTGGATTTCTATAGGCCTCAACAGGGAAAAGGCTAAGTAGTGATATCACAAGCAGGAAACAGATCGGCGAGTCAAGGTGATAGGATACTTGTAGAGACATTATGTTGTCAGTGCTGACAGTGTAATATCTTCTTAGTATACATTGCATTTCTTCAGTTATCTTCAAATACAACTTCCAAGTAAGCCAATGGAGTAATTGACACAGGTTTACTTGCAAGTATCTTCCAGGTACACTAGCATAGCTTGTATTGTCTTCCCTGATCTCGATAAGATATGTGGATTTTAACACTTTATGTATGTGACCTCATTGTTGTCTCTTGAGTCGCAACTGCCAAAATGCCTTTTTTTAGATTCCTATATGCCTGAACAGGGAAAAGTGTACATACTGATATCACAAGCAGGATAAAGATAGATGAGTCAAGTTGATAAGATACTTGTAGAGAATTTAGGGAGTCAGTGCTGGAAAAGTAATATGTTCATAGTATTCAATGTATTTCTTGAGACATCTTCATATTCTGCTTCCATTTTGGCCAAGGAAATAAGGGATAATTTTGTATTTGCAAATGTCTTTTAGGTTCTCTTGCAGAGCTTGTACTGACTTCACTGCCGTGGATAAGGTATGTGGATTTTTGCTCTTTTCATACATTATTTCAGAGATTTATCTTTAGGGGAAGTGACAAAACACGTTTCGTTAGCTTTCTATAGGCCTCATCAGGGAAGAGATTAAGTAGTGATATCACAAGTAGGAACAAGATCGAAGAGTCAAAGTGATAGGATACTTGTAGACAGATTAGTGTGTCAGTGCTGACAATGTAATATCTTTTAGTATACATTGTATTTCTTGAGTTACCTTCAAACACACATTCCAAGTATGCCAATGGAGAAATTGTCAATGTTGTACTTGCACGTACCTTGAACGGAACAGTAGCATATCTTGTATTGTCTTCACTGCTCTCCATATGATACGTGGATTTTTACCCTTTATATATATTACTTCAATGTTGTCTCTTGAGGTGGAACTGCCAAAATGCCTTTATTTACATTCCTATATCCCTGAACAGGGAAAAGGCTAAATACTGATATCACAAGCAGGATAAAGATAGAAGAGTCAAGTGGATAGAGCACTTGTAGAGAATTTAGGGAGTCAGTGCTGGCAGTGTAATATCTTCTTAGTATTCAACGCATTTCTTGACTCATCTTCATATACAACTTCCATTTTGGCCAGGAAATAAGGGACAATTGTGTAATTGCAAGTATCTTCTAGGTACTCTAGCATAGCTTGTAGTGACTTCAATGCTGTAGATAAGGTAGGTGGATTTTTCCCCTTTATATACATTACTTCAGAGTTTTCTCTTTGGGGAAGTGATAAAACGCCTTTCTTTGGATTTCTATAGGCCTCAACAGGGAAAAGGCTCAGGAGTGATATCAGAAGCAGAAAAAAGGTCGAAGAGTCAAAGTGATAGGATACTTGTAGAGATATTAGGTTGTCAGTGCTGACAACTTAATAACTTCTTAGTATACATTGTACCTCTTGAGTTATCTTCAAATACGATTTCCAAGTAGGCCAATGGAGCATTTGACAAAGGTGTATTTGAAGGGTCTTCCAGGTACATTAGCATAGCTTGTACTGTCTTCTACTTGCAAGTATCTTGAAAGGAACACTAGCATAGCTTATATTGTCTTCACTGCTCTCCATATGATATGGAAATTTTTATGCTTTATGTATATTACTTCATTGTTGTCTCTTGAGCAAGAACTGCCAAAATGCCTTTATTTAGATTCCTCTATGTCTGAAGAGGGAAAAGTCTAAATACTGATATCACATGCAGGATAAATATAGATGAGTGAAATTGATAGGACACTTGTAGAAAATTTAGGGAGTCAGTACTAGCAATGCAATATCTTCCTAATATTCAAAGTATTTCTTGAGTCACCTTAATATACAACTTCCATTTTTGCCAAGGGATTCAGGGACAATTGTGTACTTGTAAGTATCTTCCTGGTATTGTAGCATAGCTTGTACTGACTTCACTGCTGTAGATACGGTATGTGGATTTCTACCCTTTACATACATTTCTTCAGAGTTGTCGCTTAGGGGAAGTGACAAAATGCGTTTCTATGGATTTCTTTAGACTTCAACAGGGAAAAGGCTAAGGACTGATACCACAAGCAGAAAAAAGATCGAAGTGTCAAATTTATAGGATACTTGTAGAGAGATTAGTTTGTCAGTGCTGACAATGTAATATCTTCTTAGTATACATTGTGTTTCTTGAGTTATCTTCAAATACACATTCCAAGTAGGCCAATGGAGAAATTGTCAATGGTGTACTTGCAAGTATCTTGAAAGGAACGCTAGCATAGGTTGTATTGTCTTCACTGCTCTCCATATGATATGTGGATTTTTACCTTTATATATATTACTTCAATGTTGCCTCTTGAGGAGGAACTGCTCAAATGGCTTTGTTTACATTCTTACATGCCTGAACTGGGAAAAGGCTAAATACTGATACCACAAGCAGGATAAAGATAGAAGAGTCAAGGATATAGGACACTTGTAGCGAATTTAGGGAATCAGTGCTGGCAATGTAATATCTTCTTAGCATTCAACGTATTTCTTGAGTCATCTTCATATAAAATTTCCATTTTGGCCAGGAAATAAGGGACAATTGTGTACGTGCAAGTATCTTCTAGGTACTCTAGCATAGCTTGCACTAACTTCACTGCTGTAGATAAGGTATGTGGATTTTTAACCCTTATATAGATTACTTCAGAGTTTTTTCTTGAGAGGAAGTGACAAAACGCGTTTCTTTGGATTTCTATAGGCCTCAACAGGGAAAAGGCTAAGTAGTGATATCACAAGCAGGGAAAAGATCGGCGAGTCAAGGTGATAGGATACTTGTAGAGACATTAGGTTGTCAGTGCTGACAGTGTAATATCTTCTTAGTATACATTGCATTTCTTCAGTTATCTTCAAATACACCTTCCAAGTAAGCCAATGGAGTAATTGACACAGGTTTACTTGCAAGTATCTTCCAGGTACACTAGCATAGCTTGTATCATCTTCCCTGATCTCGATAAGATATGTGGATTTTAATACGTTATGTATATTACTTCATTGTTGTCTCTTGAGTAGCAAGTGCCAAAATGCCTTTTTTTAGATTCCTATATGCCTGAACAGGAAGAAGTGTACATACTGATATCACAAGCAGGATAAAGATAGATGAGTCAAGTTGATAAGATACTTGTAGAGACTTTAGGGAGTCAGTGCTGGAAAAGTAATATGTTCATAGTATTCAATGTATTTCTTGAGACATCTTCATATTCTGCTTCCATTTTGGCCAAGGAAATAAGGGATATTTTTGTATTTGCAAATGTCTTTTAGCTTCTCTTGCACAGCTTGTACTAACTTCACTGCCGCGGATTAGGTATGTGGATTTTTGCTCTTTTCATACATTATTTCAGAGATTTATCTTTAGGGGAAGTGACAAAACACGTTTCTTTGGATTTCTATAGGCCTCATCAGGGAAGAGATTAAGTATTGATATCACAAGCAGGAAAAAGATGGAAGAGTCAAAGTGATAGGATACTTGCAGAGAGAATAGTGTGTCAGTGCTGAAAATGTTATATCACCTTAGTATACATGGTACCTCTTCAGTTATCTTCAAATACACCTTCCAAGTAGGCCAATAGAGCAATTGACAAAGGTGTACTTGCAGGTATCTTCCAGGTACATTAGCATAGCTTGTATTGTCTTCCCTGATCTAGATAGGATATGTCGATTTCTATCCTTTGTGTACATTACTTCAGTGTTTTCTCTTAAGGAAGAACTGCCAAAAAAGCTTTTATTTGGATTCCTGTAGGCCTCAACATGGATAGGGCTAAATACTGATATCACAAGCAGGATCACAATCGAAGAGTCAATTTGATAGGATTCTTGTAGAGTGTTTAGGGTGTCGATGCTGACAATGTTATATCTTCTTAGTATACATTGTATCTCTTCAGATATCTTCAAATACACATTCCAAGTAGGCCAATGGAGAAATTGTCAATGGTGTACTTGCAAGTACCTTGAAAGGAAGAGTAGCATAGTTGTCTCCTGAGGAGGAACTGCCAAAATGCATTTATTTAGATTCCTATATGCCTGAACAGGGAAAAGTCTAAATTCTGATATCACAAGCAGGATAAGTATAGATGAGTCAAGTTGATAGGACACTTGTAGAGAATTTAGGGAGTCAGTGCTGGCAAAGTAATAGCTTCTTAGTATTCAATGTATTTCCTGAGTAACCTTCATATACAACTTCCATTTTGGTCTAGGGAGTAAGGAACAATTGTGTACTTGCAAGTATCTTCCAGGTACTCTAGCATAGCTTGTACTGACTTCACTGCTGTAGATATGTTATGTGGATTTTTACCCTTTACATACATTACTTCAGAGTTATCGCTTAGAGGCAGTGACAAAATGCGTTTTTTTGGAAGTCTATAGGCTTCAGCAGGGAATAGGGTAAGTAGTGATATCACAAGCAGGAAAAAGATCGAAGAGTCAAAGTGATAGGACACTTGTAGGGAGATTAGGTTGTCAGTGCTGACAATGTAATATCTTCTTGGTATACATTGTATATCTTGAGTTATCTTCAAATATATATTCCAAGTAGGCCAATGGGGAAATTGTCAACGGTGTACTTGCAAGTATCTTCCAGGTACACTTGCATAGCTTAAATTCTCTTCACTGCTCTCGAGAAGATATGTGGATTTTTACCCTTTATATATATATTACTTCAGTGTTGTCTCTTACGTAGGAACTGTCAAAACGTCTTTATTTACATTCCAATATGCCTGACCAGGGAAAAGGCTAATTGCTGATATCACAAGCAGGATAAAGATAGAAGAGTGAAGTTGATTTGACACTTGTAGAGAATTTAGGGAGTTAGTTCAGGCAATGTAAAATATTCTTAGTATACAACGTATTTCTTGAGTCCTCTTCATATAAACTTCCAATTTGGCCAAGGGAATAAGGGACAATTGTGTACATGCAAGTATCTTCCAGGTACACTAGGATAGCTTGTATTGTCTTCCCTGATCTCCATAAGATATGTAGATTTTTACCCTTTATGTATATTGCTTCATTGTTGTCTCTTGAGGAGGAACTGCCAAAATGCCTTTATTTAGATTCCTAGATGCCTGAACAGGGAAAAGTCTAAATACTGATGTCACAAGCAGGATAAACATTGATGAGTCAAGTTGATAGGACACTTGTAGAGAATTTAGGAAGTCAGTGCTTGCAATGTAATATCTTCTTCGTATTGAACGTGTTTCTTGAGTCATCTTCATATACATGTTTCATGTTGGCCAAGGGAATAAGGGACAATTGTGTACTTGCAAGTATCTTCTAGGTACTCTAAAATAACTTATACTGACTTAACTGCTGTCGATAAGGTATGTGGATTTTTACTCTTTACATACATTACTTCAGATTTCTCTCTTTAGGGGACGTGAAAAAACACGTTTCTTTGGATTTCTATAGTCCTCATCAGGGAAAAGATTAAGTAGTGATATCACAAGCAGGAACAAGATCGAAGAGTCAAAGTGATAGGATAGTTGTAGAGAGATTAGTTTGTCAGTGCTGACAATATAATATCTTCTTAGTATACATTGTATCTCTTCAGATATCTTCAAATACACATTCCAAGTAGGCCAATGGAGAAATTTTCAATGGTGTACTTGCAAGTACCTTGAAAGGAACAGTAGCATAGTTGTCTCCTGAGGAGGAACTGCCAAAATGCCTTTATTTAGATTCCTATATGCCTGAACAGGGAAAAGTCTAAATACTGATATCACAAGCAGGATAAATATAGATGAGTCAAGTTGATAGGACACTTGTAGAGAATTTAGGGAGTCAGTGCTGGCAAAGCAATAGCTTCTTAGTATTCAATGTATTTCCTGAGTCATCTTCATATACAACTTCCATTTTGGCCAAGGGAGTAAGGGACAATTGTGTACTTGCAAGTATCTTCCAGGTACTCTATCATAGCTTGTACTGACTTCACTGCTGTAGATACGTTATGTGGATTTTTACCCTTTACATACATTACTTCAGAGTTATCGCTTAGAGGCAGTGACAAAATGCGTTTTTTTTGGATTTCTATAGGCTTCAGCAGGGAATAGGGTAAGTAGTGATATCACAAGCAGGAAAAAGATCGAAGAGTCAAAGTGATAGGACACTTGTAGAGAGATTAGGTTGTCAGTGCTGACAATGTAATATCTTCTTGGTATACATTGTATATCTTGAGTTATCTTCAAATACATATTCCAAGTAGGCCAATGGGGAAATTGTCAACGGTGTACTTGCAAGTATCTTCCAGGTACACTTGCATAGCTTAAATTCTCTTCACTGCTCTCGAGAAGATATGTGGATTTTTACCCTTTATATATATTACTTCAGTGTTGTCTCTTACGTAGGAACTGTCAAAACGTCTTTATTTACATTCCAATATGCCTGACCAGGGAAAAGGCTAAATGCTGATATCACAAGCAGGATAAAGATAGAAGAGTGAAGTTGATTTGACACTTGTAGAGAATTTAGGGAGTTAGTGCAGGCAATGTAAAATATTCTTAGTATACAACGTAGTTCTTGAGTCCTCTTCATATAAACTTCCAATTTGGCCAAGGGAATAAGGGACAATTGTGTACATGCAAGTATCTTCCAGGTACACTAGGATAGCTTGTATTGCCTTCCCTGATCTCGATAAGATATGTGGATTTTTACCCTTTATGTATATTACCTCATTGTTGTCTCTTGAGGAGGAACTGCCAAAATGCCTTTATTTAGATTCCTAGATGCCTGAACAGGGAAAAGTCTAAATACTGATGTCACAAGCAGGATAAACATAGATGAGTTAAGTTCATAGGACATTTGTAGAGAATTTAGGAAGTCATTGCTTGCAATGTAATATCTTCTTCGTATTGAACGTGTTTCTTGAGTCATCTTCAAATACATGTTTCCTTTTGGCCAAGGGAATAAGGGACAATTGTGTACTTGCAAGTATCTTCTAGGTACTCTAACATAACTTATAGTGACTTAACTGCTGTCGATAAGGTATGTGGATTTTTACTCTTTACATACATTACTTCAGATTTCTCTCTTTAGGGGACGTGAAAAAACACGTTTCTTTGGATTTCTATAGGCCGCATCAAGGAAAAGATTAAGTAGTGATATCACAAGCAGGAACAAGATCGAAGAGTCAAAGTGATAGGATAGTTGTAGAGAGATTAGTGTGTCAGTGCTGACAATATAATATCTTCTTAGTATACATTGTATCTCTTCAGATATCTTCAAATACACATTCCAAGTAGGCCAATGGAGAAATTTTCAATGGTGTACTTGCAAGTACCTTGAAAGGAACAGTAGCATAGTTGTCTCCTGAGGAGGAACTGCCAAAATGCATTTATTTAGATTCCTATATGCCTGAGCAGGGAAAAGTCTAAATTCTGATATCACAAGCAGGATAAAAATAGATGAGTCAAGTTGATAGGACACTTGTAGAGAATTTAGGGAGTCAGTGCTGGCAAAGTAATAGCTTCTTAGTATTCAATGTATTTGTTGAGTCATCTTCATATACAACTTCCATTTTGGACTAGGGAGTAAGGAAGAATTGTGTACTTGCAAGTATCTTCCAGGTACTCTAGCATAGCTTGTACTGACTTCACTGCTGTAGATACGTTATGTGGATTTTTACCCTTTACATACATTACTTCAGAGTTATCAATTAGACGCAGTGACAAAATGCGTTTTTTTTGGATTTCTATAGGCTTCAGCAGGGAATAGGGTAAGTAGTGATATCACAAGCAGGAAAAAGATCGAAGAGTCAAAGTGATAGGACACTTGTAGAGAGATTAGGTTGTCAGTGCTGACAATGTAATATCTTCTTGGTATACATTGTATATCTTGAGTTATCTTCAAATACATATTCCAAGTAGGCCAATGGGGAAATTGTCAACGGTGTACTTGCAAGTATCTTCCAGGTACACTTGCATAGCTTAAATTCTCTTCACTGCTCTCGAGAAGATATGTGGATTTTTACCCTTTATATATATATATTACTTCAGTGTTGTCTCTTACGTAGGAACTGTCAAAACGTCTTCATTTAGATTCCAGTATGCCTGATCAGGGAAAAGGCTAAATGCTGATATCACAAGCAGGATAAAGATAGAAGAGTGAAGTTGATTTGACACTTGTGGAGAATTTAGGGAGTTAGTGCAGGCAATGTAAAATATGCTTAGTATACAACGTATTTCTTGAGTCCTCTTCATATAAACTTCCAATTTGGCCAAGGGAATAAGGGACAATTGTGTACATGCAAGTATCTTCCAGGTACACTAGGATAGCTTGTATTGTCTTCCCTGATCTCGATAAGATATGTGGATTTTTACCCTTTATGTATATTACTTCATTGTTGTCTCTTGAGGAGGAACTGCCAAAATGCCTTTCTTTAGATTACTATATTCCTGAACAGGGAAAAGTCTAAATACTGATATCACAAGCAGGATAAACATAGATGAGTCAAGTTGATAGGACACTTGTAGAGAATTTAGGAAGTCAGTGCTTGCAATGTAATATCTTCTTCGTATTGAACGTGTTTCTTGAGTCATCTTCATATACATGTTTCATTTTGGCCAAGGGAATAAGGGACAATTGTGTACTTGCAAGTATCTTCTAGGTACTCTAACATAACTTATACTGACTTAACTGCTGTCGATAAGGTATGTGGATTTTTACTCTTTACATACATTACTTCAGATTTCTCTCTTTAGGGGACGTGAAAAAACACGTTTCTTTGGATTTCTGTAGGCCACATCAGGGAAAAGGTTAAGTAGTGATATCACAAGCAGGAACAAGATCGAAGAGTCAAAGTGATAGGATACTTGTAGAGAGATTCGTGTGTCAGTGCTTGCAATGTAATATCTTCTTAGCATTCAACGTATTTCTTGAGTCATCTTCATATACAACTTCCATTTTGGCCAGGAAATAAGGGACAATTGTGTACTTGCAAGTATCTTCTAGGTACTCTAGCATAGCTTGTACTGACTTCAATGCTGTAGATAAGGTAGGTGGATTTTTCCCCTTTATATACATTACTTCAGAGTTTTCTCTTTGGGGAAGTGACAAAACGCCTTTCTTTGTATTTCTATAGGCCTCAACAGGGAAAAAGCTAAGTAGTGATATCAGAAGCAGGAAAAAGGTCGAAGAGTCAAAGTGATAGGATACTTGTAGAGATATTAGGTTGTCAGTGCTGACAACGTAATACCTTCTTAGTATACATTGTACCTCTTGAGTTATCTTCAAATACGATTTCCAAGTAGGCCAATGGAGCATTTGACAAAGGTCTACTTGAAGGGTCTTCCAGGTACATTAGCATAGCTTGTACTGTCTTCTACTTGCAAGTATCTTGAAAGGAACACTAGCATAGCTTATATTGTCTTCACTGCTCTCCTTATGATATGGAAATTTTTATGCTTTATGTATATTACTTCATTGTTGTCTCTTGAGCAGGAACTGCCAAAATGCCTTTATTTAGATTCCTCTATGCCTGAAGAGGGAAAAGTCTAAATACTGATATCACATGAAGGATAAATATAGATGAGTGAAGTTGATAGGACACTTGTCGAAAATTTAGGGAGTCAGTACTAGCATGTAATATCTTCCTAATATTCAAAGTATTTCTTGAGTCATCTTAACATACAACTTCGATTTTTGCCAAGGGATTCAGGGACAATTGTGTACTTGTAAGTATCTTCCTGGTACTGTAACATAGCTTGTACTGATTTCACTGCTGTAGATACGGTATGTGGATTTCTACCCTTTACATACATTTCTTCAGAGTTGTCGCTTAGGGGAAGTGAAAAAATGCGTTTCTATGGATTTCTTTAGACTTCAACAGGGAAAAGGCTAAGGACTGATACCACAAGCAGAAAAAAGATCGAAGTGTCAAATTTATAGGATACTTGTAGAGAGATTAGTTTGTCAGTGCTGACAATGTAATATCTTCTTAGTATACATTGTGTTTCTTGAGTTATCTTCAAATACACATTCCAAGTAGGCCAATGGAGAAATTGTCAATGGTGTACTTGCACGTATCTTCCAGGTACAGCAGATTAGCTTGTATTCTCTTCACTGCTCTCGAGAAGATATGTGGATTTTCACCCTTTATATATATTGCTTCAGTATTGTCTCTTAATGAGGAACTGCCAAAATGCCTTTATTTAGATTCCAGTATGCCTGAACAGAGAAAAGGCTTAATGCTGATATCACAAGCAGGATAAAGACAGAAGAGTCAAGTTGATAGCACACTTGTAGAGAATTTAGGGAGTCAGTGCTGGCAATGTAATATCTTCTTAGTATTCAACGTATTTCTTGAGTCGTCTTCATATACAACTTCCTTTTTGGCCAAGGGAATAAGGGACAATTGTGTACTTGCAAGTATCTTCCAGGTACACTAGCATAGCTTGTATTGTCTTCCCTGATCTCGATAAGATATGTGGATTTTTACCCTTTATGTATATTATTTCATTGTTGTCTCTTGAGTAGGAACTGCCAAAATGCCTTTCTTTAGATTCCTATATGCCTGAAGAGGGAAAAGTGTAAATATTGATATCACAAGCGGGATAAAAATAGATGAGTCAAGTTCATAAGACACTTGTAGAGAATTTAGGGAGTCAGTGCTAGCAAAGTAATACGTTCATCGTATTGAATGTATTTCTTGAGACATCTTCATATTCTACTTCCATTTTGGCCAAGGTCATAAGGGACAATTTTGTATTTGCAAATGTCTTCCAGGTTCTCTAGCAGAGCTTGTACTGATTTCACTGCTGGAGATCAGGTATGTGGATTTTTGTGCTTTACATACATTACTTCAGAGTTTTCTCTTTAGGAGAAGTGACAAAACACGTTTCTTTGGATTTCTATAGGCCTCATCAGGGAAGAGATTAAGTAGTGATATCACAAGCAGGAAAAAGATCGAATAGTCAAAGTGATAGGATACTTGTAGAGAGATTAGTGTGTCAGTGCTGAAAATGAATACCTTCTTGGTATACATTGTATTTCTTGAGCTATCTTCAAATACACATTCCAAATAGGCCAATGGAGAAATTGTCAATGGTGTACTTGGAAGTATCTTGAAAGGAACGCTAGCATAGCTTGTATTGTCTTCACTGCTCTCCATATGATATGTGGATTTTTACCCTTTATATATATTACTTCAATGTTGCCTCTTGAGGAGGAACTGCCCAAATGGCTTTGTTTACATTCTTACATGCCTGAACAGGGAGAAGGCTAAATACTGATATCACAAGCAGGATAAAGATAGAAGAGTCAAGGTTATAGGACACTTGTAGAGAACTTAGGGAGTCAGTGCTGGCAATGTAATATCTTCTTAGCATTCAACGTATTTCTTGAGTCATCTTCATATACAACTTCCATTTTGGCCAGGAAATAAGGGACAATTGTGTACGTGCAAGTATCTTCTAGGTACTTTAGCATAGCTTGCACTGACTTCACTGCTGTAGATAAGGTATGTGGACTTTTACCCCTCATATAGATTACTTCAGAGTTTTTTCTTTAGGGCAAGTGACAAAACGCGTTTCTTTGGATTTCTATAGGCCTCAACAGGGAAAAGGCTAAGTAGTGATATCACAAGCAGGAAAAAGATCGACGAGTCAAAGTGATAGGATACTTGCAGAGACATTAGGTTGTCAGTGCTGACAGCGTAATATCTTCTTAGAATACATTGTATCTCTTGACTTATCTTCAAATACACTTTCCAAGGAAGCCAATGGAGTAATTGAAATAGGTTTACTTGCAAGTATCTTCCAGGTACACTAGCATAGCTTGTATTGTCTTCCCTGATCTCGATAAGATATGTGGATTTTGATCCTTTATAAACATTACTTCAGTGTTTTCTCTTAAGTAGGAACCACCAAAAAGCGATTATTTGGATTCCTCTAGGCCTCAACAAGGGTAGGGCTAAATACTGATATCACAAGCAGGATAAAGACAGAAGAGTCAAGTTGATAGCACACTTGTAGAGAATTTAGGGAGTCAGTGCTGGCAATGTAATATCTTCTTAGTATTCAACGTATTTCTTGAGTCGTCTTCATATACAACTTCCTTTTTGGCCAAGGGAATAAGGGACAATTGTGTACTTGCAAGTATCTTCCAGGTACACTAGCATAGCTTGTATTGTCTTCCCTGATCTCGATAAGATATGTGGATTTTTACCCTTTATGTATATTACTTCATTGTTGTCTCTTGAGTAGGAACTGCCAAAATGCCTTTCTTTAGATTCCTATATGCCTGAAGAGGGAAAAGTGTAAATATTGATATCACAAGCGGGATAAAAATAGATGAGTCAAGTTCATAAGACACTTGTAGAGAATTTAGGGAGTCAGTGCTAGCAAAGTAATACGTTCATCGTATTGAATGTATTTCTTGAGACATCTTCATATTCTACTTCCATTTTGGCCAAGGTCATAAGGGACAATTTTGTATTTGCAAATGTCTTCCAGGTTCTCTAGCAGAGCTTGTACTGATTTCACTGCTGGAGATCAGGTATGTGGATTTTTGTGCTTTACATACATTACTTCAGAGTTTTCTCTTTAGGAGAAGTGACAAAACACGTTTCTTTGGATTTCTATAGGCCTCATCAGGGAAGAGATTAAGTAGTGATATCACAAGCAGGAAAAAGATCGAATAGTCAAAGTGATAGGATACTTGTAGAGAGATTAGTGTGTCAGTGCTGAAAATGAATACCTTCTTGGTATACATTGTATTTCTTGAGCTATCTTCAAATACACATTCCAAGTAGGCCAATGGAGAAATTGTCAATGGTGTACTTGGAAGTATCTTGAAAGGAACGCTAGCATAGCTTGTATTGTCTTCACTGCTCTCCATATGATATGTGGATTTTTACCCTTTATATATATTACTTCAATGTTGCCTCTTGAGGAGGAACTGCCCAAATGGCTTTGTTTACATTCTTACATGCCTGAACAGGGAGAAGGCTAAATACTGATATCACAAGCAGGATAAAGATAGAAGAGTCAAGGTTATAGGACACTTGTAGAGAACTTAGGGAGTCAGTGCTGGCAATGTAATATCTTCTTAGCATTCAACGTATTTCTTGAGTCATCTTCATATACAACTTCCATTTTGGCCAGGAAATAAGGGACAATTGTGTACGTGCAAGTATCTTCTAGGTACTTTAGCATAGCTTGCACTGACTTCACTGCTGTAGATAAGGTATGTGGATTTTTACCCCTTATATAGATTACTTCAGAGTTTTTTCTTTAGGGGAAGTGACAAAACGCGTTTCTTTGGATTTCTATAGGCCTCAACAGGGAAAAGGCTAAGTAGTGATATCACAAGCAGGAAAAAGATCGGAGAATCAAGGTGATAGGATACTTGTAGAGACATTAGGTTGTCAGTGCTGACAGTGTAATATCTTCTTAGTATACATTGCATTTCTTCAGTTATCTTCAAATACACCTTCCAAGTAAGCCAATGGAGTAATTGACACAGGTTTACTTGCAAGTATCTTCCAGGTACACTAGCATAGCTTGTATTGTCTATGTGGATTTTAACACTTTATGTATATTACTTCATTGTTGTCTCTTGAGTAGCATCTGCCAAAATGCCATTTTTTAGATTCCTATATGCCTGAACAGGGAAAAGTGTACATACTGATATCACAAGCAGGATAAAGATAGATGAGTCAAGTTGATAAGATACTTGTAGAGAATTTAGGGAGTCAGTGCTGGCAATGTAATATGTTCATAGTATTCAATGTATTTCTTGAGACATCTTCATATTCTGCTTCCATTTTGGCCAAGGAAATAAGGGATAATTTTGTATTTGCAAATGTCTTCTAGGTTCTCTAGCAGAGCTTGTACTGACTTCAATGCTGTGGATCAGGTATATGGATTTTTGCTCTTTACATACATTACTTCAGAGTTTTATCTTTAGGGGAAGTGACAAAACACATTTCTTTGGATTTCTATAGGTCTCATCAAGGAAGAGATTAAGTAGTGATATCACAAGCAGGAAAAAGATCGAAGAGTCAAAGTGATAGGATACTTGCAGAGAGATTAGTGTGTCAGTGCTGAAAATGAATATCTTTTAGTATACATTGTATTTCTTGAGTTATCTTCAAATACAATTTCCAAGTAGGCCAATGGAGAAATTGTCAATGGTGTACTTTGAAGTATCTTGAAAGGAACGCTAGCATAACATGTATTCTCTTCACTGCTCTCCATATGATATGTGGATTTTTACCCTTTATATATATTACTTCAATGTTGCCACTTGAGGAGGAACTGCCAAAATGCCTTTATTTACATTCTTACATGCCTGAACAGGGAAAAGGCTAAATACTGTTATCACAAGCAGGATAAAGATAGAAGAGTCAAGGTTATAGGACCCTTGTAGCTAATTTAGGGAGTCAGTGCTGGCAATGTAATATCTTCTTAGCATTCAACGTATTTCTTGAGTCATCTTCATATAAAACTTCCATTTTGGCCAGGAAATAAGGGACAATTGTGCACGTGCAAGTATCTTCTAGGTACTTTAGCAGAGCTTGCACTGACTTCACTGCTGTAGATAAGGTATGTGGATTTTTACCCCTTATATAGATTACTTCAGAGGTTTTTCTTTAGAGGAAGTGACAAATCGTTTTTCTTTGGATTTCTATAGGCCTCAACAGGGAAAAGGCTAAGTAGTGATATCACAAGCAGGAAAAAGATCGAAGATTCAAAGTGATAGGACACTTGTAGGGAGATTAGGTTGTCAGTGCTGACAATGTAATATCTTCTTGGTATGCAATGTATATCTTGAGTTATCTTCAAATACATATTCCAAGTAGGCCAATGGGGAAATTGTCAATGGTGTACTTGCAAGTATCTTCCAGGTACACTTGCATAGCTTAAATTCTCTTCACTGTTCTCTTGAAGATATGTGGATTTTTACCCTTTATATATATTATTTCAGTGTTGTCTCTTACGTAGGAACTGTCAAAACGTCTTTATTTAGATTCCAACATGCCTGACCAGGGAAAAGGCTAAATGCTCATATCACAAGCAGGATAAAGATAGAAGAGTGAAGTTGATTTGACACTTGTAGAGAATTTAGGGAGTTAGTGCAGGCAATGTAAAATATTCTTAGTACACAACGTATTTCTTGAGTCCTCTTCATATAAACTTCCCATTTGGCCAAGGGAATAAGGGACAATTGTGTACATGCAAGTATCTTCCAAGACACTTGTATTGTCTTCCCTGATCTCGATAAGATATGTGGATTTTAACACTTTATGTATATTACTTCATTGTTGTCTCTTGAATACCAACTGCCAAAATGCCTTTTTTTGGAATCTTATATCCCTGAACAGGGAAAAGTGTAAATACTGATATCACAAGCAGGATAAAGATAGATGAGTCAAGTTGATAGGACACTTGTAGAGAATTTAGGGAGTCAGTGCTGGCAATGTAATATGTTCATACTATTCAATGTATTTCTTGAGACATATTCATATTCTACTTCCATTTTGGCCAAGGAAATAAGGGATAATTTTGTATTTGCAAATGTCTTCTAGGTTCTCTAGCAGAGCTTGTACTGACTTCACTGCTGTACATCAGGTATGTGGATTTTTGCCCTTTACATACATTACTTCAGAGATTTATCTTTAGGGGAAGTGATAAAACACGTTTCGTTGGATTTCTATAGGCCTCATCAGGAAAGAGATTAAGTAGTGATATCGCAAGCAGGAAAAAGATCGACGAGTCAAAGTGATAGGATACTTGCAGAGACATTAGGTTGTCAGTGCTGACAGCGTAATATCTTCTTAGAATACATTGTATCTCTTGACTTGTCTTCAAATACACTTTCCAAGTAAGCCAATGGAGTAATTGAAATAGGTTTACTTGCAAGTATCTTCCAGGTACACTAGCATAGCTTGTATTGTCTTCCCTGATCTCGATAAGATATGTAGATTTTGATCCTTTATAAACATTACTTCAGTGTTTTCTCTTAAGTAGGAACCACCAAAAAGCGATTATTTGGATTCCTCTAGGCCTCAACAAGGGTAGGGCTAAATACTGATATCACAAGCAGGATAATAATCGAAGAGTCAGTTTGATAGGATACTTGTAGAGAGTTTGGGGTTTCAGTGCTGACAATGTAATATCTTCTTAGTTTACATTTTATTTCTTGAGTTACCTTCAAATACACATTCCACGTAGGCCAGTGGAGAAATTGTCAATGGCGTACACGCAACTATCTTGAAAGGATCCCTAGCATAATTTGTATTGTCTTCACTGCGCTCCATATGATATGTGGATTTTTACCCTTTATATATATATATATATATATATATATATATATATATATATATATATATATATATATATATATGTATGTATAACTTCAATGATGTCTCTTGAGGAGGAACTGTTAAAATGCCTTTATTTTGATTCCTCTGTGTCGGAACAGGGAAAAGTCTAAATACTAATATCAGAAGCAGGATAAATATAGATGAGTTAAGTTGATAGGACACTTGTAGATAATTTAGGGAGTTAGTGCTGGCAATGCAATATCTTCTTAGTTTACATTGTATCTCTTGAGTTATGCTGAAATAGACCTTCCAAGTAGGCCAATGGAGCAATTCACAAAGGTGTACTTGCAAGTATCTTCCAGGTAAACTAGCATAGCTTGTACTGTCTTCACTGATCTCGAGAAGATATGTGAATTTTTACCCTTCATATACATTACTTCAGTGTTTTCTCTTAAGGAGGAACTGTCAAAACGCCTTTATTTAGATTCCAATAAGCCTGAACAGGGAGAAGGCTAAATACTGATATCACAAGGAGGAAAAATTTCAAAGAGTCAATTTGATAGGACACTTGTAGAGAGATTAGGTTGTTAGTGCTGATAATGTAATATCTTCTTAGTATGTATTGTATCTCTTGAGTCATCCTAAAATAGACCTTCAAAGTAGGGCAATGGAGCAGTTTACAAAAGTGTACTTGGAAGTGTCTTCCAGGTACACTAGCATAGCTGGTATTCTCTTCGCTAATCTCGGTAAGATATATGGATTTTTACCCTTTATATATATATACTACTTCAGCGTTGTCTCTTAAGGAGGAACTGCCAGAATGCGTTTTTTTAAACTCCTATATGCCTGAACACAGGAAAGTCTAAATACTGATATCACAAGCAGGATAAATATAGATGAGTCAAGTTGATAGGACATTTGTAGAGAATTTAGGGAGTCAGTGCTGGCAATGTAATATCTTCCTAATATTCAATGTATTTCTTGAGTCATCTTTATATACAACTTTCATTTTGGCCAAGGGAGTAAGGGAAAATTGTGTACTTGCAAGTATCCTCCAGGTACCCTGGCATAACTTGTACTGACTTCACTGTTGTAGATAGGGGATGTGGATTTTTATCCTTTACATACATTACTTCAGAGTTGTCGCTTTAGGGGAAGTGACAAAATGCGATTCTTTGGATTTCTATAGGCTTCAACAGGGAAAAGGCTAAGGAGTGATATCACAAGTAGAAAAAAGATCGAAGAGACAAATTTATAGGATACTTGTAGAGAGATTAGGTTGTCAGTGCTGACAATGTAATATCTTCTTTGGATACATTGTATCTCTTGAGTTATCTTCAAATACACATTCCAAGTAGGCCAAGGGAGAAATTGTCAATGGTGTATTTGCAAGTATCTTTCAGGTACACTTGCATAGTTTGTATTGTCTTCACTGCTCTTGAGAAGATATGTGGATTTTTACCCTTTATATATATATTACTTCAGTGTTGTCTCTTAAGGAGGAACTGCCAAAATGCCTTTATTTAGATTCCAATTTGCCTGAAAAGGGAAAAGGTTAATACTGATATCACAAGCAGGAGAAAGATAGAAGAGTCAAGTTGATAGGACACTTGTGGAGAGTTTGGTGTGTCAGTGCTGGCAATGTAATATCTTCTTAGTATTCAACGTATTCCTTTAGTCATCTTAATATACACCTTCCATTTTGGCCAGGAAATAAGGTACAATTGTTTACTTGAAAGTACCTTCTAGGTACGCTAGCATAGCTTGTACTGACTTCTCTGCTGTAGATAAGGTATGTGGATTTTACCCTTTACATAGAATGCTTCAGAGTTTTTTCTTTAGAGGAAGTCACAAAACGCGTTTCTTTGGATTTCTATAGGCCTCAACAGGGAAAAGGATAAGTACTGATATCACTAGGAGGAAAAACATGGAAGAGTCAAAGTGATAGGATACTTGTAGAGAGATTAGATTGTCAGTGCTGACGTGGTAAAATCTTCTTAGTATACATTGTATCTCTTGAGTTATCTTCAAACACACCTGCCAAGTAGGCCAATGGAGCAATTGACAAAGGTGTACTTGCAAGTATCTTTCAGGTACACTAGCATAGCTTGTATTGTTTTCACTGATCTCGATAAGATATGTGGATTTCTACCCTTCATAGACTTTGGTTCAGTGTTTTCTCTTAAGGAGGAACTGCCAAAATGCCTTTGTTTAGATTTTAATATGCCTGAACAGGGAAAAGTCTAAATACTGATATCACAAGCAGGGTAAAGATAGAAGAGTCAAGTTGATAGGACACTTGTAGAGAATATAGGGAGTCTGTGCTGGCAGTGTAATATCTTCTTCGTATACATTGTATTTGAGTTATCTTCAAATACACCTTCCAAGTAGGACAATGGTGCAATTGACAAAGGTGTACTTGCAAGTATCTCTCAGGTACTAGCATAGCTTGTATTGTCTTCCTTGATATCGGTAAGATATGTGGATTTTTACCTTTTATATACATTACTTCAGTGTTTTCTCTGAAGGAAGAACTACCAAAAAACGTTTATTTGTATTCCTGTACCCCTCAACAAGGATAGGGCTAAATACAGACATCACTAGCAGGATAGAAATCGAAGATTCAATTTCATAGGATACTTGTAGAGAGTTTAGGGTGTCAGTGCTGACAATGTAACACCTTCTTAGTATACATTGTATCTATTGAGTTATCTTCAAATACACATTCCAAATAGGTCAATGGAGAAATTGTTAATGGTGCCCTTGCAAGTATATTGAAAGGAACACTAGCATAGCTTGTATTGTCTTCACTGCTCTCCATATGATATGTGGATTTTTACCCTTTATGTATATATTACTTCTATGTTGTCACTTCAGGAAGAACTGCCAAAATGCCTTTATTTAGATTCCTCTATGACTGAACAGGGAAAAGACTAAATACTGATATCACAAGCAGGATAAAGATAGATGAGTCAAGTTGATAGGACACTTGTAGAGGATTTATGGAGTCAGTGCTGGCAATGTAATATCTTCTTATTATTCAATGTATTTCTTGAGTCGTCTTCATATACAACTTCCTTTTTGGCCGAGGGAATAAGGGACAATTGTGTACGTGCAAGTATCTTCTAGGTTCTCCAGCATAGCTTGTACTGACTTCACTACTGTAGATAAGGTATGTGGATTTTTACCCTTTATATACATTACTTCAGAGTTTTTTCTTTAGGGGAAGTGACAAAACATGTTACTTCGGATTTCTATAGGCCCCCAAAGGGAAAAGGCTCAGTAGTGATATCGCAAGCAGGAAAAAGATCAAAGAGTCAAAGTGATAGGATACTTGTAGAGAGATTAGGTTGTGAGGTCTGACAGTGTAATATCTTCTTAGTATACATTGTATCTCTTGAGTTATCTTCAAAAACACCTTCCAAGTAGGCCAATGGAGCAATTGACAAAGGTGTACTTGCAAGTATCTTCCAAGTACACTAGCATAGCTTGTATTGTCTTCACTGATCTCGATAAGATTTGTGGATTTTTACCCTTCATATACATTACTTCCGTGATTTCTCTTAAGGAGGACCTGCCAAAATGCCTTTGCTTAGATTTTAATATACCTGAACAGGGAAAAGTCTATATACTGATATCACAAGCAGGATAAAGATAGAAGAGTCAAGTTGATAGGACACTTGCAGAGAATTTAGGGAGTCCGTGCTGGCAGTGTAATATCTTCTTAGTATACATTGTATCTCTTGAGTTATCTTCAAACACACCTTCCAAGTAAGCCAATGGAGAAATTGACAAAGGTGTACTTGCAAGTATCTTCCAGGTACACTAGCATAGCTTTTATTGTCTTCCCTGATCACGATTAGACATGTGGATTTTTGCCCTTCATAGACATTGCGTCTGTGTTTTCTCTAAAGGAGGAACTGGCAAAATGCCTTTATTTAGATTATAAAATGCCTGAACAGGGAAAAGTCTAAATTCTGATATCACAAGCAGGATAAATATAGATGAGTCAAGATGATGGGAGAGTTGTAGAGAATTTAGGGAGTCAGTGCTGGCAACGTAATATCTTCTTAGTATTCAACGTATTTCTTGAGTCATCTTCGTATACAACTTCCATTTTGGACAAGGCAAAAAGGGACAATTTTGTACTTGCAAGTATCTTCTAGGTACTCTAGAATAGCTTGTACTGACTTCCCTGCTGTTGATAAGGTATGTGGATTTTTACCCTTTATGTATATTACTTCATTGTTGTCTCTTGAGGACAAACTGTCAAAATGCCTTTATTTAGATTCCTCTATGCCTGAATAGGGAAAAGACTAAATACATATATCACAAGCAGGATAAATATAGATGAGTCAAGTTGGTAGGACACTTGTAGAGAATTTAGGGAGTCAGTGCTGGCACTGTAACATTTCTTAGTATTCAAGGTATTTCTTCAGCCATCTTCATATACAACTTCCATTTTGGACAAGGCAATAAAGGACAATTTTGTATTTGCAAGTATCTTCTAGGTTCTCCAGCATAGCTTGTACTGATTTCACTGCTGTAGATACGGTATGTGGATTTTAACCCTTTATATATATTACTTCAGAATTTTTTCTTTAGGGGAACTGACAAAACACGTTTCCTTGGATTTCTATAGGCCCCAAAAGGGAAAGGATCAGTAGTGATATTGCAAGCAGGAAAAAGATCGAAGAGTCAAATGATAGAATACTTGTAGAGAGATTAGGTTTTCAGTGCTGACAGTGTAATATCTTCTTAGTATACATTGTATCTCTTCAGTTATCTTCAAAAACACCTTCCAAGTAGGCCAATGGAGCAATTGACCAAGCTGTACTTGCAAGTATCTTCCAAGTACACTAGCATAGCTTGTATTGTCTTCACTGATCTCCATAAGATATGTGGATTTTTACCCTTCATATACATTACTTCTGTGTTTTCTCTTAAGGAGGAACTGCCAAAATGCCTTTGTTGAGATTTTAATATGCCTGAACAGGTAAAAGTCTAAATACTGATATCACAAGCAGGATAAAGATAGAAGAGTCAAGTTGATAGGACACTTGTAGAGAATTTAGGGAGTCTCTGCTGGCAGTGTAATATCTTCTTAGTACACATTGTATCTCTTGAGTTATCTTCAAATACACCTTCCAAGTAAGCCAATGGAGCAATTGACAAAGGTGTCCTTGCAAGTATCATCCAGGTACACTAGCATAGCTTGTATTGTCTTCCCTGATCTCGATAAGATATTTGGATTTTTACCCTTCATATACATTACTTCAGTGTTTTCTCTTAAGGAGGAACTGGCAAAATTCCTTTATTTAGATTATAATATAACTGAACATGGAAATGGCTAAATACTGATATCACAAGCAGAATAAACATAGAAGAGTCAAGTTGATGGGACACTTGTAGAGAATTTAGGGAGTCAGTGCTGGCAAACTAATATCTTCTTAGTATTAAACGTATTTCTTGAGTCATCTTCGTATACAACTTCCATTTTGGACAAGGCAATAAGGGACAATTTTGTACTTGCAAGCATCTTCTATGTACTCTAGGATAGCTTGTTCTGACTTCCTTGCTGTAGAAAAGGTATGTGGGTTTTTACCCTTTATGTATATTACTTCATTGTTGTCCCGAGGAGGAACTGCAAAAATGCCTTTATTTAGATTCCTATGTGCCTGAACAAGGAAAAGTAGGAATACTGATATCACAAGCAGTATAAAGATAGACGAGTCAAGTTGAAAGGACACTTGTGGAGAATTTAGGGAGTCAGTGCTGGCAATGTAATATCTTCTTAGTATTCAATGTATTTCTTGAGTCATCTTCATATACCACTTCCATTTTTGCCAAGGGAGTAAGGGACAATTGTGTATTTGCAAGTTTCTTCTAGGTTCTCCAGCATACCTTGTACTGACTTCACGACTGTAGATAAGGTATGTGGATTTTTACCCTTAATATACATTACTTCAGAGTTTTTTCTTTAGGGGAAGTGACAGAAGACGTTTCTTTGTATTTCTACAGGTCCCAACAGGGAAAAGGCTCAGTAGTGATATTGCAAGCAGGAAAAAGATCGAAGAGTGAAAGTGATAGGATACTTGTAGAGAGATTAGGTTGTCAGTGCTGACAGTGTAATATCTTCTTAGTATACATTGTATCTCTTGAGTTATCTTCAAAAACACCTTCCAAGTAGGCCAATGTAGCAAATGACAAAGGTGTACTTGAAAGCATCTTCCAGCTACACTAGCATAGCTTGTCTTGTCTTCTCTGATCTCGATAACATATGTGGATTTTTACCCTTCATATACATTACTTCCGTGTTATCATTTACGGAGGAACTGCCAAATGCCTGTGTTGAGATTTTAATATGCCTCAACAGGGAGAAGTCTAAATACTGATATCACAAGAAGGACAAAGAGAGAAGAGTCAAGTTGATAGGACACTTGTAGAGAGTTTGGTGTGTCAGTGCTGGCAAGGTAATATCTTCTTAGTATTCAACGTATTTCTTAAGTCATCTTCATATACACCTTCCATTTTGGCAAGGAAATAAGGGACAATTGTGTACATGCAAGTAACTTCTTGGTATTCTAGCATAGCTTGTACTGACTTCACTGCTGTAGATAAGGTTTGTGGATTTTTACCCTTTACATAAAATATTTCAGAGTTTTTTCATTAGGGGAAGTGACAAAACGCGTTTCTTTGGATTTCTATAGGACTCAACAGGGAAAAGGCTAAGAAGTGATATCACAAGCAGGAAAAAGATCGAAGAGTCAAAGTGATCAGATACTTGTAGAGAGATTAGGTTGTCAGTGCTTACAATGTAATATCTTCTTAGTACACATTGTACCTATTGAGTTATCTTCAAATACACATTCGAAGTAGGCCAATGGAGAAATTGTAAATGGTGCACTTGCAAGTATCTTGAAAGGAACACTGGCATAGCTTGTATTGTCTTCACTGCTCTCCATATGATATGTGGATTTTGACCCTTTATATATATTACTTCTAAACTGTCACTTCAGGAGGAACTGCCAAAATGCCTTTATTTAGATGCCTCTATGCCTGAACAGGGAAAAGGCTAAATACTGATATCACAAGCAGAATAAAGATAGAAGAGTCAAGTTGATGGGTCACTTGTAGAGAATTTAGGGAGTCTCTGCTGGCAGTGTAATATCTTCTTAGTACACATTGTATCTCTTGAGTTATCTTCAAATACACCTTCCAAGTAAGCCAACGGAGCAATTGACAAAGGTGTCCTTGCAAGTATCATCCAGGTACACTAGCATAGCTTGTATTGTCTTCCCTGATCTCGATAAGATATTTGGATTTTTACCCTTCATATACATTACTTCAGTGTTTTCTCTTAAGGAGGAACTGGCAAAATTCCTTTATTTAGATTATAATATAACTGAACATGGAAATGGCTAAATACTGATATCACAAGCAGAATAAACATAGAAGAGTCAAGTTGATGGGACACTTGTAGAGAATTTAGGGAGTCAGTGCTGGCAAACTAATATCTTCTTAGTATTAAACGTATTTCTTGAGTCATCTTCGTATACAACTTCCATTTTGGACAAGGCAATAAGGGACAATTTTGTACTTGCAAGCATCTTCTATGTACTCTAGGATAGCTTGTTCTGACTTCCTTGCTGTAGAAAAGGTATGTGGATTTTTACCCTTTATGTATATTACTTCATTGTTGTCCCGAGGAGGAACTGCAAAAATGCCTTTATTTAGATTCCTATATGCCTGAACAAGGAAAAGTAGGAATACTGATATCACAAGCAGTATAAAGATAGATGAGTCAAGTTGAAAGGACACTTGTGGAGAATTTAGGGAGTCAGTGCTGGCATTTTAATATCTTCTTAGTATTCAATGTATTTCTTGAGTCATCTTCATATACCACTTCCATTTTTGCCAAGGGAGTAAGGGACAATTGTGTATTTGCAAGTTTCTTCTAGGTTCTCCAGCATACCTTGTACTGACTTCACGACTGTAGATAAGGTATGTGGATTTTTACCCTTAATATACATTACTTCAGAGTTTTTTCTTTAGGGGAAGTGACAGAAGACGTTTCTTTGTATTTCTACAGGTCCCAACAGGGAAAAGGCTCAGTAGTGATATTGCAAGCAGGAAAAAGATCGAAGAGTGAAAGTGATAGGATACTTGTAGAGAGATTAGGTTGTCAGTGCTGACAGTGTAATATCTTCTTAGTATACATTGTATCTCTTGAGTTATCTTCAAAAACACCTTCCAAGTAGGCCAATGTAGCAAATGACAAAGGTGTACTTGAAAGCATCTTCCAGCTACACTAGCATAGCTTGTCTTGTCTTCTCTGATCTCGATAACATATGTGGATTTTTACCCTTCATATACATTACTTCCGTGTTATCATTTACGGAGGAACTGCCAAATGCCTGTGTTGAGATTTTAATATGCCTCAACAGGGAGAAGTCTAAATACTGATATCACAAGAAGGACAAAGAGAGAAGAGTCAAGTTGATAGGACACTTGTAGAGAGTTTGGTGTGTCAGTGCTGGCAAGGTAATATCTTCTTAGTATTCAACGTATTTCTTAAGTCATCTTCATATACACCTTCCATTTTGGCAAGGAAATAAGGGACAATTGTGTACATGCAAGTAACTTCTTGGTATTCTAGCATAGCTTGTACTGACTTCACTGCTGTAGATAAGGTTTGTGGATTTTTACCCTTTACATAAAATATTTCAGAGTTTTTTCATTAGGGGAAGTGACAAAACGCGTTTCTTTGGATTTCTATAGGACTCAACAGGGAAAAGGCTAAGAAGTGATATCACAAGCAGGAAAAAGATCGAAGAGTCAAAGTGATCAGATACTTGTAGAGAGATTAGGTTGTCAGTGCTTACAATGTAATATCTTCTTAGTACACATTGTACCTATTGAGTTATCTTCAAATACACATTCGAAGTAGGCCAATGGAGAAATTGTAAATGGTGCACTTGCAAGTATCTTGAAAGGAACACTGGCATAGCTTGTATTGTCTTCACTGCTCTCCATATGATATGTGGATTTTGACCCTTTATATATATTACTTCTAAACTGTCACTTCAGGAGGAACTGCTAAAATGCCTTTATTTAGATTCCTCTATGCCTGAACAGGGAAAAGGCTAAATACTGATATCACAAGCAGAATAAAGATAGAAGAGTCAAGTTGATGGGTCACTTGTAGAGAATTTAGGGAGTCAGTGCTGGCAATGTAATATCTTCTTAGTATTCAACGTATTTCTTGAGTCATCTTCATATACAACTTCCATTTTGGACAAGGCAATAAGGGACAATTTTGTATTTGCAAGTATCTTCAATGTACTCAAGCATAACTTGGACTGACTTCCCTGCTGTAGATAAGGTGTGTGGATTTTTACCCTTTACATACATTGCTTCAGAGTTATCTCTTTAGTGGAAGTGACAAAACATGTTTCTTTGGATTTCTATAGGCCTAAACAGGGAAAAGGCTAAGTAGTGATATCACAAGCAGGAGAAAGTTAGATGAGTCAAGTTGATATGACCCTTGTAGAGAGATTAGGTTTTCAGTGCTCACAATGTAATATCTTCTCAGTATACATTGTATCTCTTGAGTTATCTTCAAATACACCTTCCAAGTAGGTCAATGGAGCAGTTGACAAAGGTGTACTTGCAAGTATGTACCAGGTACACTAGCATAGCTTGTATTTTCTTCCCTGATCTCGATAAGATATGTGGTTTCTTACCCTTTATATAAATTACTTCAGTGTTTTCTCTTAAGGGAGAACGACCAAAAAGAGTTTATTTGGATTCCTGTATGCCTCAACGAGGATAGGGCTAAACACTGTTATCACAAGCAGGAAAAAAAGCAAAGAGTTAATTTGATAGGATACTTGTAGAGAGTTTAGGGTGTCAGTGCAGACAATGTAATATCTTCTTAGTATACATTGTATCTATTGAGTTATCTTCAAATACATATTCCAAGTAGGCCAATGGAGAAATTTTCAATGGTGTACTTGCAAGTATCTTGAAAGGAACACTAGCATAGATTGTATTGTCTTCACTGCTATCCATATGATATGTGGATTTTTACCCTTTATATATATTACTTCTATGTTGTCTCTTCAGGAGGAACTGCCAAAATGCCTTTATTTAGATTCCTCTATGCCTGAACAGGGAAAAGACAAAATACTGATATCACAAGCAGGATAAAGATAGAAGAGTCAATTTGATAGGGCACTTGTAGAGAGTTTGGTGTTTCAGTGCTGGCAATGTAATATCTTCTTAGTATTCAAAGTATTTCTTAAGTCATCTTCATATACACCTTCCATTTTGGCCAGGAAATAAGGGACAATTGTGTACTTGCAAGTATCTTCTAGGTACTCTAGCATAGCTTGTACTGACTTCACTGCTGTAGATAAGGTGTGTGGATTTTTACCCTTTACATGGATTACTTTAGAGTTTTTTCTTTAGGGGAAGTCACAAAACGAGTTTCTTTGGATTTCTATGGGGCTCAACAGGGACAACGCTAAGAAGTCATATCACAAGCAGGAAAAAGATCGAAGAGTCAAAGTGATAGGATACTTGTAGAGAGATTAGGTTGTCAGTGCTGACAATGTAATATCTTCTTAGTATACATTGTATCTCTTGAGTTATCTTCAAATACACCTTCCAAGTAAGCCAATGGAGCAATTGACAAAGGTGTACTTGCAAGTACCTTCCATGTACATTAGCATAGCTCGTATTGTCTTCCCTGATCTCGATAAGATATGTGGATTGTTACCCTTTATGTATATTACTTCATTGTTGTCTCTTGAGGAGGAACTGCCAAAATGCCTTTATGTAGATACCTATATGTCTGAACAGGGAAAAGTCTAAATAGTGATATCACAAGCAGGATAAAGATAGATGAGTCAAGTTGGTAGGACAGTTGTAGAGAATTTAGGGAGTTAGTGTTGGCAATGTAATATCTTCTTAGTATTCAATGTATTTCTTCTGTCATCTTCATATACATCTTCCATTTTGGCTAAGGCAGTAAGGGACAATTGTGTATCTGCAAGTATCTTCCAGGTTCTCCAGCATAGCTTGGACTGACTTCACTGCTGTAGATAAAGTATGTGGATTTTTACCCTTTATATACATGACTTCAGAGTTTTATCTTTAGGGGAAGTGAAAAAACACGTTTCTTTGGATTTCTATAGGCCTCAACAGGGCAACGGCTATGTAGTGATATCACAAGCATGAAAAAGATCGAAGAGTCCAAGTGATAGAATACTTGTAGAGAGATTAGGTAGGAAGTGCTGACAATGTAATATCTTCTTAGTATACATTGCATCTCTTGTGTTATCTTCAAATACACATTCCAAGTAGGCCAATGGAGCAATTGACAAAGGTGTACTTGCAAGTATCTTCCAGGTACACTAGCATAGCTTGTATTGTCTTCACTGATCGCGATAAGATATGTGGATTTTTACCCTTCATATACATTACTTCCGTGTTTTCTCTTAAGGAGGAACTGGTAAAATGCCTTTATTTAGATTATTATATGCCTGAACAGGGAAAAGGCTAAATAATGATATCACAAGCAGAATAAAGATAGAAGAGTCAAGTTGATGGGACACTTGTAGAGAATTTAGGGAGTCAGTGCTGGCAATGTAATATCTTCTTAGTATTCATTGTATCTCTTGATTTATCTTCAAATACACCTTCCAAGTAGGCCAATGTAGCAAATGACAAAGGTGTACTTGAAAGTATCTTCCAGGTACACTAGCATAGCTTGTATTGTCTTCACTGATCTCGAGAAGATATGTGGATTTTTACCCTTCATATACATTCCTTCAGTGTTTTCTCTTAGGAGTCAATGCGAAAACATCTTTATTTAGATTCCAATATGCCTGAACAGGGAAAAGGCTAAATACTGATATCACAAGCAGGAAAAAGATCGAATAGTCAAATTGATAGGATACTTGTAGAGAGATTAGGTTGTTAGTGCTGATAATGTAATATCTTCTTAGTATATATTGTATCTCTTGAGTTATATTAAAATAGACCTTTCAAGTAGGGCAATGGATCAGTTGACAAAAGTCTACTTAGAAGTGTCTTCCAAGTACACTAGCATACCTTGTATTCTCTTCACTGATCTCTATAAGATATATGGATTTTTACCCTGTATATATGTATTACTTCAGTGCTGGCCCTTGAGCAGGAATTGCCAAAATGCCTTTATTTAGATTCCTATATGCGTGAGCTGGGAAAAGGCTAAATACTGATATCACAAGCAGGATAACGATAGATGAGTCAAGTTGATAGGAAACTTGCCGAGAATTCAGGGAGTCAGAGCTGGCAATGTAATATCTTCTTAATATTCAACGTATTTCTTGAGTCGTTTTCATATACAACTTCCATTTTGGACAAGGCAATAAGGTACAATTGTGTCCTTGCAAGTATCTTCTAGGTACTCTAGCATAGCTTGTACTGACTTCCCTACTGTAGATAAGGTATGTGAATTTTAACCCTTTACATACATTACTTCAGAGTTTTCTCTTAGGGGAAGAGACAAAATGCGTCTCTATGGATTTCTATAGCCTTCCACAGGGAAAAGGCTCAGGAGTGATATCACAAGCAGAAAAAAGATCGAAGAGTCAAATTTAGAGGATACTTGTAGGGAGATTAGGTTGCCAGTGGTGACAATGTAATATCTCCTTAGTATACATTGTATCTCTTGAGGTATCTCCAAATATACATTCCAAGTACGCCAAGGGAGAAATTGTCAATGGTGTACTTGCAAGTACCTTTCAGGTACACCAGCATAACTTGTATTCTCTTCACTGCTCTCGAGAAGATATTTGGATTTTTACCCTTTATATAAATTACTTCAGTGTTGTCTCCTAAGGAGGAACTGCCAAAATGCCTTTTTTTAGATTCCAATACGCCTGAACAGGGAAAAGGCTAAGTATTGATATCACAAGAAGAATAAAGATAGAAGAGTCAAGTTGATAGGACACTTGTAGAGAGTTTAGTGTTTCAGTTCTGACAATGTAATATCTTCTTAGTATACATTGTATCTCTTGAGTTATCTTCAAATACACATTCCATATAGGCCAATGGAGAAATTGTCAATGGTGTACTTGCATGTATCTTCCAGGTACACTCGCATAGCTTGTATTGTCTTCCCGGATCTCGATAAGATATGTGGATTTTTATCCTTTATATACATTACTTCAGTGTTTTGTATTAAGGAGGAACTGTCAAAATACCTTTATTTAGATTCCAATATTCCTGAACAGGGAAAATGCTAAATGCTGATATCACAAGCTGGATAAAGATAGAAGAGTCAAGTTGATAGGACACTTGTAGAGAATTTAGGGAGTCAGTGCTGGCAATGTAATATCTTCTTAGTATTGAGCGTATTTCTTGAGTTGTCTTCATATACAACTTCCATTTTGGCCAAGGGAATAAGGGACAATTGTGTACTTGCAATATATTCTAGGTATTTTAGCAGAGCTTCTACTGACTCCACTGCTGTAGATAAGGTATGTGGATTTTTACCCTTTACATACATTACTTCAGAGCTTTTTCTTTAGGGGAAGTGACAAAACGCGTTTCTTTGGATTTCTATAGGCCTCAACAGGGAAAAGGTTAAGTAGTGATATCACAAGCAGGAAAAAATCGAAGACTCAAAGTGATAGGATATTTGTAGACAGATTAGGTTGTCAGTGCTGAGAAGGTAATATCTTCTTAGTATACATTGTATCTCTTGAATTATCTTCAAATACACCTTCCAAATAGGCCAATGCAGCAGTTGAAAAAGGTGTACTTGCAAGTATCTTCCAGGTACACGACCATAGCTTGTATTGTCTTCCCTGATCTCGATAAGATATGTGGAATTATACCCTTTATATACATTACTTCAGTGTTTTCTCTTAAGGAGGAACTATCAAAAAGCGTTTATGTGGATTCCTGTAGGCCTCAACAGTGATATGGTTAAATATTGATATCACAAGCAGGAGGAAATTCGAAGAGTCAATTTGATAGGATACTTGAAGAGAGTTTAGCGTGTCTGTGCTGACAATGTAATACCTTCTTAGTATATTTTGGATCTCTTCAGTTATCTTCAGATACACATTCCAAGTAGGCCAATGGAGAAATTGCCAATGGTGTACTTGCAAGTGTCTTGAAAGGAACACTAGCATAGCTTGTAATGTCTTCACTGCTCTCCATAGTATATGTGGATTTTTACGCTTTATGTATATTACTTCATTGTTGCCTTTGAGGAGGAACTGTCAAAATGCTTTTGTTTAGTTTCCTATATGCCTGAAAAGGGAAATGTCTAAATACTGATATCACAAGCAGGATAAAGATAAATGAGTCAAGTTGATAGGACACTTGTAGAGAATGTAGGGCGTCAGTGGTGACAATGTAATATCTTCTCAGTATTCAATGTATTTCTTGAGTCATCTTCATATAGTACTTCCATTATGGCCAAGGGAATATGGGACAATTCTGTATTTGCAAGTATCTCCTAGATTCTCTAGCAGAGCTTGTACGGACTTCACCGCTGTAGATATGTTATGTGGGTTTTTACCGTTTACATACATTACTTCAGAGTATTCTCCTTAGGGGAGGTGACAAAACGCGTTTCTTTGGATTTCTATAGGCCTCAACAGGGAAAAGGCTAAGTAGTGATATCACAAGCAGGAAAAAGATCGCAGAGTCAAAATGATGGTATACTTGTACAGAGATTAGGTTGTCAGTGCTGACAATGTAATATCTTCTTAGTACACATTGTACCTATTGAGTTATCTTCAAATACACATTCCAAGTAGGCCAATGAAGAAATTGTCAATGGTGTACTTGCAAGTATCTGCCAAGTACACTAGCATAGCTTGTATTCTCTTCACAGATCTGGAGAAGATATGTGGATATTTACCCTTCATATATATTACTTCAGTGTTTTCTCTTAAGGAGGAACTGCCAAAACGACTGTATTTGGATTCCAGTATGCCTGAACAAGGAAAAGCCTAAATACTGATATCAAAAGCAGGAAAAATATCGAAGAATCAAATTGATAGGATACTACTAGAGAGATGAGCTTGTTAGTCCTGATAATGTAATATCTTCTTAGTATATATTGTATCTCTTGAGGTATCTGAAAAAATACCTTCCAAGTAGGGCAATGGAGCAGTTGACAAAAGTCTACTTGGAAGTGTCTTCGAAGTACACTAGCTTAGCTTGTACTCTTTTCACCGATCTCGATAAGATATATGGATTTTTACCCTATATATATATATATATATATATATATATATATATATATATATATATATATATATATATATATATATATATTTACTTCAGTGTTGTCTCTTATGGAAGAACTGCCAAAATGCCTTTATTTATATTCCTATATACATTAACAGAGAAAAGTCTAAATACTTATATCACAAGAAGAATAAATATAGATGCGTCAAGTTGATAGGACACTTGTAGATAATTTAGGGAATCAGTGCTGGCAATGTAATATCTTCCTAATATTCAATGTATTTCTTGAGTCATCTTTATATACAACTTCCATTTTGGCCAAGAGAGGAAGGGTCAATTCTGTACTTGCAAGTATCTTCCAGGTACTCTACCATACCTTGGACTGACATCACGGCTGTAAATACGGTATGTGGATTTTTACCCTTTACATACATTACGTCAGAGTTTTTTCCTTAGGGGAAGTGACAAAACACGTTTCTTGGGATTTCTATAGGCCTCAACAGGGAAAAGGCTAAGTAGTGATATCACAAGCAGGATAAAAGATCGAAGAGTCAATTTGATAGGATACTTGTAGAGAGTTTAGGGTGTCAGTGCTGACAATGTAATATCTTCTTAGTATACATTGTATCTCTTGAGTTATCTTCAAATACACATTCCAAGTAGACCAGTGGAGAAATTGTCAATGGTGTACTTGCAAGTATCTTCCAGGTATCCTAGCATAGCTTGTATTCTCTTCACTGCTCTCGAGAAGATATGTGGATTTTTACCCTTTATATGTATATATATATATATATATATATATATATATATATATATATATATATATATATATTACTTCAGTGTTGTATCTTAAGGAGGAACTGCCAAAATGCCTTTCGTTAGATTCCAATATGCCTGAACAGGGAAAATGCTAAATGCTGATATCACAAGCAGGATAAAGATAGATGAGTCAAGTTGATAGAACACTTGTAGAGAATTTAGGGAATCCGTGCCGGCAGTGTAATATTTTCTTAGTATACATTGTATCTCTTGAGTTATCTTCAAATACACCTTCCAAGTAGGCCAATGTAGCAATTGACAAAGGTGTACTTGCAAGTATCTTCCAGATACACTAGCATAGGTTGTATTTTCTTCCTTTTTCTCCATAAGATATGTGGCTTTTTACCCTTTATGTATATTTCTTCATTGTTGTCTCCTGAGGAAGAACTGCCAAAATGCCTTTATTTAGATTCCTATATGCCTGAACATGGAAAAGTCTAAATATTGATATCACAAGCAGGGTAAAGATAGATGAGTCAAGTTGATAGGACAATTGTAGAGAATTTAGGGAGTCAGTGCTGGCAATGTAATATCTTCTTAGTATTCAACCTATTTCTTCAGTCACCTTCATATACAACTTCCATTTTGGCCAAGGCAATAAGGGACAATTGTGTACTTGCAAATATTTTCTAGGTACTCTAGCAGAGCTTGTACTGACTTCACTGCTGTAGAAACGTATGTGGATTTTTACCCTTTACATACATTACGTCAGAGTTTATTCTTTAGGGGAACTGACAAAACACGTTTTTTTGATTTCTATAGGCCTCAACAGGGAAAAGGCTAAGTAGTGATATCACAAGCAGGAGAAAGATCGAAGAGTCAAAGAGATAGGATACTTCTAGAGAGATTAGGTTGTTAGTGCTGACAATGTAATATCTTCTTAGTACACCTTGTACCTATTGAGTTATCTTCAAAGACACATTCCAAGTAGGCCAATGGAGAAATTGTTAGTGGTGAACATGCAAGTATTTTGAAAGGAGCCCTGGCATAGCTTGTATTGTCTTCACTGCTCTCCATATGATATGTGGATTTTTACCCTTTATTTATATTACTTCAATGTTGTCTCTTGAGAAGGAACTGCCAAAAGGCCTTTATTTAGATTCCCATATGCCTGAACAAGGAATTGTCTAACTACTGATATCACAAGCAGGATAAAGAAAGATGAGGCAAGTTGATAGGACACTTGCAGAGAATTTAGGTAGTCAGTGCTGGCAAAGTAATATCTCCTTAGTATTCAATGTGTTTCTTCAGTCATCTTCATATACTACTTCCATTTTGGTCAACGGAATAAGGGACAACTGCGTACTTGCAAGTATCTTCCAGGTACAGTAGCATAGCTTGTATTGTCTTCACTGATCTCGATAAGATATGTGGATTTTTACCCTTTATGTACATTACTTCAGTGTTTTCTCTTAAGGAGGAACTACCAAAAAGTGTTTATTTGGTTTCCTGTAGGCCTCAACAGGGATATGGTTAAATACTGATATCACAAGCAGGATAAAAACAAAGAGTCAATTTGATAGGATACTTGTAGAGAGTTTAGGGTGTCAGTGCTGACAATGTAATATCTTCTTAGTATACATTGTATATCTTGAGTTATTTTCAAATACAGACTCCAAGTACACCAATGGAGGAATTGACAAAGGTGTACTTGCAAGTATCTTCCAGGTACACTAACATAGCTTGTATTGCCTTCACTGCTCTCCATATGATATGTGGATTTTTACCCTTTATATATATTACTTCAATGTTGTCTCTTGAGGAGGAACTGCCAAAAGGCCTTTATTTAGATTCCCATATGCCTGAACAGGGAAAAGTCTAAATACTGATATCACAAGCAGGATAAAGAAAGATGAGGCAAGTTGATAGGACACTTGCAGAGAATTTAGGGAGTCAGTGCTGGCAAAGTAATATCTCCTTAGTATTGAACGTATTTCTTGAGTCGTCTTCATATACAACTTCCTTTTTGGCCGACGGAATAAGGGACAATTGTGTACTTGCCAGTATATTCTAGGTATTCTAGAAGAGCTTCTCCTGACTTTACTGCTGTAGATAAGGTATGCGTATTTTTACCCTTTACATAAATTACTTCAGAGTTTTCTCTTTAGGGGAAGTGACAAAACGCGTTTCTTTGGATTTCTATAGGCCTCAACAGGGAAAACGCTAAGTAGTGATATCACAAGCATGAAAAAGATCGACGAGTCAAAGTGATAGGATACTTGTAGACAGCTTATGTTGTAAGTGCTGACAATGAAATATCTTCTTAGTATACGTTGTATCTCTTGAGTTATCTTCAAATACACATTTCAAGTAGACCAATGGAGAAATTGTCAATCGTGTACTTGCAAGTATCAGCCAGGTATACTAGCATAGCTTGTATTCTCTTCACTGCTCTCGAGAAGATATGTAGATTTTTACCCTATATATATATATATATATATATATATATATATATATATATATATGTATGTATGTATGTATAAATATATATATATATGTATGTATAAATATATATATTACTTCAGTGTTGTCTCTTAATGAGGAACTGCGAAAATGCCTTTATTTAGATTCCAATATGCCTGAACAGGGAAAATATTAAATGGTGATATCACAAGCAGGATAAAGAGATAAGAGTCAAGATGATAGGACACTTGTAGAGAATTTAGGGAGTCAGTGCTAGCAATGTAATATCTTCCTAGTATTGAACGTATTTCTTGAGTCGTCTTCACACAACTTCCATTTTGGCCAATGGAATCAGGGACAATTGTGTACTTGCTAGTGTATCCTTGGTATTCTGGCATAGCTTCTACTGACCTCACTGCTATAATTAAGGTATGTGTATTTTTACCCTTTAGATACAGTACTTCAGAGTTTTCACTTTAGGGGAAGTGACAAAACGTGATTCTTTGGATTTCTATAGGACTCAACAAGCGAAAGGCTAAGTAGTGATATCACAAGGAGGAAAAAGATCGAAGAGTCAAGTTGATAGGACACTTTTAGAGAATTTAGAGAATCCGTGCTGGCAGTGTAATATCTTCTTAGTATATATCGTATCTCTTGAGTTATCTTCAAATACATCTTCCTAGTAGGCCAATGGAGCAATTGACAAAGGTCTACTTGCAAGTATCTTCCAGGTACAATAGCATAGGTTGTATTGTCTTCCTTGATCTCGATAAGATATGTGGATTTTTACTCTTTATGTATATTGCTTCATTGTTGTCTCCTGAGGAGGAACTGCCAAAATGCCTTTTTTTAGATTCCTATATGCCTGAACAGGGAAAAGTCTAAATACTGATATCACAAGCAGGAAAAAGAGAGAAGAGTCAAGATGATAGGACACTTGTAGAGAATTTAGGGAGTCAGTGCTGACAAGGTAATATTTTCTTATTATTCAACGTATTTCTTGACTCACCTTCATATACAACTTCCATTTTGTCCAAGGGAATAAGGGACAATTGTGTACTTGCAGGCATCTTCTAGGTAATCTAGCAGAGCTTGTACTGACTTCACTGCTGTAGAAACGAATGTGGATTTTTACACATTACATACATTACTTCAGAGTTTATTCTTTAGGGGAACTGATAAAACACGTTTTTTGGATATCTATAGGCCTCAAAAGGGAAAAGGCTAAGTAGTGATATCACAAGCAGGAAAAAGATCGAAGAGTCAAAGTGCTAGATTACTTGTATAGAGCTTAGCTTGTCAGGGCTGACAATGTAATATCTTCTTAGTATACATTGTATCTCTTAAGTTATCTTCAAATACACCTTCCCAGTAGGGTAATGGAGCAATTGACAATGGTGTACTTGCAAGTATCTTGAAAGGAACACTAGCATAGCTTGTATTGTCTTCACTGCTCTCCCTATGATATGTGGATTTTTACCCTTTATGTACATTACTTCAGTGGTTTCTCTTAAGCAGGAACTACCAAAAAGCGTTTATTTGGTTTCCTCTAGGCCTCAATAGGCATATGGTTAAATACTGATATCACAAGCAGGATAAAAAGCAAAGAGTCAATTTGATAGGATATTTGTAGAGAGTTGAGGGTTTCAGTGCTGACAATATAATATCTTCTTAGTATACATTGTATATTTTGAGTTCTTTTCAAATACAAATTCCAGGTAGGCCAATGGAAAAATTGTCAATGTTGTACTTGCAAGTATATTGAAAGGAACACTAGCATAGCTTGTATTGCCTTCACTGCTCTCCATATGATATGAGGATTTTTACCTTTTATGTATATTACTTCGTTGTTGTCTCTTGAGGAGGAACTGCCAAATGCCTTTTTTTAGATTCCTTTATTGCTGAACAGGGAAAAGTGTAAATAGTGTTATCACAAGAAGGATAAAGATAGAAGAGTCAAGTTGATAGGACAGTTGTAGAGAATTTAGGGAGTCCGTGCTGGCAGTGTAATATCTTCATAATATTCAATTCATTTCTTGAGTCACCTTCATATACAACTTCCATTTTGGCCAAGGGAATAAGGGACAATTGTGTACTTGCAAGTATCTTCTAGGTACTCTAGCAGAGCTTGTACTGACTTCACTGCTGTAGAAACCTATGTGAATTTTTACCCTTTACATACATTACTTCAGAGTTTGTTCTTTAGGGGAACTGACAAAACACGTTTTTTGGATTTCTATAGGCCTCAACAGGGAAAAGACTAAGAAGTGATATCACAAGCAGGAAAAAGATCGAAGAGTCAAAGTGATAGGATACTTGTAGAGAGATTAGTTTGTCAGTGCTGACAATGTAATATCTTCTCAGTATACATTGTATCTCTTGAGATATCTTCAAATACACCTTCCCAATAGACCCATGGAGCAATTGACAAAGGTGTACTTGCAAGTATCTTCCAGGTACACTAGGATAGGTTGTATTGTCTTCACTCATCTCGATAAGATATGTGGATTTTTACCCTTCATATACATTACTTCAGTGTTTTCTCTTAAGGAGGAACTACAAAAATGCCTTTATTTTGATTCCTATATGCCTGAACAGGGAAAAGTCTAAATACTGATATCACAAGCAGGATAAAGATAGATGATTCAAGTTGATAGTACACTTGTAGAGAAATTAGGGAATCAGTGCTGGCAGTGTAATATCTTCTTCGTATACATTGTATCTCTTGAGTTATCTTCAAATACAACCTCCAAGTAGGCCAATGGAGCAATTGGCAAAGGTGTACTTGCAAGTATCTACCAGGTACACTAGCATAGGTTGTATTGTCTTCCTTGATCTCCATAACATATGTGGATTTTTACCCTTTCTGTATATTGCTTCATTGTTGTCTCCTGAGGAGGAACTGCCAAAATGCCTTTATTTAGATTCCTATATGCCTGAACAGGGAAAAGTCTAAATACTGATATCACAAGCAGGATAAAGATAGATGAGTCAAGTTGATAGGACACTTGTAGAGAATTTAGGGAATCAGTGCTGGCAATGTAATATCTTCTTAGTATTCAATGTATTTCTTGAGTCATCTTCATATCCTACTTTCATTATGGCCAGGAAATAAGGGACAATTTTGTACTTGCCAGTTATCTTCTAGGTACTGTAGCATATTTTGTAGTGACTTCACTGATGTAGATAAGGTACGTGGATTTTTACCCATTATATACATTACTTCAGAGTTTTCTCTTTAGGGGAAGTGGCAAAATGCGTTTCTTTGGATTTCTATTGGCCTCAAGGAGGAAGAGGCTAAGTAGTTATATCACAAGCAGGAAAACTATTGAAGATTCAAAGTGATAGAATACTTGTAGGGATATTAGGTTGTCAGTGCTGACAATGTAATATCTTCTTAGTATACATTGTATCTCTTGAGTTATCTTCAAATACACATTCCAAGTAGACCAATGGAGAAACTGTCAATGGTGTACATGCAAGTATCTTCCAGGTATACGAGCATAGCTTGTATTCTCTTCACTGCTCTCGAGAAGATATGTGGATTTTTACCCTTTATGTACATTACTTCAGTGGTTTCTCTTAAGGCGGAACTACCAAAAAGCGTTTATTTGGTTTCCTGTATGCCTCAACAGGGATATGGTTAAATACTGATATCAAAAGCAGGATAAAAAGCAAAGAGTCAATTTCATAGGATATTTGTAGAGAGTTGAGGGTTTCAGTGCTGACAATGTAATATCTTCTTAGTATACATTGTATATTTTGAGTTATTTTCAAATACAAATTCCAGGTAGGCCAATGGAGAAATTGTCAATGTTGTACTTGCAAGTATCTTGAAAGGAACACTAGCATAGCTTGTATTGCCTTCCCTCCTCTCCATATGATATGTGGATTTTTTTCCTTTATGTATATTACTTCGTTATTGTCTCTTGAGGAGGAACTGTGAAAATGCCTTTATGTAGATTCCTATATGCCTGAACAGGGAAAAGTCTGATTACTGATATCACAAGCAGGATAAAGATAGAAGAGTCAAGTTGAAAGGACACTTGTAGAGAATTTAGGGAGTCCGTGCTGGCAGTGTAATATCTTCTTAGTACACATTGTATCTCCTGAGTTATCTTCAAACACACATTCCAAGTAGGCCAATGGAGCAATTGACAATGGTGTACTTGCAAGTATCTACCAGGTACACTAGCATAGGTTTTATAGTCTTTCTTGATCTCGATAAGATATGTGGATTTTTACTCTTTATATATATATTGCCTCATTGTTGTCTCATGAGGAGGAACTGCCAAAAAATACCTTTATGTAGATTCCTATATGCCTGAACAGGGAAAAGTCTGAATACTGATATCACAAGCAGGATAAAGAAAGAAGAGTCAAGGTGATAGGACACTTGTAGAGAATTTAGGGAGTCCGTGCTGGTAGAGTAATATCTTCTTTGTATACATTGTATCTCTTGAGTTGTCTTCAAATACACCTTCCAAGTAGGCCAATGGAGTAATTGACAAAGGTGTACTTGCAAGTATCTTCCAGGTACACTAGCATAGGTTTTATTGTCTTTCTTGATCTCGATAAGATATGTGGATTTTTACACTTTATATATATTGCTTCATTGTTGTCTCCTGAGGAGGAACTGCCAAAATGCCTTTATTTAGATTCCTAGATGCCTGAACAGGGAAAAGTCTAAATATTGATATCACAAGCAGGATAAAGATAGATGAGTCAAGTTGATAGGACACTTGTAGAGAATTTAGGGAGTCGGTGCTGGCAATGTAATATCTTCTTCATATTCAATCTATTTCCTGAGTCAACTTCATATACAACTTCCATTTTGGCCAAGGGAATAAGGGAAAATTGTGTACTTGCAAGTAGCTTCTAGGTACTCTAACAGAGCTTGTACTGACTTCACTGCTGTGGAAACGTATGTGAATTTTTACCATTTACATACATTACTTCAGAGTTTGTTCTTTAGGGGAACTGACAAAACAAGTTTTTTGGATTTCTATAGGCCTCAACAGGGAAAAGACTAAGTAGTGATATCACAAGCAGGAAAAAGATCGAAGAGTCAAAGTAGAGAGATGAGGTTGTCAGTGCTGACAATGTAATATCTTCTCAGTATACATTGTATCTCTTGAGTTATCTTCAAATACACCTTCCCAATGCAGCAATTGACAAAGGTGTACTTGCAAGTATCTTCCAGGTACACTAGCATAGCTTGTATTGTCTTCAGTCATCTCGATAAGATATATGGATTTTTACCCTTCATATACATTACTTCAGTGTTTTCTCTTAAGGAGGAACTGCCAAAATGACTTTGTTTAGATTTTAATATGCCTGTACAGGGAAAAGTCTAAATACAGATATCACAAGCAGGATAAAGATAGAAGAGTCAAGTTGATAGGACCCTTGTAGAGAATTTAGGGAATCAGTGCTGGCAGTGTAATATCTTCTTAATATACATTGTATCTCTTGAGTTTTCTTCAAATACAACTTCCAAGTAGGCCAATGGAGCAATTGAAAAAGGTGTACTTGCAAGTATCTACCAGGTACACTAGCATAGGTTGTATTGTCTTCCTTGATCTCCATAAGATATGTGGATTTTTACCCTTTATGTATATTGCTTCATTGTTGTCTCCTGAGGAGGAACTGCCAAAATGCCTTCATTTAGATTCCTATATGCCTGAACAGGGAAAAGTCTAAATACAGATATCACAAGCACGATAAAGATAGATGAGTGAAGTTGATTGGACACTTGTAGAGAATTTAGGGAATCAGTGCTGGCAATGTAATATCTTCTTAGTATTCAATGTATTTCTTGAGTCATCTTCATATCCTACTTCCATTATGGCCAGGAAATAAGGGACAATTTTGTACTTGCAAGTATCTTCTAGGTACTCTAGCATAGCTTGTAGTGACTTCACTGCTGTAGATAAGGTATGTGGATTTTTACCCTTTATATACATTACTTCAGAGTTTTCTCTTTAGGGGAAGTGGCAAAACGCGTTTCTTTGGATTTCTATAGGCCTCAACAAGGAAGAGGCTAAGTAGTTATATCACAAGCAGGAAAACTATTGAAGATTCAAAGTGATAGAATACTTGTAGGGAGATTAGGTTGTCAGTGCTGACAATGTAATATCTTCTTAGTATTGAACGTATTTCTTGAGTCGTCTTCATATACAACTTCCATTTTCGCCAAGGGAATAAGGCACAATTGTGTACTTGCAAGTATATTTTAGGTATTCTCGCGTAGCTTCTACGCACTTCACTGCTGTAGATAAGGTTTGTGTATTTTTACCCTTTACATACATTATTTCAGAGGTATCTATTTAGGGGAAGTGACAAAATGTGTTTCTTTGGACTTATATAGGCGTCAACAGGGAAAAGGCTAAGTAGTGATATCACAAGCAGGAAAAAGATCGAAGACTCAAAGTGATAGGATACTTGTAGAGAGCTTAGGTTGTCAGTGCTGACAATGTAATATCTTCTTAGTATACATTGTATCTCTTGAGTTATCTTCAAATACACATTCCAAGTAGACCAATGGAGAAATTGTCAATGGTGTACTTGCAAGTATCTTCCAGGTATACGAGCATAGCTTGTATTCTCTTCACTGCTCTCGAGAAGATATGTGGATTTTTACCCTTTATGTACATTACTTCAGTGTTTTCTCTTAAGGAGGAACTACCAAAAAGCGTTTATTTGGTTTCCTGTAGGCCTCAACAGGGACATGGTAAAATACTGATATCACAAGCAGGATAGAAAAGGAAAGAGTCAATTTGGTAGGATATTTGTAGAGAGTTGAGGGTGTCAGTGCTGACAATTTAATATCTTCTTAGTATACATTGTATATTTTGAGTTCTTTTCAAATACAAATTTCAGGTAGGCCAATGGAGAAATTGTCAATATTGTACTTGCAAGTATCTTGAAAGGAACACTAGCATAGCTTGTATTGCCTTCACTGCTCTCCATATGATATGTGGATTTTTACCCTTTATGTATATTACTTCGTTGTTGTCTCTTGAGGAGGAACTGCCAAAATGCCTTTATGTAGATTCCTATATGCCTGAACAGGGAAAAGTCTGAATACTGATATCACAAGCAGGATAAAGATAGAAGAGTCAAGTTGATAGGACACTTGTAGAGAATTTAGGAAGTCCGTGCTGGCAGTGTAATATCTTCTTTGTATACATTGTATCTCTTGAGTTATCTTCAAATACACCTTCCAAGTAGGCCAATGGAGCAATTGACAAAGGTGTACTTGCAAGTATCTTCCAGGTACACTAGCATAGGTTTTATTGTCTTTCTTGATCTCGATAAGATATGTGGATTTTTACACTTTATATATATTGTCTCATTGTTGTCTCCTGAGGACGAACTGCCAAAATGCCTTTATTTAGATTCCTAGATGCCTGAACAGTGAAAAGTCTAAATATTGATATCACAAGCAGGATAAAGATAGATGAGTAAAGTTGATAGGACACTTGTAGAGAATTTAGGGAGTCGGTGCTGGAAATGTAATATCTTCTTCATATTCAATGTATTTCCTGAGTCACCTTCATATACAACTTCCATTTTGGTCACGGCAATAAGGGACAATTGTGTACTTGCAAGTATATTCTAGGTACTCTAGCAGAGCTTGTACTGACTTCACTGCCGTAGAAACCTATGTGAATTTTTACCCTTTACGTACATTACTTCAGAGTTTGTTCTTTAGGGGAACTGACAAAACACGTGTTTTTGATTTCTATAGGCCTCAACAGGTAAAAGACTAAGTAGTGATATCACAAGCAGGAAAAAGATCGAAGAGTCAAAGTGATAGGATACTTGTAGAGAGATTAGGTTGTCAGTGCTGACAATGTAATATCTTCTCAGTATACATTGTATCTCTTGAGTTATCTTCAAATACACCTTCCCAGTAGACCAATGGAGCAATTGACAAAGGTGTACTTGCAAGTATCTTCCAGGTACACTAGCATAGCTTGTATTGTCTTCACTCATCTCGATAAGATATGTGGATTTTTACCCTTCATATACATTACTTCAGTGTTTTCTCTTATGGAGGAACTGCCAAAATGACTTTGTTTAGGTTTTAATATGCCTGTACATGGAAAAGTCTAAATACTGATATCACAAGCAGAATAAAGATAGATGAGTCAAGTTGATAGGACACTTGTAGAGAATTTAGGGAATCGGTGCTGGCAGTGTAATATCTTCTTAGTATACATTGTATCTCTTGAGTTATCTTCAAATACAACTTCCAAGTAGGCCAATGGAGCAATTGACAAAGGTGTACTTGCAAGTATCTACCAGGTACACTAGCATAGGTTGTATTGTCTTCCTTGATCTCCATAAGATATGTGGATTTTTACCCTTTATGTATATTGCTTCATTGTTGTCTCCTGAGGAGGAACTGCCAAAATGCCTTTATTTAGATTCCTATATGCCTGAACAGGGAAAAGTCTAAATACTGATATCACAAGCAGGATAAAGTTAGATGAGTCAAGTTGATAGGACACTTGTAGAGAATTTAGGGAATCAGTGCTGGCAATGTAATATCTTCTTATTATTCAATGTATTTCTTGAGTCATCTTCATATCCTACTTCCATTATGGCCAGGAAATAAGGGACAATTTTGTACTTGCAAGTATCTTCTAGGTACTCTAGCATAGCTTGTAGTGACTTCACTGCTGTAGATAAGTTATGTGGATTTTTACCCTTTATATACATTACTTCAGAGTTTTCTCTTTAGGGGAAGTGGCAAAACGCGTTTCTTTGGATTTCTATAGGCCTCAACAAGGAAGAGGCTAAGTAGTTATATCACAAGCAGAAAAACTATTAAAGATTCAAAGTGATAGAATACTTGTAGGGAGATTAGGTTGTCAGTGCTGACAATGTAATATCTTCTTAGTATTGAACGTATTTCTTGAGTCGTCTTCATATACAACTTCCATTTTCGCCAATGGAATAAGGCACAGTTGTGTACTTGCAAGTATATTCCAGGTATTCTCGCGTAGCTTCTACGGACTGGACTGCTGTATATAAGGTATGTGTATTTTTTACCCTTTACATACATTACTTCAGAGTTTTCTCTTTAGGGGAAGTGACAAAATGCGTTTCTTTGGATTTCTATAGGCCTCAGCAGGGAAAAGGCTAAGTAGTGATATCACAAGCAGGAAAAAGATGGAAGACTTAAAGTGATAGGATACTTGGAGAGCTTAGGTTGTCAGTGCTGACAATGTAATATCTTCTCAGTATACATTGTATCTCTTGAGTTATCTTCAAATACACATTCCAAGTAGACCCATGGAGCAATTGACAAAGGTGTACTTGCAAGTATCTTCCAGGTATACGAGCATAGCTTGTATTCTCTTCACTGCTCTCGAGAAGATATGTGGATTTTTACCCTTTATGTACATTACTTCAGTGTTTTCTCTTAAGGAGGAACTACCAAAAACCGTTTCTTTGGTTTCCTATAGGCCTCAACATGGATATGGTTAAATACTGATATCACAAGCAGGATAAAAAGCAAAGAGTCAATTTGATAGGATACTTGTAGAGAGTTTAGGGTGTCAGTGCTGACAATGTAATATCTTCTTATTATACATTGTATATCTTGAGTCATTTTCAAATATAGATTCCAGGTAGGCCAATGGAGAAATTGTCAGTGGTGTACTTGCAAGTATCTTCCAGGTATACTAGCATAGCTTGTATTCTCCTCACTGCTCTCGAGAAGATAGGTGGATTTTTACCCTTTATATATATATATATATATATATATATATATATATATATATATATATATATATATATATATATATATATATGTTATTTCAGTGTTGTCTGTTAAGGAGGAACTGCCAAAATGCCTTTATTTAGATTCCAATATGTCTGAACAGGGAAAATGCTAAATGTTGATATCACAAGCAGGATAAAGAGAGAAGAGTCAAGATGATAGGACACTTGTAGAGAATTTAGGGAGTCAGTGCTGGCAATGTAATATCTTCTTAGTATTGAATGTATTTCTTCAGTCGTCTTCATATACAACTTCCATTTTGGCCAAGCGAATAAGGGACATTTGTGTACTTGCAAGTATATCCTAGGTATTCTAGGATAGCTTCTACTGACCTCACTGCTGTAGATAGGGTATGTGTATTTTTACCATTTACATACATGACTTCAGAGTTTTCACTTTAGGGCAAGTGACAAAACGGGTTTCTTTGGATTTCTATAGGCCTCAACTGGCGAAAGGCTAAGTAGTGATATCACAAGCAGGGAAAAGATCGAAGAGTCAAAGTGATAGGATACTTGTAGAGAGATTAGGTTGTCAGTGCTGACAATATAATATCTTCTTAGTATACATTGTATCTCTTGACTTATCTTCAAATACAACTTCCAAGTAGGCCAATGGAGCAATTGACAAAGGTGTATTTGCAAGTATCTTCCAGGTACACTAGCATAGCTTGTATTGTCTTTACTCATCTCGATAAGATATGTGGATTCTTACCCTTCACATACATTACTTCAGTGTTTTCTCTTAAGGAGGAACTGCCAAAATGCCTTTGTTTGGATTTTAATATGCCTGTATAGGGAAAAGTCTAAATACTGAGATCACAATCAGGATAAAGATAGAAGAGTCAAGTTGATGGGACACTTGCAGAGAATTTAGGGAGTCCGTGCTGACAGTGTAATATCTTCTTAGTATACATTGTATCTCTTGAGTTATCTTCAAATACACCTTCGAAGTAGGCCAATGGAGCAATTGAAAAAGGTGTACTTGCAAGTATATTCCAGGTACACTAGCATAGGTTGTATTGTCTTCCTTGATCTTCATAAGATATGTGGATTTTTAACCTTTATGTATATTGCTTCCTTGTTGTCTCCTGAGGCGGACCTGCCAAAATGCCTTTATCTAGATTCCTATATGCCTGAACAGGGAAAAGTCTAAATACTGATATCACAAGCAGGATGAAGATAGATGAGTCAAGTTGATAGGACACTTGTAGAGAATTTAGGGAATCATTGCTGGCAATGAAATATCTTCTTAGTATTCAATGTATTTCTTGAGTCATCTTCTTATACTACTTCCATTATGGCCAGGAAATAAGGGACAATTGTGTATTTGCAAGTATCTTCTAGGTACTCTAGCATAGCTTGTAGTGACTTCACTGCTGTAGATAAGGTATGTGGATTTTTACTCTTTATATACATTACTTCAGAGTTTTCCCTTTAGGGGGAGTGACAAAACGCGTTTCTTTGGATTTCTATAGGCCTCAACAAGGAAAAGGCTAAGTATTTCTATCACAAGCAGAAAAACTATTGAAGATTCAAAGTGATAGAACTTGTAGAGTCATTAGGTTGTGAGTACTGACAATGTAATATCATCTTAGTATACATTGTATATCTTGAGTTATCTTCAAATACACCTTTCAAGTACGCCAGTGGAGCAACTGACAAAGGTTTACTTGGCAGTATCTTCCAGGTACACTAGCATAGCTTGTATTGTCTTCACTCATCTCGAGAAGATAAGTGGATTTTTAACCCTCATATACATTATGTCAGTGTTTTTTCTTAAGGAGGAACTGCCAAAACGTCTTTATTTAGATACCAATATGCCTGAACAGGGAAAAGGCTAAATACTGATATCACAAGCAAGAAAAAGATCGAATAGTCAAATTGATAGGACACTTATAGAGAGATTCGGTTGTAAGTGCAAATAATGTAATATCTTCTTAGTATATATTGTATCTCTTGAGTTATCTTAAAATAGACCTTCCAAGTAGGGCAATGGAGCAGTTGACAAAAGTCTACTTAGAAGTGTCTTCCAAGTACACTAGCATAGCTTGTATTGTCTTCACTGATCTCGATAAGATATATGCATTTTTACCCCTTATATATGTATTACTTCAGTGCTGTCTCTTGAGGAGGTACTGCAAAAATGCCTTTATTTAGATTCCTATATGCATGAACCGGGAAAAGTCTAAATACTGATATCACAAGCAGGATAAAGATATATGAGTCAAGGTGATAGGACACTTGTAGAGAATGTAGGGAGTCAGTGTTGGCAATGTAATATCTTCCGAGTATTCAATGTATTTCTTGAGTCATCTTCATATACATTTTCCATTTTGGACAAGGCAATAAGGGACAATTGTATACTTGCAAGAATCTTCCAGGTACTCTAGCATTGCTGGGACTGACATCACTGCTGTAAATATGGTATGTGGATTTTTACCCTTTACATACATTACTTCTGAGGTTTTTCTTTCGGCGAAGGGACAAAACGCGTTTCGTTGGATTTCTATAGGCCTCAATAGGGAAAAGGCTAAGTAGTGATATCACAAGCAGGAAACAGATCGAAGAGTCAATTTGATCGGATAATTGTAGAGAGTTTAGTGTGTCAGTGCTGACAATGTAATATCTTCTTAGTGTACATTGCATCTCTTGAGTTATCTTCTAATACACATTCCAAGTAGGCCAATGGAGAAATTGTCAATGGTGCACATGCAAATATTTTGAAAGGAACCCTTGCATAGCTTTTATTGTCTTCACTGCTCTCCGTCTGATATGTGGATTTTTACGCTATATATATATATATATATATATATATATATATATATATATATATATATATATATATATATGTATATATATATGTATATATATATATAATATATGTATATATGTATATATATATATATTTATAACTTCAATGGTGTCTCTTGAGGAGGAACTGCCAAAATGCCTTTATTTAGATTCCTATATGCCTGAATAGGGAAAAGGCTAAATACTGATATCACAAGCAGAATAAAGATAGAAGAGTCAAGTTGATAGGACACTTGTAGAGAATTTAGAGAGTCAGTGCTGGCAATGCAATATCTTCTTAGCATTCAACGTATTTCTTGAGTCACCTTCATATACAACTTTAATTTTGACCAAGAGAATAAGGGACAATTGTGTACTTGCAAGTATCTTCTAGGTACTCTAGCATAACTTGTACTGACATCACTGCTGTAGAAACTTATGTGAATTTTTACCCTTTACATACATTACATCAGAGTTTATTCTTTAGGGGAACTGACAAATCACGTTTCTTTGGATTTCTATAGGCCTCTACAGGGAAAAGGCTAATTAGTGATATCACAACAGGAACAAGATCCAAGAGTCAAAGTGATAGTATACTTGTAGAAAGATTAGGTTGTCAGTGCTGACAATGTATTTTCTTCTTAGTATACATTGTATATCTTGAGTTATCTTCAAATACACCTTCCAAGTAGGCCAATGGAGCAACTGTCAAAGGTGTACTTACCAGTATCTTCCAGGTACACTAGCATAGCTTGTATTGTCTTCACTGATCTCGATAAGTTATATGCATTTTTATCCTTTATAAACGTATTACTTCAGTGCTGTCTCTTGAGGAGGTACTGCAAAAATGCCTTTAGATTCCTGTATGCATGAACAGGGAAAAGTCTAAATACTGATATCACAAGCAGGATAAAGATATATGAGTCAAGTTGATAGGACACTTGTAGAGAATTTAGGGAGTCAGTGCTGGCAATGTAATATCTTCTTAGTATTCAATGTATTTCTTGAGTCATCTTCATATGCTACTTCCATTATGGCCAGGAAATAAGGGAAAATTTTGTACTTGCAAGTATCTTCTAGGTACTCTAGATTAGCTTGTACTGACTTTCCTGCTGTAGATAAGGTATGTGGATTTTTACCCTTTACAAACATTACTTCAGTGTTTTCTCTTCGGGGAAGGGACAAAATGCGTTTCTTTGGATTTCTATAAGCTTCAACAGGGAAAAGGCTAATTAGTGATATCACAAGCAGAAAAACGATCGAAGAGTCAATTTTATAGGATACTTGTAGTGAGATTAGGTTGTCAGTGCTGACAATGTATTTTCTTCTTAGTATACATTGTATCTCTTGAGTTATCTTCAAATACACATTCCAAGTAGGCCAATGGAAAAATTGTCAGTGGTGCACATGCAAGTATTTTGAAAGAAACCCTGGCATAGTTTATATTGTATTCACTGCTCTCCATATGATATGTGGATTTTTACCCTATATATATATATATATATATTACTTCAATGGTGTCTCTTGAGGAGGAACTGCCAAAAGGCCTTTATTTAGATTTCTATATGCCTGAATAGGGAAAAGGCTAAATACTGATATCAAAAACAGGATAAAGATAGAACAGTCAAGTTCATAGGACACTTGTAAAGGATTTAGAGAGCCTGTGGTGTCAATGTAATATCTTCTTACTGTTCAACGTATTTCGTCAGTCACCTTCATATACAACTTTAATTTTGACCAAGGGAATAAGGGACAATTGTGTACTTGCAAGTATCTTCTAGGTACTCTGGCATAACTTGTAGTGACTTCACTGCTGTAGAAACGTATGTGAATTTTTTCCCTTTACATACATTACTTCAGAATTTATTCTTTAGGGGAACTGACAAAACACGTTTCTTTGGATTTCTATAGGCCTCAACAGGGAAAAGGCTAAGTAGTGATATCACAAGCAGGAGAAAGATCCAAGAGTCAAAGTGATAGGATACTTGTCGAGAGATTAGGTTGTCAGTGCTGACAATGTAATATCTTCTTAGTATACACTGTATATCTTGAGGTATCTTCAAATACACCTTCCCAGTAGGCCAATGGAGCAATTAACAATGGTGTACTTGCAAGTATCTTGAAAGGAACACTAGCATAGCTTGTATTTTCTTCACTATTCTCCATATGATATATGGATTTTTACCCTTTATATATGTTACTTCAATGTTGTCTCTTGAGGAGAAACTGCCAAAATGCCTTTATTTAGATTCCCATATATCTGAACAGGGAAAAGTCTAAATACTGATATCACAAGCAGGATAAAGAAAGATGAGGCAAGTTGATAGGACACTTGCAGAGAATTTACGGAGTCAGTGCTGGCAAAGTAATATCTCCTTAGTATTCAATGTGTTTCTTGAGTCATCTTCATATACTACTTTCATTTTGGTGAAGGAAATAAGGGACAATTGAGTACTTGCAAGTATCTTCCAGGTACAGTAGCATGGCTTGTATTGTCTTCACTGATCTCTATAAGATATGTGGATTTTTACCCTTTATGTACAATACTTCAGTGTTTTCTCTTAAGGAGGAACTACCAAAAAGCGTTTATTTGGATTCCTGTAGGCCTCAACAGGGATATGGTTAATACTGATATCACAAGCAGGATAAAAAGCAAAGAGTCAATTTGACAGGATACGTGTAGAGAGTTTAGGGTGTCAGTGGTGACAATGTAATATCTTCTTAGTATACATTGTATATCTTGAGCTATTTTCAAATACAGATTCCAGGTAGGCCAATGGAGAAATTTTCAAAGGTGTACTTTCAAGTATTTTGAAAGGAACACCAGCATAGCTTGTGTTGTCTTCACTGCTCTCCCTCTGATATTTGGATTTTTACCCTTTATATATATTACTTCAATGTTGTCTCTTGAGAAGGAACTGCCAAAATGCCTATATTTAGATTCCTATATTCCTGAACAACGAAAAATCTAAATACAGATATCACAAGCGGGATAAAGATAGAAGAGTCAAGTTGATAGGACACTTGTAGAGAATTTAGGGAGTCCGTGCTGGCACTGTAATATCTGCTTTTTATTGAACGTACTTCCTGAGTCCTCTTCATATACAACTTCCATTTTGCCCAAGGGAATAAGGGACAATTGTGTATTTGCAAGTACCTCCTAGGTTCTCTAGCAGAGCTTGTACTGACTTCACTGCTGTAGAAAAGTTATGTAGATTTTTACCCTTTACATACATTACTTCAGAGTTTTCTCTTTAGGGGAAGTGACAAAACGCGTTTCTTTGGATTTCTATAGGCCTCAACAGGGAAAAGGCTAAGTAGTGATATCACAAGCTGGAAAAAGATCGAAGATTCAAAATGATACTATACTTGTATAGAGATTAGGTTGTCAGTGCTGACAATGTAATATCTTCTTAGTATACATTGTACCTATTGAGTTATCTTCAAATACACATTCCAAGTAGGCCAAAGGAGAAATTGTCAATGGTGTCCCTGCAAGTATCTTCCAGGTACACTAGCATAACTTGTATTCTCTTCACTGATCTCGAGAAGATATGTAGATTTTTACCCTTCATATATTTTGCTTCAGTGTTTGCTCTTAAGTAGGAACTTCCAAAACGACTGTATTTAGATTCCAGTATGCCTGAACAGGGAAAAGGCTAAATACTGATATCACAAGCAGGAAAAAGATCGAAGAGTTAAATTGATAGGATAGTTCTAGGGAGATTATGCTGTTAGTGCTGATAATGTAATATCTTCTTAGTATATATTGTATCTCTTGAGATATCTGAAAATGGCCCTTCCAAGTAGGGCAATGGAGCAGTTGACAAAAGTCTACTTAGAAGTGTCTTCGAAGTACAGTAGCATAGCTTGTATTATCTTCACTGATCTCGATAAGATATATGGATTTTTACCCTTTATATATATATATTACTTCAGTGTTGTCTCTTATGGAGGAACTGCCAAAATGCCTTTATTTAGATTCCTATATACCTGAACAGGGAAAAGTCTAAATACTTATATCAGAAGAAGGACAAATATAGATGAGTCAAGTTGATAGGACACTTGTAGAGAATTTAGGGAGTCAGTGCTGGCAATGTAATATCTTCGTAATATTCAATGTATTTCTTGAGTCATCTTTATATAGAAATTCCATTTTGGGCAAGAGAGTAAGAGACAATTGTGTACTTGCAAGTATCTTCCAGGTACTCTAGCATAGCTTGGACTCACATCACTGCTGTAAATACGGTATGTGGATTTTTACCCTTTACATACATTACTTCAGAGCTTTTTCTTTAGGGGAAGTGACAAAACGCGTTTTCTTGGATTTCTATAAGCCTCAACAGGGAAAAGGCTAAGTAGTGATATCACAAGCAGGAAAAAGATTGAAGAATAAAATTGATAGGATACTTCTAGAGAGTTTAGTGTGTCAGTGCTGACAATGTAATATCTTCTTCCTATACATTGTATCTCTTGAGTTATCTTCAAATACACATTCCATGTAGGCCAATGGAGAAATTGTCAATGGTGCACATGCAAGTATTTTGAAAGGAACCCTGGCATAGCTTGTATTGTCTTCACTGCACTCCATATGATATGTGGATTTTTACCCTTTATATATATTACTTCAATGGTGTCTCTTGAGGAGGAACTGCCAAAATGCCTTTATTTAGATTCCTATATGCCTGAACAGGGAAAAGTCTTAATACTGATATCACAAGCAGGATAAAGATAGAAGAGTCAAGTTGATAGGACACTTGTAGATAATGTAGGGAGTCAGTCCTGGCAATGTAATATCTTCTTAGTATTCAACGTATTTATTCAGTCACTTTCATATACATCTTTAATTTTGGCCAAGGGAAAAAGGGACAATTGTGTACTTGCAAGTATCTTCTAGGTACTCTAGCAGAGCTTGTACTGAATTCACTGCTGTAGAAACGTATGTGGATTTTTGCCCTTTACATACATTACTTCAGAGTTTATTCTTTCGGGGAAGTGACAAAACACGTTTCGTTGGATTTCTATATGCCTCAAGAGGGAAAAGGCTAGGTAGTGATATCACAACAGGAACAAGATCGAAGAGTCAAAGTGATAGGATACTTGTAGAGAGATTAGGTTGTCAGTGTACATTGTACCTGTCGAGTTATCTTCAAAAACACATTCCAACTAGGCCAATGAAGAAATTGTCAATGGTGTACTTGCAAGTATCTTCCAGGTACACTAGCATAACTTGTATTCTCTTCACTGATCTCGAGAAGATATGTGGATTTTTACCCTTCATATATATTACTTCAGTGTTTTCTCTTAAGGAGGAACTGCCAAAACGACTGTATTTAGATTCCAGTATGCGTGAACAGGGAAAAGGCTAAATATTTATATCAAAAGCTGGAGAAAGATCGAAGAGTCAAATTGATAGGATACTTCTCGAGAGATTATGTTGTTAGTGCTGACAATGTAATATCTTCTTAGTATATATTGTATCTCTTGAGATATCTGAAAATAGACCTTCCAAGTAGGGCAATGGAGCAGTTGACAAATGTCTACTTGGAAGTGTCTTCGAAGTACACTAGCATACCTTGTATTCTCTTCACTGATCTCGATAAGATATATGGATTTTACCATATATATATATATATATATATATATATATATATATATATATATAACTTCAGTGTTGTCTCTTGTGGAGGAACTGCCAAAATGCCTTTATTTAGATTATAATATGCCCGAACAGGGAAAAGTCTAAATACTTATATCACAAGGAGGATAAAGAGAGAAGAGTCAAGTTGATAGGACACTTGTAGAGAATTTGGGGAGTCAGTGCTTGCAATGTAATATCTTCTTAGTACTCAATGTATTTCTTCAATCAGATTCATATACAACTTCCACTTTGGCCAAGGGAGTAAGGGACAATTGTGTACTTGGAAGAATCTTCCAGGTACTCTAGCATAGCTTGTACTGACTTCAGTGCTGTAGATACGGTATGTGGATTTTTACCCTCTACATACATTACTTCAGAGCTTTTTCTTTAGGGGAAGTGACAATACGCGTTTCTTTGTATTTCTATAGGCCTCAGCAGGGAAAAGGCTAAGTAGTGATATCACAAGCAGAAAAAAGATCGAAGAGCCAATTTGATAGGATACTTGTAGAGAGTTTAGTGTGTCAGTGCTGACAATGTAATATCTTCTTCGTATACATTGTATCTCTTGAGTTATCTTAAAATACACATTCCAAGTAGGCCAAAGGAGAAATTGTCAATGGTGTACTTGCAAGTATCTTTCAGGTACACTACCATAGTTTGTATTGTCTTCACTGCTCTCGAGAAGATATGTGGATTTTTACCCTTTATATATATAACTTCAGTGTTGTCACTTAAGGGGGAACAGCCAAAATGCCTTTATTTAGATTCCAATATGCCTGAACAGAGAAAAGGCTAAATACTGATATCACAAGCCAGATAAAATAGAAGAGTCAAGTTGATAGGACACTTGTAGAGAGTTCAGTGTGTCAGTGCTGACAATGTAATATCTTCTTAGTATACATTGTATCTCTTGAGTTATCTTCAAATACACCTTCCAAGTAGGCCAATGGAGCAATTGACAAAGGTGTACTTGCAAGTATCTTCCAGGTACAGTAGCGTACTTTGTGTTACCTTCTCTGATCTCGAGAAGATATGTGGATTTTTACCCTTCATATACATTACTTCAGTGCTTTCTCTTAAGGAGGAACTGCCAAAACAACTGTATTTAGATTATAATATACCTGAACAGGGAAAAGGCTAAATACTGATATCACAAGCAGGATAAAGATAGAAGCGTCAAGGTGATGGGACACTTGTAGAGAGTTTAGTGTGTCAGTGCTGGCAATGTAATATCTTCTTTGTATTCAACGTATTTCTTGAGTCATCTTCATATAAAACTTACGTTTTGGCCAGGAAATAAGGGACAGTTATGTACTTGCAAGTATCTCCTAGGTACTCTAGCATAGCTTGTACTGACTTCACTGCTGTAGATAAGGTATGTGGATTTTTGCCGTTTACATAGTTTACTTCAGAGCTTTTTCTTTAGGGGAAGTGACAAAACGCGTTTCTTTGGATTTCTATAGGCCTCAAAAGGGAAAAGGCTAAGGAGTGATATCACAAGCAGGAAAACGATCGAAGAGTCAAAGTGATAGGATACTTGTAGAGAAATTAGGTTGTCAGTGCTGGCAATGTAATATCTTCTTAGTATTCAATGTATTTCTTGAGTCATCTTCATATATAACTTCCATTTTGGAAATGGGAATAAGGGACAATTGTGTACTTGCAAGAATCTTCCAGGTACTCTAGCATAGCTTGTACTGACTTCAGTGCTTTAGGTACGGTATGTGGGTTTTTACCCTTTACATACATTCCTTTAGAGCTTTTTCTTTAGGGGAAGTGACAAAACGCGTTTCTTTGGATTTCTATAGGCCTCAACAGGGAAAGGGCTAAGTAGTGACCTCTCAAGCAGGAAAAAGATCGAAGAGTCAAAGTGATAGGATACTTGTAGAGAGATTAGGTTGTCCGTGCTGACAATCTAATATCTTTTTAGAATACATTGTATCTCTTGAGTTATCTTCAAATAGACCTTCCAAGTAGGCCAATGGAGCAATTGACAACGATGTACTTGCAAGTATCTTGAAAGGAACACTAGCATAGCTTGTATGGTCTTCACTGCTCTCCATATGTTATGTGGATTTTTACACTTTATATATTTATTACTTCAATGTTGTCTTTTGAGGAGGAAATGCCAAATGCCTTTATTTATATTCCTATATGCCTCAACAGGGAAAGGCAAAATACTGATATCACAAGCAGCATAAAGATAGAAGAGTCAAGTTGATAGGACACTTGTAGAGAATTTGGGGAGTCAGTGCTGGCAATGTAATATCTTCTTAGTATTCAATGTATTTCTTGAGTCATCTTCATATAGAACTTCCATTTTGGCCAAGGGTATAAGGGACAATTTTTAATTTGCAAGTATCTTCTAGGTTCTCCAGCATAACTTGTAGTGACTTCACTGCTGTAGATAAGGTATGTGGATTTCTACCCTTTACATACATTACTTCAGAGTTTTTTCTTTAGGGGAACTGACAAAATGCCTTTCGTTGGATTTCTATAGGATTCAACAGGGAAAAGGCTAGGTAGTGATATCACAAGGAGGAAAAAGATAAAAGAGTCAAAGTGATAGGATACCTGCAGAGAGATTAGTTTGTCAGTGCTGAAAATGTAATATTTTCTTATTATACATTGTATCTCTTCAGTTATCTTCAAATACACCTTCCAAGTAGGCCAGTGGATCAATTGAGAAATGTGTACTTCCAAGCATCTTCCAGGTACACTAGCATAGCTTGTATTGTCTTCCCGGATCTCAATAAGATATGTGGATTTTTACCCTTTATATACATTACTTAAGTGTTGTCTCTTAAGGAGGAACTGCCAAAATACCTTTACTTAGATTCCTATATGCCTGAACAGGGAAAAGTCTAAATACTGAAATCACAAGCAGGATAAAGATCGATGAGTCAAGTTGATAGGACACTTGTAGAGAAATTAGCGAGTCAGTGCTGGCAATGTAATATCTTCCTAATATTCAATGTATTTCTTGAGTCAATTTTATATACAACTTCCATTTCCGACAAGGGAGTAAGGGACCATTGTGTCCTTGCAAGTATCTTCCAGGTACTCTAGCGTAGCTTGTACTAACTTCACTGCTGTAGATACGGTATGTGGATTTTTCCCCTTTACATACATTACTGCAGAGTTGTCGCGTAAAGGGAAGTGACAAAATGCGTTTCTTTGGATTGCTATCGGCTTCAACAGGGAAAAGGCTAAGGAGTGATATCACAAGCAGAAAAAAGATCGAAGAGTGAAATTTATAGGATAGTTGTAGAGAGATTAGGTTGTCAGTATTGGCAATGTAATATCTTCTTAGTATACATTGTATCTCTTGAGTTATCTTTAAATACACATTTTTAGTAGGCAAATGGAGCAATTGACAAAGGTGTACTTGCAAGTATCTTCAAGGTACACTGGCATAGCTTGTATTGTCTTCCCTGATATCGATAAGATAGGTGGATTTTTACCCTTTACATACATTACTTCAGTGTTTTCTCTTAAGGAGGAACTACCAAAAAGCGTTTATTTGGATTCCTGTAGGCCTCAACAGGGTTATGGGTAAATACTGATATCACAAGCAAGATAAAACGCGAAGAGTCAGTTTGATAGGATACTTATAGAGAGTTTAGGGTGTGAGTGCTGACAATGTAATATCTTCTTCGTATACATTGTATCTCTTGAGTTATCTTCAAATACACATTCCAATTAGGTCAATGGAGAAATTGTCATTGGTGTACTTGCAAGTATCTTGAAAGGATCACTAGCATAGCTTGTATTGTCTTCACTGCTCTCCATATGATACGTGGATTTTTACCCTTTATATATATATTACTTCAATGGTGTCTCTGGAGGAGGAACTGCCCAAATGCCTTTATTTAGATTCCTATATGCCTGAATAGGGAAAAGGCTAAATACTGATATCTCAAGCAGGATAAAGATAGAAGAGTCAAGTTGATAGGACACTTGTAGAGAATTTAGGGAGTCAATGCTGGCAATGGAATATCTTCTTAGTATTCAACGTATTTCTTGAGTCACCTTCATATACAAATTCCATTTTGGCCAAGGTAATAAGGGACAATTGTGTACTTGCAAGTATCTTCTAGGTACTCTATCAGAGCTTGTACTGACTTCACTGGTGTAGAAACGTAGGTGGATTTTTACCCTTTACATACATTACTTTAGAGTTTATTCTTTAGGGGAACTGACAAAACACGTTACTTCGGATTTCGATAGGCCTCAACAGGGAAAAGGCTAAGTAGTGATATCACAAGCAGGAAAAAGATCCAAGAGTCAAAGTGATAGGATACTTGTAGAGAGATTAGGTTGTCAGTGCTGACAATGTAATCTCTTCTTAGTATACATTGTATCTCTTGAGTCATCTTCAAACACCTTCCCACTAGGCCAGTGGAGCAATTGTCAATGGTGTACTTCCAAGTATCTTGAAAGGAACGCTAGCATAGCTTGTGTTGTCTTCACTGCTCTCCATATGATATGTGGATTTTTACCCTTTATATATATTACTTCAATATTGTCTCTTGAGGAGGAACTGCCAAAATGCCTTTATTTAGATTCCCATATGCCTGAACAGGGAAAAGTCTAAATACTGATATCAGACGCAGGATAAAGAAAGAGGAGGCAAGTTGATAGGACACTTGAAGAGAATTTAGGCAGTCAGTGCTGGCAAAGTAATATCTCCTTAGTATTCAATGTGTTTCTTGAGTCATCTTCATATACTACTTCCATTTTGGTCAACGGAATAAGGGACATTGGTGTACTTGGAAGTATCTTCAATGTACAGTAGCATAGCTTGTATTGTCTTCACTGACCTCGATAAGATATGTTGATTTTTACCCTTTATGTACCTTACTTCAGTGTTTTCTCTTAAGGAGGAAGTACCAAAAAGCATTTATTTGGATTCCTGTAGGCCTGAACAGGGATATGGTGATTACTGATATCACAAGCTGGATAAAAAGCAAAGAGTCAATTTAATAGGATACTTGTAGAGAGTTTAGGGTGTCAGTGCTGACCATGTAATATCTTCTTAGTATACATTGTATATCTTGAGTTATTTTCAAATACAGATTCCAGGTAGGCCAATGGAGAAATTGTCAATGGTGTACTTGCAAGTATCTTGAAAGGAACACTAGCATAGCTTGTATTGCCTTCACTGCTCTCCATATGATATGTGGATTTTTACCCTTTATGTATATTACTTCATTGTTGTCTCTTGAGGAGGAACTGCCAAAATGCCGTTATTCAGATTCCTACAGGCCTCAAAATGGAGAAGGCTAAATATTGATAAAACAAGTAGGATAAAGATAGAAGAGTCAAGTTGATCGGATACTTTAGAGGGTTTAGGGAGTCCCTGCTGACAGTGTAATATCTCCTTAGTGTTTAATGTACTTCTTGAGTCATCTTCATATACACCTTCCATTTTGGCCAAGGGAGCAAGGGACGATTGTGTACTTACAAGTATCTTCCAGGTACTCTAGCATAGCTTTTATGGACTTCAATGCTGTATAAAAGATATATGGATTTTCACTCTTTAGATATATTATTTTACAGTTGTTTCTTTAGGGGAAGTGACAAAATTAATTTCTTTGGGTTTCTATAGGCCTCAACCGGGAAAAGGTTAAATACTAATATCACAAGCAGGATAAAGAGAGAAGAGTCAATTTTATAGGATACTTTTAGAGAATTTAGGGAGTCAGTGCTGGCAATGTAATATCTTTCTAATATTCTAAGTATTTCTTGAGTCATCTTCATATACCCCTTCCATTTTGGCCAATGGAGGAAGGGACAATTGTGTTCTTGCAAGTATCTTCCAGGTACTCTAGCATAGCTTGTACTTTCCTCATTGCTGTACATAATATATGTGGATTTTACCCTTTACATACATTACTTCAGAGTTGTCCGTTTAGGGCAAGTGACAAAATGCGTTTATTTGTATTTCTATAGGCCTCAACAGGGAAAAGACTAAATACAGATATCACAAGCAGGATAAAGATAGAAAAATTAAGTTGATAGGACAGTTTTGGAGAATTTACGGTGTCGGTGCTGAGAATGTGACATCTTCTTAGCATACGTTGTATGTCTTGAGATATCTTCAAAGAAACCTTCCAAGTAGGCCAATAGAGCAATTCACAATGGTGTACTTCCAAGTAACTTCCAGGTATACTAGCATAGCTTGTATTGTCTTCAATGCTCTCGAAAAGATTTGTGGATTTTTACCCTTTACATACATTACTTCAAGATGCCTCTTAAGGAGGAACTGTCAAAATGCCTTTATTTAGATTTCTATATGCCTGAACAGGGAAAAGGCTAAATACTGATATCACAACCAGGATAAAGGTAGACGAGTCAAGTTGATAGGATACTTGTAGAGAGTTAGGGTGTCAGTGCAGACAATGTAATATCTTCTTAGTATACAGTGTATCTCTTGAGTTATCTTCAAATACACCTTCCAAGCAGGCCAATGGAGCAATTGACAATGGTGTACTTGAAAGAATCTCCCAGGCACACTAGAATAGCTGGTATGGTCTTCACTGCTGTCGAAAAGACATGTGGATTTTTACCCTTTACAAATATTAATTCAGTGTTGTCTCTTAAGGAGAAACAGCTAAAATGCGTTTATTTAGATTGCTATATGCCTGAACATGGAAAAGCCTAATAATGATATCACTAGCAGGATAAAGAAAGAAGAGTAAAGTTGATAGGACACTTGTAGAGAATCTAGTGATTCAGTGCTGACAATGTAATATCTTCTTAGTATTCAATATATTTCTTGAGTCATCTTCATATACACCTTTCATTTTGGCCAAGGGAGCGAGGGACATTTGTGTACTTGCAAGTAGCTTCCAGGTTCTCTAGCATAGCTTGTTCTGACTTCACTGCTGTAGATAAGATATGTGGATTTTTACGTTTTACATACATTACTTCAGAGTTGTCTCTTTAGGGGAAGTAGCAAAATACGTTTATATAGATTTCAATAGGCCTCAACAGGGAAACGGCTAAATAGTGATATAACAAGCAGGAAAAAGATAGAAGAGTGAAGTTGATATGAGACTTGCAGACAGCTTAGGGAGACAGCGATCACAATGTAATATCTTCTTAGTATACATTGTATTTCCTGAGTTATCTTCAAATACACCTTCCATGTTGGCCAATGGAGCAATGGACAATGGTGTATTTTCAACTATCTTCACGGTAAAATAGCATAGCTTGCATTGTCTTCACTGCTGTCTAAAAGATATGTGGATTTTTACCCTTTACTTATATTACTTCAGTCTTGTCTCTTAAGAAGGAACAGCTAAAATGCCTTTGTTTAGATCCCTATACGCCTGAACAGGGAAAAGGCTGAATACTGTTGTCACAAGCAGGAAAAAGACAGAAGAATCAAGTTGATAGGACACTTGTGGAGAATTTAGGGATTCAGTGCCGACAGTGTAATATCTTCTTATAATACATTGTGTTTCTTGAGTAATCGTTAAATACCCCTTCCATGTTGGCAAATGGTGCAATGGACAATAGTGTATTTGCAAGTATCTTCCAGGTACTCTAGCATAGCTTATATTGACTTCACTGCTGTCGAAAAGATATGTTGATTTTTACCCTTTATATATATTACTTTAGTGTTGTCTCTTAAGGAGGAACTGCCAAAATGTCATTATTTAGATTCCTATATGGCTGAACTGGGAAAATACTAAATACTGATATCACTAGCAGGATAAAGATGGAAGAGTCAAGTTGATAGGACACTTGTAGAGAATCCAGGGATTCAGTGCTGACAATGTAATATCTTTTTAGTCGTCATTGTATTGCTTAAGTCATCTTCATATACACCTTCCAATTTGGCGAAGGGAGCAAGAGACATTTGATACTTGCAAGTATCTTCCAGGTACTCTAGCATAGATTGTACTGACTTCACTGCTGTAGATATGGTATGTGGATTTTCACTATTTAGATATATTATTTCACAGTTGTCTCTTTAGGGGAAGTGACAAAATTCATTTCTTTGGATTTCTATAGTCCTCAACGGGGAAAAGCCTAAATACTGATATCACAAGCAGGAAAAAGTTAGAAGAATCCAGTTGAAATGAGACTTGCAGACAGCTTAGGAAGACAGTGTTTCCAATGTAATATCTTCCTAGTATACATTGTTTCTCTTTAGTTATCTTCAAATACACTTTCCATGTTGGCCAATTGAGCAGTGGAGAATGGGGTACTTGCAAGTGTCTTCCAGGTACACTGGCATATCTTGTATTGACTTCACTGCTGTCGAAAAGATATGTGGATTTATACCCTTTACATACATTACTTCAATGTTGTCCCTTAAATAGGTACTGTGAAAATGCCTTTATTTAGATTCCCATAGGCCTGAAAAGGGTTATGGCTTTATACTGATATCACAAGCAGGATAGAAATTGAAGAGTCAATTTGATAGGATATTTATAGATAGTTTAGGGTGTCAGTGCTGACAATGTAATATCATCTTAGTATACATTGTATCTCTTGATTTATCTTCCATTACACCTTCCAAGTAATCCAATGGAGCAATTGAAAATGGTATACTTGCAAGTATCTTCTAGGTACACTAGCATAGCTTGTATTGTCTTCACTGCTCTCGAAAAGATATGCTGATTTTTACCCTTTATATATATATTACTTCAGGGTTGTCTCTTAAGGAAGCACTGCCAAAATGCCTTTATTTAGATTCCTATATGCCTGAACCTAGAAAAGGCTAAATACTGATATCACAAGAAGGATAAAGATAGAAGAGTCAAGTTGATGGGACACTTGTAGAGAAAATAGGGAGTCAGTGCTGGCAATGTAATATCTTCGTAGTATTCAATGAAATTTTTGAGTCATCTTCATATAAAGCTTCCATTTTGGCCAAGGGAGTAAGGGACAGTTGTGTACTTCCAAGTATCTTCCAGGTACACTAGCATAGCTGGTACTGACTTCACTGCTGTAGATAAGTTATGTGGATTTTTACCCTTTACATACATTACTTCAGAGTTGTCTCTTTAGCGGCAGTGACAAAATGCGTTTCTTTGGATTTCTATGGGCCTCAACTGGGGAAAGGCTAAGTATTCATATCACAACCAGGAAAAATATAGGTGTCAAATTGATAGGATAGTTGTAGAGAGATTGGGTTGTCAGTGCTGACAATGTAATATCTCCTTAGTATATGTTGTATCTCTTGAGTTATCTTAAAATGCACCTTCCAAGTAGGACAATGCAGCAATTGACAAATGTGTACTTGCAAGTGTCTTCCAGGTACACTAGCATAGCTTGTATTGTCTTCCCTGATCTCGCTAAGATATGTGGATTTTTACCCTTTATATACATTCCTTCAGTGTTGTCTCTTAAGGAGGTACTGCCAAAATGCCATTATTTAGATTCCTACAGGCCTCAACAAGGAGAAAGTTAAATACTGATATCACAAGTAGGATAAAGATAGAAGAGTCACGTTGGTATGAGACTTGCAGACAGGTTAGGAAGTCAGTGTTGGCAGTGTAATATCTTCTTAGTATACATTGTATTTCTTGAGTTATCTTCAAATATACCATCCATATTGGCCAATGGAGCAATCGACAATGGTGTATTTCCAAGTATATTTTAGGTACTCTAGCATAGCTTGTATTGTCTTCACTGCTGTCAGCAAGATAGGTGGATTTTTACTTTTTACATATATTACTACAGTGTTGCTTCTTAAGGTGGAACTGCCAAAATGCCATATTTAGATTCCTACAGGACTCAAAAAGGAGAATGCTGAGTACTGATATCAGAAGTAGGATAAAGATAGAAGAGTCAAGTTGATTCTATACTTGTAGAGAGTTTAAGGAGTCACTGCTGACAACGCAATATCTTCTTAGTATTCAATGTACTTCTTGAGTCATCTTCCTATACACCTTCCTTTTGGGCCAAGGGAGGAAGGTACAATTCTGTACTGGCAAGTATCTTCCAGGGACTCTAGAATAGCTTTTATTGACTTCAGTGCTGTAGAAGAGATATATGGATTTTCACTCTTTAGATATATTATTTCACAGGTGTTTCTTTAGGGGAAGTGACTAAATTCATTTCTTTGAATTTCTATAGGATTCAATTGGGAAAAGCCTAAATACTGATATCACATGCAGGAAAAAGATAGAAGAGTCAAATTAAAATCAGACTTGCAGACAGCTTAGGGAGACAGTGTTGCCAATGTAATATCTTCCTAGTATACATTGTATCTCTTGAGTTGTCTTCAAATACACCTTCCATGTTGGCAAATTGAGCAATGGACAATGGTATACTTTCAAGTGTCTTCCAGGTACACTAGCATATCTTGTATTGACTTCACTGTTGTCGAAAATATAAGTGGATTTTTACCCTTTACATACATTATTTCAATGTAGTCCCTTAAACAGGAACTGTCAAAATGCCTTTATTTAGATTCCCATAGGCCTGAACAGGGACATGGTTTAACATTGATGTCACAAGCAGGATAAAAATCGAAGAGTCAATTTGATAGGATACTTGTAGAGAGTTTAGTGTGTGAGTGCTGACAATGTAATATCATCTTAATATACACTGTATCTCTTGAATTCTCTTCAAATATATCTTCCTAGTAAGCCAATGGAGCAATTGACAATGGTGTACTTGCAAGTATCTTCTAAGTACACTAGCATACCTTTTTTTGTCTTCACTGCTCTCGATAAGATGTACTGATTTTTACCCTTTATATATATGACTTCAGTGTTGTCTCTTAAGGAGGAACTGCCAAAATGCCTTTACTTAGATTCTTAGATGGCTGAACAGGGGAAAGGCTAAATGCTCATATCACAGGAAGAATAAATTCAGAAGACTCAAGTTTATAGGAGACATGTAGAGAATTTAGGGAGTCAGTGCTGGAAATGTAATATCTTCTTAGTATTCAATGAATTTCTTGAGTCATCTTCATATACAACTTCCATTTTGGCCAAGGGAGGAAGGGACAATTGTGTACTTGCAAGTATCTTCCAGGTACTCTAGCATAGCTTGTATTGACTTCACTGCTGTACATAAGATATATGGATTTTCACTCTTTAGATATATTATTTCACAGTTATCTCATTAGGGGAAGTGACAATATCCATTTCTTTGGATTTCTATAGGCCTCAATGGGAAAAAGCCTAAATACTGATATCACAAGCAGGAAAAAGATAGAAAAGTCAAGTTGAAATGAGACTTGCAGACAGCTTAGGGAGACAGTGTTACCAATGTAATATCTTCCTAGTATACATTGTATCTCTTGAGTTATCTTCAAATACACCTTCCATGTTGGCCAACTGAGCAAAGGACAATGGTGTACTTGCATGTATCTTCCAGGTACATTCGCATAGCTTGTATTGTCTTCACTGCTATCGATAAGATATGTTGGTTGTTACCCACTATATATATATTACTTCAGAGTTGTCCGGTAAGAGGAACTGCCAAAATTCATTTATTTGGATTCCCATAGGTCTCAACAGGGAAAAGGCTACATAGTGATATCACAAGCAGGAAAAAAAAGAACAGTCAAGTGGATATGATACTTGCAGAGAGTTTGGGTTGTCCGTATTGACAATGACATATCTTCTTAATATTCATTGTATCTCTTGAGTTATTTTCTAATACACCTTCCATGTTGGCCAATTGAACAATGGACAATTGTATACTTGTAAGTGTCTTCCAGGTACACTAGCATATCTTGTATTGACTTCACTGCTGTCGAAAATATAAGTGGATTTTTTCCCTTTACATACATTACTTCAATGTTGTCCCTTAAATAGGAACGGTCAAAATGCCTTTATTTAGATTCCCATAGGCCTGAACAGGGATATGGCTTAATACTGATATCACAAGCAGGATAAAAATTGAAGAGTCAATTTGATAGGATACTTATAGATAGATTAGGGTGTCAGTGCTGACAATGTAATATCATCTTAGTATACATTGTATCTCTTAATTTATCTTCAATTACACCTTCCAAGTTATGCAATGGAGCAATTGAAAATGATTTACTTGCAAGTAACTTCTAGGTACACTAGCATAGCTTGTATGGTCTTCACTGCTGTAGATAAGTTATGTGGATTTTTACCCTTTATATACATTCCTTCAGTGTTGTCTCTTAAGGAGGTACTGCCAAAATGCATTTATATAGATATCTATAGGCCTCAACAGGGAAAAGCCTAAATACTGATATAACAAGCAGGAAAAAGATAGATGAGTCAAGTTGATATGAGACTTGCCGACAGCTTAGGGAGACAATGTTGACAATGTAAAATCTTCTTAGTATACATTGTATCTCATGAGTTATCTTCAAATAAACCTTCCAAGTTGGCCAATGGAGCAATGGACAATGGTGTACTTCCAAGCATCCTCCAGGTACACTAACATAGCTTGTATTGTCTTCATTGCTGTCTATAATATATGAGGATTTTTACCCTTTATATACATTCCTTCAGTGTTGTCTCTTAAGGAGGTACTGCCAAAATACATTTATATAGAAATCTATAGGCCTCAACAGGGAAAACCTTAAATACTGATATCACAAGCAGTAAAAAGATAGAAGAGTCAAGTTGATAGGACACTTGTAGTGAGTTTAGGGTGTCGCTGCTGACAATATAATATCTTCTTATAATGCATTGTATTTCTTGAGTTATCTTCAAATACACCTTCCATGTTGGCCAAAGGAGCAATGGATAATTGTGTACTTGCAATATATTCCAGGTACTTTAGCATAGTTTCTACTGATATCACTACTGTAGATAAGATACGTGTATTTTGACGTTTACATACATTACTTCAGAGTTGTCTCTTTAGGGGAAGTGACAAAGTGAGTTTATTTGGATTTCAATAGGCCCCAACAGGGAAAAGGCTAAATACTGATATCACAAGCAGGAAAACGATAGAAAAATCAAGTTGATATGAGACTTGCAGACAGCTTAGGGAGACAGTGTTGACAATGCAATAACTTCTTAGAATACATTGTATTTCTTGAGTTATATTCGAATACACCTTGCATGTTGGCCAATGGAGCAATGGACAATGGTGTATTTCCAAGTATCACGCAGGTACAATAGCATAGCTTGTATTGCCTTCAGTTCTGTCAACAAGAAAGGTAGATTTTTACCTTTTACATTTATTACTTCAGTGTTACCTCTTAAGGTGAAAAGGCCACGATGCTATTTTTTTAGATTCCTACAGGCCTCAACATGGAGAAGGCTAAATACTGATATCACAAGTAGGATAAAGATAGGAGAGTCAAGTTGATTGGATACTTGTAGAGAGTTTAGGGAATCAATGCTGACAATGTAATATCTTCTGAATATTCAATGTACTTCTTGAGTCATCTTCATATACACCTTCCATGTTGGCCAAGGGAGCAAAGGACAATTGTGTACTTGCAAGTATCTTTCAGGTATTCTAGCATAGCTTGTATTGACTTCAGTGCTGTAGAAAAGGTATATGGATTTTCACTCTTTAGATACATTATTTCACAGTTGTCTCTTTAGGGGAAGTGACAAAATTCATTTCTTTGGATTTCTATAGGCCTCAATGGGGAAAAGCCTAAATACTGATATCACAAGCAGGAAAAAGATTGAAGAGTCTAGTTGAAATGAGACTTGCAGACAACTTAGGGAGCCAGTGCTGCAAATGTAATAACTTCTTCGTATACATTTTATTTCTTGAGTTATCTTCAAATACACCTTCCATGTTGGCCAATGGAGCAATAGACAATGGTGTATTTCCAAGTATCTTCCAGGTAAAATAGCATAGCTTCTATGGTCTTCACTGCTGTCGAAAAGATAGGAGGATTTTTACCTTTTACATATATTACTTCAGTGTTGCCTCTTAAGGTGGAACTGCCAAGATGCTATTTTTTAGATTCCTACAGGCCTCAACAGGGAGAAGGATAAATAATAATATCACAAGTAAGATAAAGACAGGAGAGTCAAGTTGATTGGACCCTTGTAGAGAGTTTAGGGAGTCACTGCTGACAATGTAATATCTTCTTAGTATACAATGTACTTCTTGAGTCATCTTCATATACACCTTCCATTTTGGCCAAGGGAGCAAGGGACAGTTGGGTATTTGCAAGTGTCTTCCAGGTACTCTAGCATAGCTTGTATTGACTTCACTGCTGTAGAAAAGATATATGGATTTTCACTCTGTAGATATATAATTTCACAGTTGTCTCTTTAGGGGAAGTGACAAAATTCATTATTTTGGATTTCTATAGGCCTCAAAGGGGAAAAACACAAATACTGATATCAAAAGCAGGAAAAAGATAGAAGAGTCAAGTTGAAATGACACTTGGAGACAGCAGAGGAAGACAGCGTTGCCAATGTAATATCTTCCTAGTATACATTGTATCTCTTGAGTTATCTTCAAATACACCTTCCATGTTGGCCAATTGACCACTGGACAATGGTGTACTAGCAAGTGTCTTCCAGGTGAACTAGCATATCTTGTATTGACTTCAAAGCTGTCAAAAAGATATGTGGATTTTAAGTTTTTACATACATTACTTCAGAGTTGTCTGGTAAGGGGAACCGCCAAAATGCATTTATTTGGACTCCTGTAGGTCTCAACAGGGAAAAGGCTAAATACTGATATCACAAGCAAGAAAAATGTAGAAGAGTCAAGTTCTTAGGACACTTGTAGTGAATTTAGGGTGTCGGTGCTGACAATGCAATATCTTCTTATAATACGCTGTATTTCTTCACTTATATTCAAATACACCTTCCATGTTGGACAATGGAGCAATGGATAATTGGGTACTTGAAAGTATCTTCCAGGTACACTAGCATACCTGGTACTGACTTCACTGCTGTAGATAAGTTGTGTGGATTTTTACCCTTTACATATATTACTTCAGAGTTGTCTCTTTAGCAGGAGTGACAAAATGCGTTTCTTTGTATTTCTACAGGCCTCAACAGGGAAAAGTTTAAGTAGTCGTATCACAAGCAGGAAAAAGATCGAAGAGTCAAATTGATAGGATACTTGTAGAGAGATTAGGTTGTGAGTGCTGACAATGTAATATCTTCTTAGGATATGTTGTATCTCTTGAGTTATCTTAAAATACACCTTCCAAGTAGGGCAATTGAGCAATTGACAAAGGTGTACTTGCAAGTGTCTTCCAGGTACACTAGCATAGCTTGTATTGTCTTCAATGATCTCCATAAGATATGTGGATTTTTACCCTTTCTATACATTCCTTCAGTGTTGGCTCTTAAGGAGGTACTGCCAAAATGCATTTATATAGATATCTATAGGCCTCAACAGGGAAAAGAATAAATACTGATATCACAAGCAGGAAAAAGATAGAAGAGTCAATTTGATAGGACACTTGTAGTGAGCTTAGGGTGTCAGTGCTGACAATCTAATATCTTCTTATAATACATTGTATTTCATGAGTTGTCTTCAAATACACCTTCCATGTTGGCCAACGCAGCAATGGATAATTGTGTACTTGCAAGTATCCTCCATGTACTCTAGCATAGCTTGCACTGATTTCACTGCTCTAGATAAGATATGTGGATTTTTACGTTTTACATACATTAATTCCGAGTTGTCTCTTAACGAGGAACTTCCAAAATGCCGTTATTTAGATTCCTATGGGCCTCAACAAGTAGAAGGCCAAATACTGATATCACAAGTAGGATTAATGTAGAAGAGTCAAGTTGATGTGAGACTTGCCGACAACTTAGGAAGTCAGTGTTGGCAGTGTAATATCTTCTTAGTATACATTGTATTTCTTGAGTTATCTTCAAATACACCATACATGTTGGCCAATGGAGCAATGGACACTGGTGCATTTCCAAGTATATTCCAGGTAAAATATCATAACTTGTATGGTCTTCACTGCTGTCAGCCAGATAGGTGGATTTTTCCCTTTTACATATATTACTACAGTGTTGCTTCTTAAGGTGGAACTGCCAAAATGCGATTATTTAGATTCTTACAGGCCTCAAGAAGGAGAAGGCTAAATATTGATATCACAAGTAGGATAAAGATAGAAGAGTCAAGTTGATTGGATACTTGTAGAGAGTTTAGGGAGTCACTGCTGACAGTATAATATCTTCTTAGTATTCAATGTACTTCCTGAGTCATCTTCCTATACACCTTCCATTTCGGCAAGGGAGCAAGGGACAGTTGTGTACTGGCAAGTATCTTCCAGGGACTCTAGCAGAGCTTGTATTGACTTCACTGCTGTAGAAAAGATATATGGATTTTCACTCTTTAGATATATTATTTCACAGTTGTCTCTTTAGGGGAAGTGACAAAATTCATTTCTTTGGATTTCTGTAGGCCTCAATGGGGAAAAGCCTAAATACAGATATCACATGCAGGAAAAAGATAGAAGAGTCAAGTTGAAATGAGACTTGCAGACATCTTAGGGAAGCAGTGTTGTCAATGTAATAACTTCCTAGTATACATTGTATCTCTTGCGTTATCTTCAAATACAGCTTCCATGTTGGCCAATTGATTAATGGCCAATGGTCTACTTGCAAGTGTCTTAAAGGTACACTAGCATATCTTGTATTGACTTCACTGCTGCAGAAAAGGCTAAATATGGATATCACAAGCAGGAAAAAACAGAACAGTCAAGTTGATATGATACTTGCAGACAGTTTAGGGAGTCCGTGATGACAATGACATATTTTCTTAGTATACATTGTATATCTTGACTTATCTTCAAATACACTTTCCATGTTGGCCAATGAACCAATGGACAATGGTGTACTTGCAAGTGTATTCCAGGTACACTCGCTATATCTTGTATTGACTTCACTGCTGCAGAAAATATATGTGGATTTTTACCGTTTACATACATTACTTCAATGTTGTCCCTTAAATAGGAACTGTCAAAATGCCTTTATTTAGATTCCCATAGCCTTGAACAGGGATATCGCTAAATACTGATATCACAAGCAGGATAAAAATCGAAGAGTCAATTCGATAGGATACTTGTAGAGAGGTTAGGGTGTCAGTGCTGACAATGTTATATCTTCTTAGTATACATTGTATCTCTTGAGTTGTCTTTAAATACACCTTCTCAGTAGTCCAATGGAGCAATTGACAAAGGTGTACTTGCAAGCGTCTTCCAGGTAAAATAGCATAGCTTGTATTGTTTTCACGGCTGTCGACAAAATAGGTGGATTTTTACCTTTTCCATACATTACTTCAGTGTTGCCTCTTAAGGAGAAATTGCCAAAATGCCATTATTTAGATTCCTACAGATCTCAACAGGGAGAAGGCTAAATACTCATATCACAAGTAAGACAATGATAAAAGAATCAAGTTGATTGGATGCTTGTAGAAAGTTTAGGGAGTGATTGTTGACAATGTAATATCTTCTGAGTATTCAATGTACTTCTTGAGTCATCTTCATATACACCTTCCAGTTTGGCCAAGGGAGCAAGGGACAATTGTGTACTTGCAAGTATCTTTCACGTAATCTAGCATAGTTTGTATCGACTTCACTACTGTAGATAAGATATGTGCATTTAAACACGATAGATATATTACTTCACAGCTGTGCCTTTAGGGGAAGTGACAAAATGCATTTTTTTGGATTTCTATAGTCCTCAACAGTGAAAATCCTATATACACATATAACAAGCAGGAAAAAGATCGAAGAGTCAAGTTGATATGAGACTTGCAGACAGCTTAGGGAGACAGGTTTGCTAATGCAGTATCTTCCTAGTTTACATTGTATCTCTTGAGTTATCTTCAAATACACATTCCATGATGGGCAATGGAGCAATGGATAATAGTGTACTTGCAAGTAACTTTCAAGTACTCTAGCATAGCTTGTATTGACTTCACTGCTGTAGATAAGATATCTGGATTTTTACCCATTACATACATTACTTCAATGTTGCCTCTTAAGGAGGTACTGCCAAAATGCCTTTACTTACATTCCTATATGCCTGAACAGGGAAAATGCTAAATACTGATATCACAAGAAGGATAAAGGTAGAAGACTCAAGTTGATATGAGACTTGCAGACAGCTTAGGGAGATAGTGTTGACAATGTAATATCTTCTTAGTATACATTGTATTTCTTGAGTTATCTTCAAATACACCTTTCATGTTGGCCAATGGAGCAATGGACAATCGTGTATTTCCAAGTATCTTCCAGGTAAAATAGCATAGCTTGTATTTTTTTCACGGCTGTCGACAAGATAGGTGAATTTTTACCTTTTCCATTCATTACTTCAGTGTTGCCTCTTATGGAGTATCTGCCAAAATGCTATAATTTAGATTCCTACAGGTCTCAACACGTAGAAGGCTAAATACTGATATCACAAGTAAGATAAAGATAAAAGAGTCAAGTTGATTGGATACTTGTAGAGAGTTTAGGGAGTCACTGCTGACAATGAAATATCTTCTGAGTATTCAATGTACTTCTTGAGTCATCTTCATATACACCTTACAGTTTGGCCAAGGGAGCAAGGGACAATTGTGCACTTGTAAGTATCCTTCACGTACTCTAGCATAGCTTGTATCGACTTCACTACTGTAGATAAGATATGTGCATTTAAACACGTTAGATATATTATTTCACAGTTGTGTATTTAGGGGAAGTGACAAAATGCATTTCTTTGGATTTCTATAGACCTCAACAGGGAAAATTTTATATACTCATATCACAAGCAGGAAAAAGATGGAAGAGAAGAGTTGATATGAGACTTGCAGACAGTTTAGGGAGACAGTGTTGACAATGTAATATCTTCTTAGAACACATTGTATTTCTTGAGTTATCTTAAAATACACCTTTCATGTTGGCCAATGGAGCAATGGACAATGGTGTATTTCCAAGTATATTCCAGGTAAAATAGCATAGCTTGTATTGTCTTCACTGCTGTCGAGAAGATAGGTGCATTATTACATTTTCCATACATTACTTCAGTGTTGCTTCTTAAGGAGGATCTGACAAAATGCCATTTTTTAGATTTCTACAGGCCTCAACAGGGAGAAGTCTAAATACTGATATCACAGATAGGATAAAGATAGAAGAGTCAAGTTGATAGGATACTTGTAGTGAGTTTAGAGAGTCACTGCTGACAAAGTAATATCTTCTGAGTATTCAATGTACTTCTTGAGTCATCTTCATGTACACCTTCCATCTTGGCCAAGGGAACAAGGGACAATTGTGTACTTGCAAGTATCTTCCATGTACTCTAGCATAGCTTGAATTGACTTCACTGCTGTAGATAAGAAATGTGCATTTTCACACATTAGATATATTATTTCACAGGTGTGTCTCTAGGGGAAGTGACGAAATGCATTTCTTTCGATTTCTATAGGCCTCAACAGGGAAAATCCTATATACTCATATCACAAGCAGGAAAAAGATCAAAGAGTCAAGTTGATATGAGACTTGCAGACAGCTTAGGGAGACAGGGTTGCTAATGTAATATCTTCCCAGTTTACATTGTATCTCTTGAGTTACCTTCAAATACACCTTCCATGTTGGCCAACGGAGCAATGCACAATGGTGTACTTGCAAGTATCTTCCAGGTACATTCGCATAGTTTGTATTGTCTTCACTGCTATCGATAAGGTATGTGGGTTCTAACCCTTTACGTATATTACTTCAGAGTTGTTTGGTAGGGGAACTGCCAAAATGCATTTATTTGGATTCCTATAGGTCTCAACAGGGAAAAGGTTAAATACTGATATAACAAGCAGGATAAAGATCGAAGAGCTAAGTTTATAGGACACTTGTAGAGAGTTTAGGGTGTCAGTGCGGACAATGTAACATCTTCTTCTTATACATTGTATTGATTGATTTATCTTCAAATACACCTTCCATGATGGGCAATTTAGCAATGGATCATAGTGTACTTGCAAGTATATTCCAGGTACTCTAGCGTAGCTTGTATTGACTTCACTACTGTCGAAAAGGTATGTGGATTTTTACCCATTACATACATTACTTCAATGTTGCCTCTTAAGGAGGTACTGCCAAAATACCTTTATTTAGATTCCTATATGCCTGAACAGGGAAAATGCTAAGTACTGATATCACAAGCAGGATAAAGATCAAAGAGTCAAGTTGATAGGATACTTGTAGAGAGTTTAGGGTGTCAGCGCTGACAAAGTAATATCTTCTTAGTATACATTGTATCTCTTGTGTCATCTTCATATAAACCTTCCATTTCGGCCAAGGAAGCAAGGGAGAGTTGTGTACTTGCAAGTAGCTTCCACGTACACTAGGATAGCTTGTACTGACTTCACTGCTGTAGATTAGATATCTGGATTTTTACGTTTGACATACATTACTTCAGAGTTGTCTCTCTAGGGGAAGCTGCAAAGTGCGTTTATTTGGATTTGAATAGGCCTCAACAGGGAAACGGCTGATTACTGATATCACAAGCAGGAAAAAGAAGAGTCAAGTTGATATGAGACTTGCAGAGAGCTTAGGGAGACAGTGTTGACAATGTAATATCTTCTTAGTATACATTGTATTTCTTGAGTTATCTTCAAAGCCACTTTCCATGTTGGCCTATGGAGCAATGGGTAATGGTGTATTACCAAGTATCTTCCAAGTAAAATCGCGTAGCTTGTATTGTCTTCACGGCTGTCGAAGAGATAGATGGATTTTTACCTTTTCCATACATTACTACAGTGTTGCCTCTTAAGGAGAACCTGCCAAAATGCCATTATTTAGATTCCTACAGGTATCAACAGGGAAAAGGCGAAATACTGATATCACAAGTAAGATAAAGATTGAAGAGTCAAGTTGATTGGATACTTGTAGAGAGTTTAGGGAGTCACTGCTGACAATGTAATATCTTCTGAGTATTCAATGTACTTCTTGAGTCATCTTCATATACACATTCCATTTTGGCCAAAGAAGCAAGGGGCAGTTGAGTACTTGCAAGTATCTTCCAGGTACTCTATCATAGCTTGTAGTGACTTCACTGATGTAGATAAGATATGTGGATTTTTCACTCTTTAGATATATTATTTCACAGTTGTCTCTTTAGGGGAAGCGAAAAAAAATCATTTTTGTGGATTTCTATAGGCCTCGTCGGAGAAAAGCCAAAATACTGATATCACAAAGCAGGAAAAAGATAGAAGAGTCAAGTTGAAATGAGACTTCCAGACACCTCAATGTTGTCCCTTAAATAGGAAGTGTCAAAATGCCTTTATTTAGATTCCCATAGGCCTGAACAGGGATATGAATAAATATTGATATCACATGCAGGATAAAAATCGAGGGGTCAATTTGATAGGACACTTCTAGAGAGGTTAGTGTGTCAGTGCTGACAATGTAATATCTTCTTAGTATACATTGTATCTCTTCAGTTGTCTTCAAATACACCTTCCCAGTAGGCCAATGGAGCAATTGACAAATGTCTACTTGCAAGCGTCTTCCAGGTACACTAGCATGACTTGTACTGGCTTCACTGCTGTAGGTAAGATATGTGGATTTTTACCTTTTACATACATTACTTCAGAGCTATCTCTTTAGGGTAAGTGACAAAATGAGTTTCTTTGGATTTCTTTAAGCCGCAACAGGGAAAAGGCTAGATACTAATATCCCAAGCAGAAAAAAGATAGAAGAGTCATGTTGATATGAGACTTCCAGGTAGCTTGGGGAGACAGTGTTGACAATGTAATATCTTCTTAGTATACTGTCGCGGGCGAAAGTCCCCGATCGACCCTCCCGGTGGGTAGTAACCCCTCACTCTGCGTCACGCAGCTTCAGACGTCTCTGGACCCGTCCCCGGGGATCGGAGTTCGGGCGAAACCAAGCACAAGCCAGGGTGGTAGAGCAAAGTGGGTGTTTATTCAGCAGTTCACATCAGTCCAGTTCCCCCGAGCCCTTCCTGCGTATGCCTTTTATCCCTAGTGTCTTGCCCTCCTCTTCCGGGTAGGCTCCTCCCAGTTCCTCCCTGAGGGCGGAGCTCAGCTCAGTGAAGCCTCCCCAGTGCCAGTGTGGCAGAGCCACGTCAGCAGGTCCAGACTTCCTGGCGTCTCCTATCCTCTCAGGGGGCCTGGGTCCAGAGCGCCCCTTACAACTCCCCCTTTTTGTTCATAAGGGCAGGTGAAAGGCCTGTCTTAGGCTATGTGGCCTGACTCCATGCCTGGTACCGAAAGTGGGCAGGGCCCCTGTTATAGGCTATGTGGGTGGTCCCCACCTCCAGCATTTCTGGTAGGTGGAGCCACAATGATCCCGTCATTGGGTACCTCTGCAGCCAATGGCATGATTATCCAGGTCATGGGGCCACAATATTCCCGTCATTGGCACAGTCACAGCGAAAGCCCATTATTGATTATAGCGGGGTACAGGGACGCTTTTGAAAAGTTTGATGGTATAATTAGCAGTAACCCTAATATAGTCCCAGGAGGAAGAAGGACCCCAATAAGTGTCACTCGTGGTTTCACAGCCCCAGCTACGGCAGTAATAATCAGTTATGCCTCCACATTTGGTGTTCAAGGCACGGCTTCTATGAGGGCAAATTAATGTCAGGAAACGTAGAGGCCGTGAAACAAACGGCAGACCAGTTGAGGGGGAGTGCTGTGTATGCCAGATTGCCCCCACAAGCAAAAACTTGCCCTAGTGGGCGGTACAGGGTTTCAGAGTTATTCGTCCAGGAAGAACAATTGGGGGGCAGGGAGGACCCAACATCGAGGGTAATAGAGTTATGGGGGGTAATTCCGGCGTAGCAAGGGGAGGGGAGAGCAAAGGGAATGCCGGGCTGAACCGTAAAGTATTTAAAACCAAATCCATTCCAATTCCCAGGAATACCCTTCTATAGACAAGGTGGGAAACCTGCGACTAGTCCTGAAAAGTTAGTGTCTCTGAAAAAGAGTCCCATTATTATCATAGTATAGTCCATCATCTTTAAACATGTGAGAAATATTGCCTTGGATGATAAATTTGGTTATTGTCTCACTCCATGACATCACCCTTAACCATGGTGGATTCCTGACGAACGCCCATCTCTGTTGTTCCTTCGGTGCTGGGTCGATGGACGCAGTGTTCTTGAGTGTCATGATAAGTACGAGAAAAATGAAAGGAGTCATCGTGACCTAGTTGATTAAGCTTCTCCAGAAGTTTTTTCATCTGCCACTGATAGCACCTCCTCACTCCCTGTGACCGCTTCACCTTGGCGGTTGTCCTCTATCACTCTTATTCTTTTCACTGGAACCCAAACTTCGTTATTATCATCTGTTAAATCACAAACATACCCTTTTCCCCACGTTAACACTGTATGAGGACCAAATCAATTTTTATTCTCATCGTGCCACATTACTGACTGCTTTCAGGGCACTTGTTATTGCTGATTCATTCTTTGCAGACTCCTTATTAGGACATGTTAAGAATTTCATAGCAGCCAATAAGCCATCGTTATAGAATTTTAAATAATTTAGAGTATAAACAGCCAAACAGCCAATTGTAATTTATCATCAATTTAGAGTATAAACAGCCAATTGCGAATTTGTCATCAACTCCTGGTCCAACTACTCCATTTTCTTTTTGCAAGTAAGTGTCCAGGGATCGATTTGCTCGTTCCACTTTAGCTTGACCAGTGGGATTATGGGGGAATTCCAGTGACATGTAAAATGGAAAATTCCACCATGAACTGTTCAATGGCTTTACTGACATAAGCTGGACCATTGTTTGGTTTAATGCTTTTTGGTACTGCATGATTTAGAATGTGATCGAGTGTGTGTGATATAAAATATTGTTGTTTTGGCCCTTATTGCTAGTTGAACTTCCATAGTTATCTGTTTAATACTATCTGCCCTATCAGGAATATAGGCTGACTCTACTCTAGGTATCAATGGTACTGTATACTTTCTGTCTGTGATGATATTGCAAGGTTCTTTCACATATAATAATGCTTGCAATACTGCATATAATTCATTTTGCTGTGTAGAAGTAAATGTTGTTTTAAATTTATGCATCTCCTTTTTAGATGGAATATACATAGATGCCCTAAAATTTTTTGTTGCATCTGTAAAAACATTAACTCCCTCTACCAGTGAGGAAGAGCATTTGTCGGCCCAAGACCATGGCCACGTGGCAAATTGCTGCCCAAAAGGAATTGGGAGCCCATGTTGGAAATTCTGATTAATCAATATCTGCCATTCCACAAACTCTTGTATGCAGTTCTCTGTTTGTTGACTTGTATACATAGTATATATTGTGTGAGGTTCCTGTCCTATTAACATCCTTACTCTCTTCACTGCCTTATGTATGACTTGGGCTACCAGCACAGAATAAGGCGCACAAGCTCTGTTCTTTATCTGAGCCAAATGTACCCACTCAATAATCCCTTGTTTTTGACGTAAAACTCCAGTGGGTATTTTTTCAGTGAATAAAATTGTTACTTTCAAGTCCTGTGATTCCAATATCCTGCTAGTAGTACACTCCATAATCTTTTTCTGCACTAATTTCAAACATTCCAGTGTTTCATCTGTCCATTCTTTGCATGAGTTTAATTGAGAAAGACCTTTCAATAAATCATATAATGGTTTCATTTGATCAGTTGTAATTCCCAACTGTGGCCTACACCACTGAATTTCTCCTATCAATTTCTGAAAGTCATTTAAAGTTGTAACCTTTGTAGAATCTTTGATAGGTGACTTCAAACTTAAACGTTACCACCTTACATCGTTGTTTCACAGGCTAGTTTCTCCTACTCTGATTACATTTACTCTGGAAAAAAAACTTTTTAGAAATTATGTTGTTAATAAGTTCAAACACTAAATTTAACTTTTGCTTAAGCCAAGGAATGACTACAAGTTCAGATTAAAAGAGCAAGATCTTTTCTGCTTCATAGACCATTACATATTAATTTATCAATACATTATCTTGAAAATGAAAATTTAAAACCGTTTAAAATTTGTCCTGTTGTTAAGACACTAAACTTTTACAAAAAAATTAGTTGAAAACCTTCAAAATAATAGCTCTCTTCTCTTGAGCTAATCTGGAATGATAAAAGTTACAATTCACTGTAGACCCCCCTGAATGATGAGTTGGGACTGCAGGGCAAAAAAATCTTAATGGTTCCATCCTTTACTCAAGTAAATTTTATTTCTGTGTCCACTCCTTAAGAACTTCTTTGAATGAGAGGGTTTTTGAATTCCTCAGCTGAAGGGAGGGAGACTTCTGGACAACTGCCCAGTGGCGCCAAGTCTATTCCATTCTGATGGAGAGTTTCAAAAGCTTTATCTCTGCTGAGGTGTCCCTTTAAGATTTATGCATATTTCCAATTTGCCTAGTGCCAAATAATATAACAAATCCTGATCTGTTTTAAACATCCAATTAGGAGTGATATGTTTCACTTAAAATGTGACCAGAATAACTACCTTTTTGTTACTTCTCATTATACAAAATACTTTTCTTTTAGGTGAGGCATGAGATAATGAAAATGCCGATCAGCCTGCCCCAGATCTCCTCTCGTCTCTCTCTCCACCCTCACAATCTGGCCAGGATTGGAAGGCAAAGAGAGAGAGTTCAACCAAAAACCTTCAAATGATTTCTGAAACTTTTATGCTTTCCTTAAACTTCATATCCATGTTGTTTTCCTAATGGGCTTTGATTAAAGCCCCTTTAAAACTGCACATATATTATTCCCTTGCATTTTTTATCTAAAATTGCATTTTTCAATCATATAAACTAAATAATATAAGAGTAGTTCCTCTCTTTCTCTCTCTCTCATACTTCTCCTTGATGCTGCAGCCATCAGAGAGAAGGGAGGAGGGGGAGGAAAAGAGATAACATTCCAAGGTCCAGCTACCATGGAGCTGACCGTAATAACTCACAAACAGACGCATACAGAACATGTAAAGACAGAACACATATACAGACAATAAAAAAATCCAAAAACTGAGAAAAAATTGTCAGAAATCCTCTGTACACATTATAACTCTGGCTTAACTTCTATCACTGTGTAACTAAGCTTTGCATAAGATTCCCTGTCTAAACTTTCTCCCGTACAAGATTGCTTTTTTAGACTTACTCCTGCAACTTTTTACTGCACCACAGATCTGTGCCGAGTGCCAGGGCTGGGAGAACATCCGGGCCCCTGAATTCGCCACTGTGCCACAGATCCTGGGCAAATTTTTTGCTGTGCCACAAATCCAGGCCCTGGGCCAACTCTGGATGTATTTCCTGGTTGAATTTCTGACTGCGCCAACTCCTTCTTTCCTCTCTGTCCTATCTGGTCGTGATTGTCTCCTGAGCTCCCAGACCGTCAATGCTCCAAAGATAAAAAAGGGGGGGAAGTAGAGGGGGGTTTCGACTCCTTGTCAGAAATCTCCACTAGGGAGTCTCCCGTTTGTATCGCACAAGCGGCAGCCGAGCAAGTTTGACGTGGGGTGCCCACAAGGGCTGCTTTTTCCACCCTGTACATGACAAAATCAGTCTCAATGAGCAACCCAGGGGTGGCATCCACATAAGAGGCCATCTGTTGCCCTATCAGTCGCCAACGGGTCGGATCAATTCCTGTATGCTCTACCCATAGACTGATCGTTATTACTTTCTCGACCTAATCTCGGCACACTCTTATGTGTATTTTTATCCCATTCTGCTTGCAGAGTTTGTACACTTGGCAAGCTAGGATTCCCTTATCCTCTGGCTTAACTTCTCCTGCGGACTGGGATTGTCCCATCCTATTTCTGCCTTCGGGGAGCCTCGCGCGAATTTTTTACTTTCGCTTCAGCAATCCCCGGGTGCTTAGCCTTTCTACCCCTGCCTGCAGGGAGTAGGTGGGTTACTCACCTCACCGCGTTGGGGGTCCCTGTTCCGGGCGCCAGATGTCGCGGGCGAAAGTCCCCGATCGACCCTCCCGGTGGGTAGTAACCCCTCACTCTGCGTCACGCAGCTTCAGACGTCTCTGGACCCGTCCCCGGGGATCGGAGTTCGGGCGGAAACCAAGCACGAGCCAGGGTGGTAGAGCAAAGCGGGTGTTTATTCAGCAGTTCACATCAGTCCAGTCCCCCCGAGCCCTTCCTGCGTGTGCCTTTTATCCCTAGTGTCTTGCCCTCCTCTTCCGGTTAGGCTCCTCCCCAGTTCCTCCCTGAGGGCGGAGCTCAGTTCAATGAAGCCTCCCCAGTGCCAGTGTGGCAGAGCCACGTCAGCAGGTCCAGACTTCCTGGCGTCACCTATCCTCTCAGGGGGCCTGGGTCCAGAGCGCCCCTTACAGTATACTATGCATTTCTTGAAGTATCCTCGAATACACCTTCCATGTTGGTCAATGGAGCAATTGACAATGGTGTACTTGCAAGTATCTTCCAGGTACACTAGCATAGCGTGCATTGTCTTCACTGTTGTCGACAAAATATGTGGATATTTACCCTTTACATATATTACTTCCGTGCTGTCTCTTAAGGAGGAACTGCCAAAATGTCATGATTTAGATTCCTATAGGACTCAACAGGGAGAAGGCTAAATACTGATATCACAAGCAGGAAAAAGATCAAAGAGTCAAGTTGATATAAGACTTGCAGGCAGCTTAGGGAGGCAGTGTTGACAATGTAACATCTTTTTAGTATACATCGTATCTCTTGAGTTATCTTAAAATACACTTTTCATGTTGGACAATGGAGCAATGGACAATGGTGTACTTGCAAGTATCTTCCAGGTATACTCTCATATCTTGTATTGTCTTCACTGCTATCGATAAGATATGTGGGTCGTTGCTCATTACATATATTACTTCAGAGTTGTTTGGTAAGGGGAACTGCCAAAATGAAGTTATTTGGATTCCTATAGGTCTCAACAGGGAAAAGGGTAAATACTGATATCACAAGCAGGAAAAAGCTCGAAGATTCAAGTTGGCATGAGACTTGGAGACAGTTTAGGGAGACAGTGTTGACAATGTAATATCTTCTTAGTATACACTGTATTTCTTGAGTTATCTGCAAATACACCTTCCATGTTGGCTAAGGTAGTAATGGACAATGGTGTATTTCCAAGTAAATTCCAGGTAAAATAGCCTAGCTTGTATTGTCTTCACTGCTGTCTAGAAGATAGGTGCATTTTTACATTTTCCATACATTACTTCAGTGTTGCTTTTTAAGGAGGATCTGCCATAATGCCATTATTTAGATTCCTACAGGCCTCAACAGGGAGAAGCCTAAATACTGATATCACAAGTAGGATAATGATAGAAGAGCCAAGTTGATTGGATACTTGTAGTGAGTTTATAGAGTCACTGCTGACAAAGTAATATTTTCTGATTATTCAATGTACTTCTTGAGTCATCTTCATATACACCTTCCATCGTGGCCAAGGGAGCAAGGGACAATTGTGTACTTGCAAGTATCTTCCATGTACTCTAGCATAGCTTGTATTGACTTCACTGCTGTAGGTAATATATGTGCATTCTCACACTTTAGATATATTATTTCACAGTTGTGTCTGTAGGGGAAGTGGCGAAATGCATTTCTTTCGATTTCTATAGGCCTCAACGGGGAAAATCCTGTATATTCATATCACAAGCAGTAAAAAGATCAAAGAGTCAAGTTGATATGATACTTGTAGACAGCTTAGGGAGACAGGGTTGGCAATGTAACATCTTCCTAGTATACATTGTATCTCTTGAGTTATCTTCAAATACACATTCCATGTTGGCCAATGGAGCAATGGACAATAGTGTACATGCAAGTATCTTCCAGGTAGGCTAGCATAGCTTATATTTACTTCACTGCTGTCGAACAGATAGGTGGAATTTTACCCTTTACATACATTACTTCAATGTTGCATCGTAAGGAGGAACTGCCAAAATGCCATTCTTTAGTTTCCTATAGGCTTCAAAAGGGAAATGGTTAAATAGTGATATCACCAGTAGGATAAAGGTAGAAGGTTCAAGATGATAGGATACTTGTAGAGAGTTTAGGGAGTCACTCCAGACAATGAAATATCCTCTTAGTATTCACGGTATTTCTGGAGTCATCTTCATATCCACCTTCCATTTTGGCCAAGAGAGCAAGGGATAGTTGTGTACTTGTAAGTATCTTCCAGGAACTGCAGCATAGCTTGTCCTGACTTTACTGGTGTAGATTAGATATGTGGATATTTAACCTTTACATATATTATTTCACAGTTGTCTCTTGAGGGGAGGTGGCAAAATGCGTTTCTTTGGATTTCTAAAGGCCTCACCAGGGCAAAGGGTAAATACTTATATCACAAGGAGGAAAAAGATAGAAGAGTCAAGTTGATATGAGGCGACCAGACAGCTTAGGGACACAGTGTTGACAATGTAATATCTTCTTAGTATACATTGTATTTTTGAGTTATCTTCAAATACACCTTCCATGTTGGCCAATGGAGAAATGGACTATGCTGTCCTTTCAAGTGTTTCCAGGTAGACTAGCATATCTTGTATTGACTTCACTGCTGTCGAAAAGATATGTGGATTTTTACCCCTTACATACATTACTTCAATTTTGCCTCTTAATGAGGAACTGCTAAAATTCCTTTCTTCAGATTCCTATATGCCTGAACAGGGAAAAGGCTAAATACTTATATCACAACCACGATAAAAATAGAAGGGTCAAGTTGATAGGATATTTGTAGAGAGTTTAGGGTGTCAGTGCTGACAATGTAATATCTTCTTAGAATACGTTGCATCTCTTGAGTTGTCTTCAAATACACCTTCCAAGTAGAACAACGGAGCAAATGACAATGGTGTACTTGCAAGTATCTCCCAAGTACACTAGCATACCTGGTATTGTCTTCACTGCTGTAGAAAAGATATGTGGATTTTTACCCTTTACATCTATTACTTCGATGTTGTCTCTTAAGGAGGAACAGCTAAAATGCCTTTATTTAGATTCCTATATGCCTGAACAGGGAAAAGGCTAATTACTGATATCACTAGCAGGATAAAGATAGAAGAGTCAAGTTGATGGGACACTTGTAGAGAATCTAGGGATTCAGTGCTGACAATGTAATATCTTCGTAGTATTCAATGTATTTCTTGGATCATCTTCATAGACACCTTCGATTTTCGCCAAGGGAGGAAGGGACAATTGCGTACTTGAATGAATCTTCCTGGTACTCTACCTTAGCTTGTACTGACTTCACTGCTACAGATAAGCCATGTGGATTTTTACCCTTTACATACATTCCTTCAGAGTTGTCTCCTTAGGGGAGGTGACAAAATGCGTTTATTTGGGTTTCTACAGGACACAACAGGGAAACGGCTAAATACTGATATCACAAGCAGGAAAAAGATCAAAGAGTCAAGTTGATATAAGACTTGCAGGCAGCTTAGGGAGGCAGTGTTGACAATGTAATATCTTTTTAGTATACACTGTATCTCTTGAGTTATGTTCAAATACACCTTCCATGTTGGCCAGTGGAGCAATGGACAATGGTGTACTTGCAAGTATCTTCCAGGTATACTCTCATATCTTGTATTGTCTTCACTGCTATCGATAAGATATGGGGGTCGTTACCCATTACATATATTACTTCAGAGTTGCTTAGTAAGGGGAACTGCCAAAATGAAGTTATTTGGATTCCAATAGGTCTCAACAGGGAAAAGGGTAAATACTGATATCACAAGCAAGAAAAAATATGAGTCAAATTGATATGACAATTACAGACAGATTAGGGAGTCAGTGTTGACAATGAAACATCTTCTTAGTATACGTTGCATTTCTTGAGTTATCTTCAAATACACCTTCCATGTGGACCAATGGAAAAATGGATAATGGTGTACTTGCAAGTGTCTTACAGGTACACTAGCATATCTTGTATTGACTTCACAGCTGTCGAAAATTTATGTGGATTTTTACCACTTACATACAGTACTTCAATGTTATCTCTTAAATAGGAACTGTTAAAATGCCTTTATTTAGATTCCAATAGGCCTCAACAGGGAAAACACTAAATACTTATATCACAAGCAGGATAAAGATAGAAGATTCAATTTGATAGGATATTTGTAGAGAGTTTAAGGTGTCAGTGCTGACAATGCAATATCTTCTTAGTATTCAATGTACTGCTTGAGTCATCTTCAAATACACTTTTCATTTTGGCGAAGGGAGCAATGGAGAGTTGGGTATTCGCAAGTACCCTCCAGGTACTCTAGTATAGCTTGTACTGACTTCACTGCTGTCGATAAGATATGTGGATTTTTACGCTTTACATACATTACTTCATAGTTGTCTATTTAGGGGAAGTGACAAATTGCGTTTCTTTGGATTTCTGTAGGCCTCAACAGGGACAAGGCTAAATACTGATATCAAAAGCAGGAAAAAGTTCGAAGATACAAGTTGATATGAGACTTGCAGACAGCTTTAGGAGACAGTGTTGACAATGTAATATCTTCTTAGTATACATTATATCTCTTGAGTTATCATAAAATACAACTTCGAATTAAGCCAATGGAGCAACTGACAATGGTGTCCTAACAAGTATCTTCTAGGTACACTAGCATAGGTTGTATTGTCTTCACTGCTCTCGATAAGGTATGTGGATTTTTAACCTTCATATATATATGTGTGTGTGTGTGTGTGTGTGTGTCTGTGTGTGTGTATGTGTATATATATATATATATATATACATACATATATATACATACATATATATATATATATATATATATATATATATATATATATATATATTACTTCAGTATTGTCTCTTAAGGAGGAACTGCCAAAATGCCTTTATTTAGATTCCTATATGGCTGAAAAGGGAAAAGGCTAAATACTGATATCACAAGCAGGATAATGATTGAAGAGTTAAGTTTTTAGGACACTTGCAAAGAATTTAGGGAGTCAGTGTTGGCCATGTAATATCTTCTTAGTATTCAATGTATTTCTTGAGTCGTCTTCATACACACCTTCCATTTTCGCCAAGGGAGGAAGGGACAATTGTGTACTTGAAAGAATCTTCCTGGTACTCTACCTTAGCTTGTACTGACTTCACTGCTACGGATAAGCCATGTGGATTTTTGACCTTTACATACATAACTTCAGAGTTGTCTCCTTAGGGGAGGTGACAAAGTGCGTTTATTTGGATTTCTACAGGCCTCAACAGGGAAACGGCTAAATACTGATATCAAAAGCAGGATAAAGATAGAAGAGACCAGTTGATATGAGACTTGCAGACAGTTTAGGGAGACAGTGTTTACAATGTAATATCTTCTTACTATACATTGTATTTCTTGAGTTATCTTAAAATATACCTTCCATGTTGGCTAAGGTAGTAATGGACAATGGTGTATTTCCAAGTATATTCCAGGTAAAATAGCACAGCTTGTATTGTCTTCACTGCTGTCGAGAAGATAGGTGCATTTTTACATTTTCCATACATTACTTCAGTGTTGCTTCTTAAGGAGGATCTGACAAAATGCCATTATTTAGATTCCTACAGGCCTCAACAGGGAGAAGCCTAAATACTGATATCGCAAGTAGGATAATGATAGAAGAGTCAAGTTGATTGGATACTTGTAGTGAGTTTAGAGAGTCACTGCTGACAAAGGAATATCTTCTGAGGATTCAATGTACTTCTTGAGTGATCTTCATATACACCTTCCATCTTGGCCAAGGGAGCAAGGGACAATTGTGTACTTGCAAGTATCTTCCACGTACTCTAGCATAGCTTGTATTGACTTCACTGCTGTAGATAAGATATGTGCATTTTCACACTTTAGATATATTATTTCACAGTTGTGACTCTAGGGGAAGTGACGAAATGCATTTCTTTCGATTTCTATAGGCCTCAATGGGGAAAATCCTATAAACTCATATCACAAGCAGGGAAAAGATCAAAGAGTCAAGTTGATATGAGACTTGCAGACAGCATAGGGAGACAGGGTTGCCAATGTAATATCTTCCTTGTCTACATTGTATCTCCTGAGTTATCTTCAAATACACCTTCCATGTTGGCCAATGGAGCAATGGACAATAGTGTACATGCAAGTATCTTCCAGGTAGTCTAGCATAGCTTTTAATGACTGCACTGCTGTCGAACAGATAGGTGGAATTTTGCCCTTTACATACATTACTCAATGTTGCATCTTAAGGAGGAACTGCCAAAATTCCATTCCTTCGTTTCCTATAGGCCTCAAAAGGGAAATGGTTAAATACTGATATCACCAGTAGGATAATGGTAGAAGATTCAAGATGATAGGATACTTGTAGAGAGTTTAGGGAGTCACTGCAGATTAAGAAATATCTTCTTAGTGTTCAATGTATTTCTGGAGTCATCTTCATATCCACCTTCCAATTTGGCGAAGAGAGCAAGGGACAGTTGTGTACTTGTAAGTATCTTCCAGAAACTCCAGCATAGCTTGTCCTGATTTTACTGGTGTAGAGAAGATATGTGGCTTTTCAACCTTTACATATAATATTGCACAGTTGTCTCTTTAGGGGAGGTGACAAAATGCCTTTCTTTGGATTTCTACAGGCCTAACCAGGCCAAGGAGTAAATACTGATATCACAAGCAGGAAAAAGATAGAAGAGTCAAGTTGATATGAGACTTGCAGACAGCTTAGGGAGACAGTGTTGACAGTGTAATATCTTCTTAGTATACATTGTATTTTTGAGTTATCTTCAAATACACCTTCCATGTTGGCCAATGGAGAAATGGACTATGCTGTACTTGCAAGTGTCTTCCAGGTACACTAGCATAACTTGTATTGATTTTACTGCTGTCGAAAAGATATGTGGATTTTTACCCTTTACATACATTACTTCAATTTTGCCTCTTAATGAGGAAATACCAAAATTCCTTTCTTCAGATTCCTATATGCCTGAACAGGGAAAAGGCTAAATACTTATATCACAACCAGGATAAAAATAGAAGGGTCAAGTTGATAGGATACTTGTAGAGAGTTTAGGGTGTCAGTACTGACAATGTAATATCTTCTTAGTATACGTTGCATCTCTTGAGTTGTCTTCAAATACACCTTCCAAGTAGAGCAATGGAGCAAATGACAATGGTGTACTTGCAAGTATCTCCCAAGTACCCTAGCATACCTGGTATTGTCTTCACTGTTGTCGAAAAGATATGTGGATTTTGACCCTTTGCATCTATTACTTCGGTGTTGTCTCTTAAGGAGGAACAGCTAAAATGCCTTTATTTAGTTTCCTATATGCCTGAACAGGGAAAACGCTAATTACTGATATCAGTAGCAGGATAAAGATAGAAGAGTCAAGTTGATGGGACACTTGTAGAGAATCTAAGGATTCAGTGCTGACAATGTAATATCTTCGCAATATTCAATGTATTTCTTGGATCATCTTCATAGACACCTTCGATTTTCGCCAAGGGAGGAAGGGACAATTGTGTACTTGAAAGAATCTTCCTGGTATTCTACCTTAGCTTGTACTGAATTCACTGCTACAGATAAGCCATGTGGATTTTTAACCTTTACATACATTACTTCAGAGTTGTCTCTTTAGGGAAGGTGACAAAATGCGTTTATTTGGATTTCTACAGGCCTCAACAGGGAAACGGCTAAATACTGATATCACAAGCAGGAAAAAGGTAGAAGAGACCAGTTGATATGAGACTTGCAGACAGTTTAGGGAGACCGTGTTGACAATGTAATACCTTCTTAGTATACATTGCATTTTTTGAGTTATCTTAAAATACACCTTCCTTGTTGGCCAATGGAGTAATAGACAATGGTGTATTTCCAAGTATATTCCAGGTAAAATAGCATAGGTTGTATTGTCTTCACTGCTGTCGAGAAGATAGGTGCATTTTTACATTTTCCATACATTACTTCAGTGTTGCTTCTTAAGGAGGATCTGCCAAAATGCCATTATTTAGATTCCTACAGGCCTCAACAGGGAGAAGCCTAAATACTGATATCACAAGTAGGATAAAGATAGAAGTGTCAAGTTGACTGGATACTTGTAGTGAGTTTAGAGAATCACTGCTGACAAAGTCATATCTTCTGAGGATTCAATGTACTTCTTGAGTCCTCTTCATATACACCTTCCATCTTGGCCAAGGGAGCAAAGTACAACGGTGTACTTGCAAGTATCTTCCAGGTACACTCGCATAGCTTGTATTGTCTTCACTGCTACAGAAAAGATTTGTGGGTTCTAATCCTTTACATATATTACTTCAGAGTGGTATGGTTAGGGGAACAGCCAAAATGCATTTATTTGAATTCCTATAGGCCTCAACAGGGAAAAGGCTAAATACTGATATTACAAGAACTATAAAGAGCGAAGAGACAAGTTTAAAGGACACTTGTAGACAGTATAGGGTGTCAGTGCAGACAATGTAATATCTTCTTATTATACATTGTATTTCTTCAGTTATCTTCAAATACACCTTCCATGTTGGGCAATGGAGCAATGGACAATAGTGCACTTGCAAGTATCTTCCAGGTACTCTAGCATAGCTCGTATCGACTTCACTGCTGTCAAAAAGATATGTGGAATTTCACCGTTTACATACATTATTTCAATTTTGCCTCTTAAGTGGGAACTGCCAAAAGGCCTTTATTTACATTCTTATATGCCTGAACAGGGAAAATGCTAAATAATGATATCACAAGCAGGATAAAGGTCTAAGAGTCAAGTTGATAGGACACTTGTAGCGAGTTTAGGGATTCAGTGTTGACAATGTAATATCTTCTTAATATACATGGTATCTCTTGAGTTATCATCAAATAAACCTTCCATGGAGGCCAATGGAGGAATTCACAGTGGTGTACTTGCAAGTATCTTCCAGATACACTAGCATAGCTTGTATTGTCTTCATTGCTGTCGACAAGATATATGGATTTTTACCCTTTACATATATTACGTCAGTGATGTCTCTTAAGGAGGAACTGCCCAAATGTCATTATTTAGATTCCTATAGGCCTCAACAGGGAGAAGGCTAAATACTGATATCACAAGCAGGAAAAAGATCAAAGAGTCAAGTTGATATGAGACTTGCAGAGAGCTTAGGGAGACAGTGTTGACAACGTAATATAATTTTAGTATGCATTGCATCTCTTGAGTTATCTTCAAATACACTTTCCATATTGGTCAATGGAGCAACCGTCAATTGTGTACTTGCAAGTATCTTCCAGGTATACTCGCTTAGCTTGTATTGTCTTCACTGCTATCGATAAGATATGGGGGTCGTTACCCATTACATATATTACTTCAGAGTTGCTTGCTAAGGTGAATTGCCAAAATGAAGTTATTTGGATTTCTATAGATCTCAGCAGGGAAATGGCTAACTACTGATATCACAACTGGACAAAATTGAAGTATCAAGTTAATATGATACTTACAGACAGATTAGGGAGTCAGTGTTGACAATGAAATATCTTCTTAGTATACATTGTATTTCTTGAGTTATCTTCAAATAAACCTTCCATGTAGGCCAATGGGGAAATGGATAATGGTGTGTTGCAAGAGCCTTCCAGGTACACTAGCATATCTTGGATCGACTTCACAGCCGTCGAAAAGTTATGTGGATTTTTACCATTTACATACATTACTCCAATGTTCTCAATTAAATAGGAATTGTTAAAATGCCTTTAATTAGATTCCCATAGGCCTCAACAGGGAAAACTCATAATTGGAATTAGGCATCAAAATTTTAATATTTCATTGGGGTGTGCAACTTGGAGTAGGAAGATGGAAAGTGGATTTAGGGATAAGGTTGGAAGGATGAGCTAGCGTTTGACGCTAGGGTTCAGTTTCCAGTGAAAGGCATATTTGGCGGCGGGGGAGGGTTAAAAGCGAACGGCTCGGGTTAGCGTTAGGATGAGAATCGTGTGATGAAATCGAGCACATTCAGGGTGAGATTTAGAAGAGTAAACTGTGATCGTTGAATTAACATTGGATTTTGGGATCCAAATTATAGATTGTAACTAAAATAGGATATCTGGAATACCCTTATGTAAAGAGAGTTTGGAAGAAGCATCAGAATTACATCGGGATATGGAACGTGGAAGTGGAACTTGGAACTGGAATTGGCAAGTGCAGTTTGGAACTGGAAGGTGGAACTGAAATTCAGAACCGGAATTTTTGTCTTAACTTGTTATTGAAGTGTGAGTTCCAGCCTGGGTTTTAACCTCGGAATTTTCATTTGGAAATTTTGGTAGAACTTTGGAATTATTTGTGGAAAATATTATTCTGTAACACTTGCGTGAAATGGGTAATAGGAACTTAGGTTTGGTTGTTAGAGTTCGTTGGAAATGTTTCATATTGCTGTATGGTATCACAATATATGGAAGACATTATCACGCGAACCTCAGTATTTTTTTTTTTTTTGCATTGATATCAGAGTTTCCAGCTGGAATTTGAAACATGAATTTCCAATCCGTATGTGGAAGTACAGTGTCTATTACTAAGACATAATTGGAATTAGGCATCAAAACTTTAGTGTTTCATTGGCGTGTGCAACTTTTAGTAGGAAGATGGAAAGTGGATATAGGGTTAAGGTTGGAACGATGAGCTAGCGTTTGACGCTAGGGTTCAGTTTCCAGCGAAAGGCATATTTGGCTGGGCGTGGGGAGGGGGGGTTAGAAGGCAAGGGCTCGTGGTAGCGTTAGGATGAGAATCGTGTGATGAAATCGAACACATTCAGGGTGAGATTTACAAGGGTGAACTGGGATCGGTGAGTTAACATTGCATTTTGGGATCCAAATTATAGATTTTAACTAAAATGGGATATATGGAATACCATTGTGTAAAGAGAGTTTGGAAGAAGCATCAGAATTACGTCGGGATATGGAACGTGGAAGTGGAACTTGAAAGTGGAATTGGCAATTGCAGTTTGGAAATGGAATGTGGAACTGAAATTTAGAACCGGAATTTTTGTCTTAAGTTGTTATTGAAGTGTGAGTTTCGGCCTAGGTTTTCAACCTCGGAATTTTCAATGGGAAATTTTGGTAGAACTTTGGACTTAATTGTGGAAAATATTATTCTGTAATACTTGCGTCAAATGCGTAATAGGAACTTAGGTGTGGTTATTAGAGTTGGTTAGAAAAGATTCATACTTTTTACTGTATGGTATTTCAATATAAGGAAGACATTATCACGAGAACCTCAGTTTTCTTTTTGCATTGCTGTCAGAGTTTCCAGCTGGAATTTGAAACATGAATTCCCAATCGGCGTGGGGAAGTGAAGTACAGTGTCTATTACTAAGACATAATTGGAATGAGACATCAAAATTTTAGTGTTTCATTGGCGTATGCAACTTGGAGTAGGAAGATGGAAAGTGGATTCAGGGTTAAGTTTGGAACGATGAGCTAGCGTTTGACGCTAGGGTTCAGTTTCCAGTGAAAGGCATATTTGGCGAGGGGTGGGGAGGCGAGGTTAGAAGGCAAGGGCTAGGGTTAGCGATCGGATGAGAATCGTGTGATGAAATCGAGCACATTCAGGGTGAGATTTAGAAGGGTGAACGGTGATCGGTGAGTTAACATTGGATTTTGGAATGCAAATTATAGATAATAACTAAAATGAGATATATGGAATAACCTTGTGTAAAGAGAGTTTGGAAGAAGCATCAGAAAAACATCAGGATATGGAACGTGGAAGTGGAACTTGGAACTGGAATTGGGAAGTGCCATTTGGAACTGGAATGTGGAACTGAAATTCAGAACCGGAATTTTTGTCTTGAGATGTTATTGAAGTGTGAGTTTCGGCCTGGAATTTCAACCTCGGAATTTTCAATTAGAAATTTTGGTAGAACTTTGGAATTAATTCTGGAAAATATTATTCTGTAATACTTGCGTGAAATGCGTAATAGGAACTTAGGTTTGGTTATTAGAGTTCGTTAGAAAAGTTTCATAATGCTGTATGGTATCGCAATATAAGGAAGACATTATCACGCGAACCTCAGTTTTCTTTTTGCATTGCTATCAGAGTTTCCAGCTGGAATTTGAAACATGAATTCCCACTCGGCATGTGGAAGTGAATACTGTGTCTATTACTAAGACATAATTGGAATGAGGCATCAAAGTTTTAGTGTTCCATTGGCGTGTGCAACTTGGAGTAGGAAGATGGAAAGTGGATTTAGGGTTAAGGTTGGAACGATGAGCTAGCGTATGACTCTAGGGTTCAGTTTCTAGTGAAAGGCATATTTAGCGGAGGGTGGGGAGGGGGGGTTAGAAGGCAAGGGCTCGGGTTAGCGTTAGGATGAGAATCCTGTAATGAAATGGAGCACATTCAAGGTGAGATTTAGAAGGGTGAACGGTGATCGGTGATTTAACATTGGATTTTGGGATGGAAATTATAGATTGTAACTAAATGGGATATATGGAATAACCTTGTGTAAAGAGAGTTTGGAAGAAGCATCAGAATAACATCAGGATATGGAATGTGGAAGAGGAACTTGGAACTGGAATTGGGAAGTGCAATTTGGAACTGGAATGTGGAACTGAAATTCAGAACCGGAATTTTTGTCTTAACATGTTATTCAAGTGTGAGTTTCGGCCTCGATTTTCAACCTCGGAATTTTCAGTTAGAAATTTTGGTAGAACTTTGGAATTAAATCTGGAAAATATTATTCTGTAATACTTGCGTGAAATGGGTAATAGCAACTTAGGTTTGGTTATTAGAGTACGTTGGAAAGGTTTCATATTGCTGTATGGTATCAAAATATGTGGAAGACATTATCACGCGACCCTCAGATTTTTTTTGCATTGATATCAGAGTTTCAAGCTGCAATTTTAAACATGAATTCCCAATCGGTATGTGGAAGTGAAGTACAGTGTCTATTTCTAAGATATTATTGGAATTAGGCATCAAAATTTTAGTGTTTCACTGGAGTGTGCAACGAGTAGTCGGAAAATGGAAAGTGAATTTACGGTTAAGATTGGAACGATGAGATAGAGTTTGACGCTAGGGTTGAGCTTCCAGTGAAAGGCATATTTTTCGGGGGGTGGGGAGGGGGGGTTAGAAGGCAAGGGCTCGGGTTAGCGTTAGGATGAGAATCGTGTGATGAAATCACGGACATTCAGGGTGAGATTTAGAAAGGTGAACTGTAATCGGTGAGTTAACATGGCATTTTGGGATTCAAATAATAGATTGTAACTAAAATGGGATATATGGAATACAATTGTGTAAAGAGAGTTTGGAAGAAGCATCAGAATTACATCGGAATATGGAACGTGGAAGTGGAACTTGAAAGTGGAATTGGCAATTGCAGTTTGGAACTGGAAGGTGGAACTGAAATTTAAAACCGGAATTTTTGTCTTAAATTGTTATTGAAGTGTGAGTTTCGGCCTAGGTTTTCAAACTCGGAATTTTCAATTGGAAATTTTGGTAGAACTTTGGAATTAAATCTGGAAAATATTATTCTGTAATACTTCCGTGAAATGGGTAATAGTAACTTAGGTTTGGTTATTAGAGTTCGTTAGAAAAGTTTCATATTGCTGTATGGTATCAGAATATATGGAAGACATTATCACGCGAACCTCAGTTTTTTTTTTGCATTGATATCAGGGTTTCAAGCTGGAATTTGAAACATGAATTCCCAATTGGTATGTGGAAATACAGTGTCTATTACTAATACATTATTGGCATTAGGCATCAAAATTTTAGTGGTTCACTGGCGTGTGCAACTTGTAGTAGGAAGATGGAAAGTGGATTTAGGGTTAAGGTTGGAACGATGAGCTAGCGTTTGATGCTAGGGTTCAGTTTCCAGTGAAAGGCATATTTGGCGGGGGGTGGGGAGGGGGGGTTAGAAGCCAAGGGCTCGGGTTAGCGTTAGGATGAGAATCGTGTGATGAAATCGAGCACATTCAGGGTGAGATTTAGAAGGGTGAACTGTGATCGGTGAGTTAACGTTGGATTTTGGGATCCAAATTATAGATTGTAACTAAAATGGGATATATGGAATACCATTGTGTAAAGAGAGTTTGGAGGAAGCATCAGAATTACATCGGGATATGGAATGTGGAAGTGGAACTTGAAACTGGAATTGGCAATTGCAGTTTGGAAGTGGAATGTGGAACTGAAATTTAGACCCAGAATTTTGGTCTTAAGTTGTTATTGAAGTGTGAGTTTCTGCCTAGGTTTTCAGCCTCGGAATTTTCAATTGCAAATTTTGGTAGAACTTTGGACTTAATTGTGGAAAATATTATTCTGTAATACTTGCGTCAAATGCGTAATAGGAACTTAGGTTTGGTTATTAGAGTTCGTTGGAAAAGTTTCATAATGCTGTATGGTATCACAATATATAGAAGACATTATCACGCGAACCTCAGTTTTCTTTTTGCATTGCTATCAGAGTTTCCAGCTGGAATTTGAAACATGAATTCCCAATCGGAATGTGGAAGTGAAGTACAGTGTCTATTACTAAGACATAATTGGAATGAGACATCAAAATTTTAGTGTTCCGTCGGTGTGTGCAACTTGGAGTAGGAAGATGGAAAGTGGATTTAGGGTTAAGGTTGGAACGATGAGCTAGCGTATGACGTTAGGGTTCAGTTTCCAGTGAAAGGCATATTTGGCGGAGGATGGGGAGGGTTGGGTTTAGAAGGCAAAGGCTCGGGTTAGCGTTAGGATGAGAATCGTGTGATGAAATCGAGCACATTCAAGGTGAGATTTAGAAGGGTGAACTGTGATCGGTGAGTTAACATTGGATTTTGGGATCCAAATTATAGATTGTAACTAAAATGGGATATATGGAATAACCTTGTGTAAAGAGAGTTTGGAAGAAGCATCAGAATAACATCAGGATATGGAACGTGGAAGTGGAACTTGGAACTGGAATTGGGAAGTGCTATTTGGATCTGGAATGTGGAACTGAAATTCAGAACCGGAATTTTTTTCTTAACATGTTATTCAAGTGTGTTTTTCGGCCTGGATTTTCAACCTCGGAATTTTCAATTAGAAATTTTGGTAGAATTTTGGAATTAAATCTGGAAAATATTATTCTGTAATACTTGCGTGAAATGCGTAATAGTAACTTAGGTTTGGTTATTAGAGTTCGTTAGAAAAGTTTCATATTGTTGCATGGTATCAGAATATATGGAAGACATTATCACGCGAACCTCAGTTTTTTTTTGCATTGATATCAGAGTTTCAAGCTGCAATTTTAAACATGAATTCCCAATCGGTATGTGGAAGTAGAGTGTCTATTACTAAGATATTATTGGAATTAGGCATCAAAATTTTAGTGTTTAACTGGCGTGTGCAACTTGTAGTCAGAAGATGGAAAGTGGATTTACGGTTAAGGTTGGAACGATGAGCTAGAATTTGACGCTAGGGTTGATTTTCCAATGAAAGGCATATTTCTCGGGGGGTGGGGAGGGGGGTTAGAAGGCAAGGGCTCGGGTTAGCGTTAGGAGGAGAATCCTGTGATGAAAGCGAGCACATTCAGGGTGAGATTTAGAAAGGTGAACTGTGATCGGTGAGTTAACATTGCATTTTGGGATCCCAATTATAGATTGTAACTTAAATGGGATATATGGAAGACCATTGTGGAAAGAGAGTTTGGAAGAAGCATCAGAATTACATCGCGATATGGAACGTGGAAGTGGAACTTGGAACTGAATTTGGCAAGTGCAATTTCGAATTGCAATTTGGAACTGGAATGTGGAACTGAAATTCAGACCCGGAATTTTTGTCTTAACTTGTTATTGTAGTGTGAGTTTCGCCCTGGGATTTCAACCTCGGAATTCATAATTAGAAATTTTGGTAGAGCTTTGGAATTAATTCTGGAAAATATTATTCTGTAATACTTGCGTGAAATGGCTAATAGGAATTTAGGTTTGTTATTAGGGTTTGTTAGAGAAGTTTCATATTTATTCCTGTATGGTATCGCAATATAAGGAAGACATTATCACCAGAACCTCAGTTTTTTTTTTGCATTGCTATCAGAGTTTCCACCTGGAATTTGAAACATGAATTCACAATCGGCATGTGAAAGTGAAGTACAGTTTCTATTACTAAGAAATAATTGTAATTAGGCATCAAAATTTTAGTGTTTCATTGGTGTGTTCAACTTGGAGTAGGAAGATGGAAAGTGGATTTAGGGTTAAGGTTAGAACGATGAGCTAGCGTTTCACGCTAGGGTACAGTTTCCAGTGAAAGGCATATTTGGCGGGGGGTGTAGAGGGGGGGTTTAGCAGGCAAGGGCTGGGATTAGCGTTAGGATGAGAATCGAGTGAGGAAATCGAGCACATTCAGGGTGAGATTTAGTAGGGTGAACTGTGATCGGTGAGTTAACATTGGATTTTGGGATCCAAATTATAGATTGCAACTAAAATGGGATATATGGAATATCCTTGTGCAAAGAGACTTTGGAAGAAGCATAAGAATGACATCGGGATATGGAACGTGGAAGTGGAACTTGGAACTGGAATTGGCAAGTGCGGTTTGGAACTGGAATGTGGAACTGAAATTCAGAACCGGAATTTTTGTCTTAACTTGTTATTCAAGTGTGAGTTTCGGCGTGGGTTTTCAACCTCGCAAGCGTCAATTAGAAATTTTGGTAGAACATTGGAATTAATTCTGGAAAATATTATTCTGTAATACTTGCGTAAAATGTGTAATAGGAATTTAGGTTTGGTTATGAGAGTTTGTTAGAGAAGTTTCATATTGCTGTATGGTATCACAATATAAGGAAGACATTAACACGCGAACCTCAGTTTTCTTTTTGCATTGATGTGAGAGTTTCCAGCTGGAATTTGAAACATGAATACCCAATCGGTATGTGGAAGTACAGTGTCTATTACTAAGACATAATTGGAATTAGGCATCAAAATTTTAGTGTTTCATTAGCGTGTGCAACTTGCAGTAGGAAGATGGAAAGTGGATATAGGGTTAAGGTTGGAACGATGAGCTAGCGTTTGATGCTAGGGTTCAGTTTCCAGTGAAAGGCATGTTTGCCGGGCGGTAGGGAGGCGGCCTTAGAAGGCAAGGGCTCGGGTTAGCGATAGGATGAGAATCGTGTGATGAATCCAGCACATTCAGGGTGAGATTTACAAGGGTGAACTGGGATCGGTGAGTTAACATTTCATTTTGGGATCCAAATTATAGATTGTAACTAAAATGGGGTATATGGAAAACCCTTGTGTAAAGAGAATTTGGAAGAAGCATCAGAATTACATCGGGATATGGAACGTGGAAGTGGAACTTGGAACTGAATTTGGCAATGCAATCTAGAATTGCATATTTGGAACTGGAATGTGGAACTGAAATTCAGACCCGGAATTTTTGTCTTAAATTGTTATTGAAGTGTGAGTTTCGGCCTGGGTTTTCAACCACGTAATTTATAATTAGAAATTTTGGTAGAGCTTTGGAATGTATTCTGAAAAATATTATTCTCTAATACTTGCGTGAAATGGCAAATAGGAACTTAGGTTTGCTTATTAGACTTTGTTAGAGAAGTTTCATATTGCTGTATGGTATCACAATATATGGAAGACATTAACCCGCGAACCTCAGTTTGCTTTTTGCATTGATATCAGAGTTTCCAGCTGGAATTTGAAACATGAATACCCAAACAGTATGTGGAAGTACAGTGCCTCTTACTAAGACATAATTGGAATTAGGCATCAAAATTTAAGTGTTTCATTGGTGTGTGCAACATGGAATAGGAAAATGGAAAGTGGATTTAGGGTTAAGGTTGGAACGACGAGCTCGCGTTTGACGCTAGGGTACAGTTTCCTGTGAAAAGCATATTTGGCGGGGGAAGCGGAGGGTGGGGTTAGAAGGAAATGGCTCGGGTTAGCGTTAGGATGAGAATCGTGTGATGAAATCGAGCACATTCAGGGTGAGATTTATAAGGGTGAAATCTGATCGGTGAGTTAACATTGCATTTTGGGATCCAAATTATAGATTTTAACTAAAATGGGATACTTGAAATACCATTGTGTAAAGAGAGTTTGGAAGAAGCATCAGAATTACATCGGATATGGAACGTGGAAGTGGAACTTGAAACTGGAATTGGCAATTGCAATTTGGATCTGGAATGTGGAACTGAAATTTAGAACCTGAATTTTTGTCTTAAATTGTTATTGAAGTGTGAGTTTGGGCCTAGGTTTTCAACCTCGGAATTTTCAACTGGAAATTTTGGTAGAACTTTGGATTTAATTGTGGAAAATATTATGCTGTAATACTTGCGTGAAATGTGTAATAAGAAGTTAGGATTGGTTATAAGAGTTTGTTAGAAAAGTTTCATATTTATTGCTGTATGGTATCGCAATATAAGGAAGACATTATCACGCGAACCTCAGTTTCCTTTTTGCATTGCTATGAGAGTTTCCAGCTGGAATTTGAAACATGAATTCCCAGTCGGCATGTGGAAGTGAAGTATAGTGTTTATTACTAAGACATAATTTGAATTAGGCATCAAAATTTTAGTGTGTCATTGGCGTGTGCAACTTGGAGTAGGAAGATGGAAAGTGGATTTAGGGTTAAGGTTGGAACGATGAGCTAGCGTTTGACGCTAGGATTCAGTTTCCAGTGAAAGGCATATTTGGCGGGCGTGGGGAGGCGGCGTTAGAAGGCAAGGGCTCGGGTTAGCGTTAGGATGAGAATCGTGTGATGAAATCGAGCACATTCAGGGTAAGATTTAGAAGGGTGAACTGTGATCGGTGAGTTAACATTGCATTTTGGGATCCAAATTATAGATTGTAACTAAAATGGGATATATGGTATACCCTTGTGTAAAGAGAGTTTCGAAGAAGCATCAGAATTATATCGGGATATGGAACGTGGAAGTGGAACTTGGAACTGAATTTGGCAAGTGTAATTTCGAATTGCAATTTGAAACTGGAATGTGGCACTGAAATTCCGACCCGGAATTTTTGTCTTAACTTGTTACTGAAGTGTGAGTTTCGGCCTGGGATTTCAACCTCCGAATTCATAATTAGCAATTTTGGTAGAGTTTTGGAATTAATTGTGGAAAACATTGTTCTGTAATACTTGAATGAAATGGCTAATAGGAACTTAGGTTTGCTTATTAGAGTTTTTTAGAGAAGTTTCATATTGCTGTATGGTATCACAATATACGGAAGACATTAACACGCGAACCTCAGTTTACTTTTTGCATTGGTATCAGAGTTTCCAGCTGGAATTTGAAACATGAATACCCAATCGGTATGTGGAAGTACAGTGCCTCTTACTAAGACATAATTGGAATTAGGCATCAAAAGTTTAGTGTTTCATTGGTGTGTGCAACATGGAGTAGGAAGATAGAAGTTGGATATAGGGTTAAGGTTGGAACGATGAGCTAGCGTTTGACGCTAGGGTTCAGTTTCCAGTGAAAGGCATATTTGGCGGGGGGTCGGGAGGCGACGTTAGAAGGCAAGGGCTCGGGTTAGCGATAGGATGAGATTCGTGTGATGAATCCAGCACATTCAGGGTGAGATTTAGAAGGGTGAACTGTGATCGGTGAGTTAACATTGCATTTTGGGATCCAAATTATAGATTGTAACTAAAATGGGATATATAGTATACCCTTGTGTAAAGAGAGTTTCGAAGAAGCATCAGAATTATATCGGGATATGGAACGTGGAAGTGGAACTTGGAACTGAATTTGGCAAGTGTAATTTCGAATTGCAATTTGAAACTGGAATGTGGCACTGAAATTCAGAAGCGGAATTTTTGTCTTAAATTGTTATTGAAGTGTGAGTTTCGGCCTGGGTTTTGAACCACGTAATTTATAATTAGAAATTTTGGTAGAGCTTTGGAATGTATTCTAGAAAATATTATTCTCTAATACTTGCGTGAAATGGCTAATAGGAACTTAGGTTTGCTTATTAGACTTTGTTAGAGAAGTTTCATATTGCTGTATGGTATCACAATATACGGAAGACATTAACACGCGAACCTCAGTTTACTTTTTGCATTGATATCAGAGTTTCCAGCTGGAATTTGAAACATGAAAACCCAATCGGTATGTGGAAGTACAGTGCCTCTTACTAAGACATAATTGGAATTAGGCATCAAAATTTTAGTGTTTCATTGGCGTGTGCAATATGGAGTAGGAAGATGGAAAGTGGATTTAGGGTTAAGGTTAGAACGAAGAGCTAGCGTTTGACGCTAGGGTACAGTTTCCTGTGAAAAGCATATTTGGCGGGGGAAGCAGGGTGGGGTTAGAAGGCAATGGCTCGGGTTAGCGTTAGGATGAGAATCGTGTGATGAAATCGAGCACATTCAGGGTGATATTTATAAGGGTGAACTGTGATAGGTGAGTTAACATTGCATTTTGGGATCCAAATTAGAGATTTTAACTAAAATGGGATATTTGGAATACCATTGTGTAAAGAGAGTTTGAAAGAAGCATCAGAATTACATCGGGTATGGAACGTGGAAGTGGAACGTGTAACTGGAATTGGCAATTGCAATTTGGATCTGGAATGTGGAACTGAAATTTAGAACCGGAATTTTTGTCTTAAGTTGTTATTGAAGTGTCAGTTTTGGCCTTGGTTTTCAACCTCGCAATTTTTAATTGGAAATTTTGGTCGAACTTTGGACTTAATTGTGGAAAATATTATTCTGTAATACTTGCGTGAAATGTGGAATAAGAAGTTAGGTTTGGTTATTAGAGTTTGTTAGAAAAGTTTCATATTTATTGCTGTATGGTATCGCAACATAAGGAAGACATTATCACGGGAACCTGAGTTTTCTTTTTCCGTTGATATCAGATTTTCCAGCTGAAATTTGAAACATGAATTCCCAATCGGCATGTGGAAGTGAAGTATAGTGTTTATTACTAAGACATAATTAGAATTAGGCATCAAAATTTTAGTGTGTCATTGGCGTGTGCAACTTGGAGTAGGAAGATGGAAAGTGAAATTAGGGTTAAGGTTGGAACGATGAGCTAGCGTTTGACGCCATGGTTCAGTTTCTAGTGAAAGGCATATTTGGCGGAGGGTGGGGAGGGGGGGGTTAGAAGGCAAGGGCTCGAGTTAGCGTTAGGATGAGAATCGTGTGATGGAATCGAGCACATTCAGGGTAAGATTTAGATGGGTGAACTGTGATCGGTGAGTTAACATTGCATTTTGGGATCCAAATTATAGATTGTAACTAAAATGGGATATATGGAATACCCTTGTGTAAAGAGAGTTTGGAAGAAGCATCAGAATTACATCGGGATATGGAACGTGGAAGTGGAACTTGGAATTGAATTTGGCAAGTGCAATTTCGAATTGCAATTTGGAACTGGAATGTGGCACTGAAAATCAGACCCGTAATTTTTGTCTTAAATTGTTATTGAAGTGTGAGTTTCGGCCTGGGATTTCAACCTCGGAATTCATAATTAGAAATTTTGGTAGAGTTTTGGAATTAATTCTGCAAAATATTATTCTGTAATACTTGCGTGAAATGGCTAATAGGAACTTAGGTTTGGTTATTAGGGTTCGTTAGAGAAGTTTCATATTGCTTTATGGTATCACAATATATGGAAGACATTAACACGCGATCCTCAGTTTGCTTTTTTCATTGATATCAGAGTTTCCAGCTGGATTTTTAAACATGAATTCCCAATCGGTATGTGGAAGTATAGTGTCTATTACTAAGACATAATTGGAATTAGGCATCAAAATTTTAGTGTTTCATTGGCGTGTGCAACTTGGAGTAGGAAGATGGAAAGTTGATTTAGGGTTAAGGTTGGAACGACGAGCTAGCGTTTGACGCTAGGGTTCAGTTTTCTGTGAAAGGCATTTTTGGCGGGGGATTCGGAAGGGGGGGTTAGAAGGCAAGGGCTCGGGTTAGCGTTAGGATGAGAATCGTGTGATGAATTCGAGCACATTCAGGGTCAGATTTACAAGGTTGAACTGGGATCGGTGAGTTAACATTGCATTTTGGGATCCAAATTTTAGATATTAACTAAAATGAGATATATGGAACACCATTGCCTAAAGAGAGTTTGGAAGAAGCATCAGAATTACATCGGGATACGGAACGTGAAAGTGGAACTTGAAAGTGGAATGGGCAATTGCAGTTTGGAACTGGAATGTGGAACTGAAATTTGGAACCGGAATTTTTGTCTTAAGTTATTATTGCAGTGTGAGTTTCGGCCTAAGTTTTCAACCTCGGAATTTTCAATTGGAAATTTTGATAGAACTTTGGACTTAATTGTGGAAAATATTATTCTGTAATACTTGCGTCAAATGTGTAATAGGAACTTAGGTTTGGTTATTAGAGTTTGTTAGAGAAGTTTCATACTTATTGCTGTATGGTATCGCAATATAAGTAAGACATTATCATGCGAACCTCAGTTTTCTTTTTGCATTTATATCAGAGTTTCCAGCTGGAATTTGAAACATGAATTCCCAATCGGCATGTGGAAGTGAAGTACAGTGTCTATTACTAAGACATAATTGTAATTAGGCATCAAAATTTTAGTGTTTCATTGGTGTGTTCAACTTGGAATAGGAAGATGGAAAGTAGATTTGGGGTTAAGGTTGGAACGATGAGCTAGCGTTTGACGCTAGGGTTCAGTTTCCAGTGAAAGGCATATTTGGAGGGGCATGGGGAGGGGCAGTTTAGAAGGCAAAGGTTAAAATGAGCGATAGGATGAGAATCATGTGATGAAATCGAGCACATTCAGGGTGAGATTTAGAAGGGTGAACTGTGATCGGTGAGTTAACATTGCATTTTGGGATCCAAATTATAGATAGTAACTAAAATAGGATATATGGAATAATCTTGTGAAAACAGAGTTTGGAAGAAGCATCAGAACAACATCAGGATATGGAACGTGGAAGTGGAACTTGGAACTGGAATTGGGAAGTGCAATTTGGAACTGGAATGTGGAACTGAAATTCAGAACCGGAATTTTTGTCTTAACATGTTATTCAAGGGTGAGTTTCGGCCTGGATTTTCAACCTCAGAATGTTCAATTAGAAATTTTGGTAGAACTTTGGAATTAATTCTCGAAAATATTATTCTGTAATACTTGCGCCAAATGTGTAATAGTCACTTAGGTTTGGTTATTAGAGTTTGTTAGAGAAGTTTCATATTTATTGCTGTATGGTATCGCAATATAAGTAAGACATTATCACGCGAACCTCAGTTTTCTTTTTGCATTTATATCAGAGTTTCCAGCTGGAATTTGAAACATGATTTCCCAATCGGCATGTGGAAGTGCAGTACAGTGTCTATTACTAAGACATAATTGGAATTAGGCATCAAAATTTTAGTGTTTCATTGGCGTGTGCAACTTGGAGTAGGGTTAATGTTGGAACGATGAGCTAGCGTTTGACGCTAGGGTTCAGTTTCCAGTGAAAGGCGTATTTGGCGGGGGTTGAGGAGGGGATGGGGGAGTTAGAAGGCAAGGGCTCGGGTTAGCGTTAGGATGAGAATCGTGTGATGAAATCGAGCACATTCAAGGTGAGATTTAGAAGGGTGAAATGTGATCGGTGAGTTAACATTGCATTTTGGGATCCAAATTAGAGATTTTAACTTAAATGGGATATTTGGAATACCATTGTGTAAAAAGAGTTTGGAAGAAGCATCAGAATAACATCAGAATATGGAACGTGGAAGTGGAACTTGAAACTGGAATTGGCAATTGCAATTTGGATCTGGAATGTGGAACTGAAATTTAGAACCGGAATTTTTGTCTTAAGTTGTTATTGAAGTGTCAGTTTTGGCCTTGGTTTTCAACCTCGCAATTTTTAATTGGAAATTTTGGTAGAACTTTGGACTTAATTGTGGAAAATATTATTCTGTAATACTTGCGTGAAATGTGGAATAAGAAGTTAGGTTTGGTTATTAGAGTTTGTTAGAAAAGGTTCATATTTATTGCTGTATGGTATCGGAATATAAGGAAGACATTATCACGGGAACCTCAGTTTTCTTTTTGCATTGCTATCAGAGTTTCCAGCTGGAATTTGAAATATGAATTCGCAATCGGCATGTGGAAGTGAAGTATAGTGTTTGTTACTAAGACATAATTGGAATTAGGCATCAAAATTTTAGTGTGTCATTGGCGTGTGCAACTTGGAGTAGGAAGATGGAAAGTGGATTTAGGGTTAAGGTTGGAACGATGAGCTAGCGTTTGACGCCATGGTTCAGTTTCCAGTGAAAGGCATATTTGGCGGGGGGTGGGGTGGGGGGGTTAGAAGGCAAGGGCTCGGGTTAGCGTTAGGATGAGAATCGTTTGATGAAATCGAGCACATTCAGGCTAAGATTTAGAAGGGCGTACTGTGATCGGTGAGTTAACATTGCATTTTGGGATCCAAATTATAGATTGTAACTAAAATGGGATATATGGAATACCCTTGTGTAAAGAGAATTTGGAAGAAGCATCAGAATTACATCAGGATATGGAACGTGGAAGTGGAACTTGGAACTGAATTTGGCAATGCAATCTAGAATTGCAATTTGGAACTGGAATGTGGAACTGAAATTCAGACCCGGAATTTTTGTCTTAACTTGTTATTGAAGTGTGAGTTTCGGCCTGGGTTTTCAACCACGTAATTTATAATTAGAAATTTTGGTAGAGCTTTGGAATGTATTCTGGAAAATATTATTATGTAATACTTGCACGAAATGGCAAATAGGAACTTAGGTTTGCTTATTAGACTTTGTTAGAGAAGTTTCATATTGCTGTATGGTATCACAATATACGGAAGACATTAACACGCGAACCTCAGTTTTCTTTTTGCATTGCTATCAGAGTTTCCTGCTGGAATTTCAAACATGAATTCCCAATCGGCATGTGGAAGTGAAGTATAGTGTTTTTTACTAAGACATAATTCGAATTAGGCATCAAAATTTTAGTGTTTCATTGGCGTGTGCAATATGGAGTAGGAAGATGGAAAGTGGATTTAGGGTTAAGGTTGGAACGACGAGCTAGCGTTTGACGCTAGGGTACCGTTTCCTGTGAAAACCATATTTGGCGGGGGAAGCAGGGTGGGGTTAGAAGGCAATGGCTCGGGTTAGCGTTAGGATGAGAATCGTGTGATGAAATCGAGCACATTCAGGGTGATATTTATAAGGGTGAACTGTGATAGGTGAGTTAACATTGCATTTTGGGATCCAAATTATAGATTTTAACTAAAATGGGATATTTGGAATACCCTCGTGTAAAGAGAGTTTGGAAGAAGCATCAGAATTACATCGGGATATGGAACGTGGAAGTGGAACTTGGAACTGAAATTGGCAAGTGCAATTTAGAATTGCAATTTGGAAATGGAATGTTGAACTGAAATTCAGACCCGGAATTTTTGGCTTTACTTGTTATTGAAGTGTGAGTTTCGGCATGGGTTTTCAACCTCGTAAATTTTAATTAGAAATTTTGTTAGAACTTTGGAATTAATTTTGGAATATAATATTGTGTAATTGTTGCGTGAAATGGGTAATAGGAACTTAGGTTTGGTTATTAGAGTTCGTTAGAAAAGTTTCACATTGCTGTATGGTATCACAATATAAGGAAGACATTATCCCGCGAACCTCAGTTTTCTTTTTGCATTGATACCAGAGTTTCCAGCTGGAATTTGAAACATGAATTCCCAATCGGTATGTGGAAGTGCACTGTCTATTACTAAGACATAATTGGAATTAGGCATCAAAATTTTAGTGTTTCATTGGCGTGTGCAACTTGGAGTAGGGTTAATGTTGGAACGATGAGCTAGCGTTTGACGCTAGGGTTCAGTTTCCAGTGAAAGGCGTATTTGGCGGGGGTTGTGGAGGGGATGGGGGAGTTAGAAGGCAAGGGCTCGGGTTAGCGTTAGGATGAGAATCGTGTGATGAAATCGAGCACCTTCAGGGTGAGATTTGGAAGGGTGAACTGTGATCGGTGAGTTAACATTCCATTTTCGGATCCAAAATATAGATTGTAACTAAAATGGGATATATGGAATACCCTTGTGTAAAAAGAGTTTGGAAGAAGCATCAGAATTACATCGGGATATGGAACGTGGAAGTGGAACTTGGACCTGAATTTGGCAAGTGCAATTTAGAATTGCAATTTGGAACTGGAATGTTGAAGTGAAATTCAGACCCGGAATTTTTGTCTTAACTTGTTATTGAAGTGTGAATTTCGGCCTGGGTTTTCAATCTCGTAATTTATAATTAGAAATTTTGGTAGAACTTTGTAATTAATTCTGGAAAATATTATTCAGTAATACTTGCGTGAAATGTGTAATAGGAAGTTAGGATTTGTTATTAAAGTTTGTTAGAGAAGTTTCATATTGCTGTATGTTATCACAATATAAGGAAGACATTAACACGCGAACCTCAGTTTTCTTTTTGCATTGATATCAGAGTTTCCAGCTGGAATTTGAAACATGAATTCCCAATCGGTATGTGGAAGTATAGTGTCTATTACTAAGACATAATTGGAATTAGGCATCAAAATTTTAGTGTTTCATTGGCGTGTGCAACTTGGAGTAGGAAGATGGAAAGTTGATTTAGGGTTAAGGTTGGAACGACGAGCTAGCAATTGATGCTAGGGTTCAGTTTTCTGTGAAAGGCATATTTGTCGGGGGATGGGGGGGTTTAGAAGGCAAGGGCTCGGGTTAGCGTTAGGATGAGAATCGTGTGATGAAATCGAGCACATTCAGGGCGAGATTTCGAAGGGTGATCTGTGATCGGTGAGTTAACATTGGATTTTGGGATGCAAATTATCGATTGTAACTAAAATGGGATATATGGAATACCCTTGTGTAAAGAGAGTTTGGAAGAATCATCAGAATTACTTCGGGATATGGAACGTGGAAGTGGAACTTGGAACTGAAACTGGCAAGTGCAATTTAGAATTGCAATTTGGAAATGGAATGTTGAACTGAAATTCAGACCCGGAATTTTTGGCTTTACTTGTTATTGAAGTGTGAGTTTCGGCATGGGTTTTCAACCTCGTAAATTATAATTAGAAATTTTGTTAGAACTTTGGAATTAATTTTGGAATATAATATTGTGTAATTGTTGCGTGAAATGGGTAATAGGAACTTAGGTTTGGTTATTAGAGTTCGTTAGAAAAGTTTCACATTGCTGTATGGTATCACAATATAAGGAAGACATTATCCCGCGAACCTCAGTTTTCTTTTTGCATTGATACCAGAGTTTCCAGCTGGAATTTGAAACATGAATTCCCAATCGGTATGTGGAAGTGCAGTGTCTATTACTAAGACATAATTGGAATTAGGCATCAAAATTTTAGTGTTTCACTGGCGTGTGCAACTTGTAGTAGGAAGATGGAAAGTGGATTTAGGGTTAAGTTTGGAACAATGAGCTAGCGTTAGACTCTAGGTTTCAGTTTCCAGTGAAAGGCATATTTGACGGGGAAGAGGGGGTTAGAAGCCATGGGTTCGGGTTAGCGTTAGGATGAGAATCGTGTGATGAAATCGAGCACATTCAGGGTGAGATTTAGAAGGGTGAAATGTGATCGCTGAGTTAACATTGCATTTTGGGATCCAAATTATAGATTTTAACTAAAATGGGATATATGGAATACCATTGTCTAAAGAGAGTTTGGAAGAAGCATCAGAATTACATCGGCATATGGAACGTGGAAGTGGAACTTGAAACTGGAATTGGCAATTGCAGTTTGGAACTGGAATGTGGAACTGAAATTTAGAACCGGAATTTTTGTCTTAAGTTATTATTGAAGTGTGAGTTTCGGCATAGGTTTTCAACCTCGGAATTTTCAATTGGAAATTTTGGTAGAACTTTGGACTTAATTGTGGAAAATATTATTCTGTAATAATTGCGTCAAATGCGTAATAGGACCATAGGTGTGGTTATTAGAGTTTGTTAGAGAAGTTTCATAATGCTGTATGGTATCACAATATAAGGAAGACATTATCACGCGAACCCCAGTTTTCTTTTTGCATTGATATCAGTGTTTCCAGCTGGAATTTGAAACATGAATTCCCAATCGGCATGTGGAAGTGAAGTACAGTGTCTATTACGAAGACATAATTGGAATTAGGCATCAAAATTTTAGTGTTTCAGTGGCGTGTGCAACTTGGAGTAGGCAGATGGAAAGTAGATTTAGGGTTAAGGTTGGAACGATGAGCTAGCGTTTGACGCTAGGGTTCAGTTTCCAGTGAAAGGCATATTTGGAGGAGGGTGGGGAGGGTTGGTTTTAGAAGGCAAGGGCTCGAGTTAGCGTTAGGATGAGAATCGTGTGATGAAATCGAGCATATTCAAGGTGCGATTTAGAAGGGTGAACTGTGATCGTTGTGTTAACATTGGATTTTGGGATGCAAATTATAGATTGTAACTTAAATGGGATATATGGAATAACCTTGTGTAAAGAGAGTTTGGAAGAAGTATCAGAATAACATCAGGATATGGAACGTGGAAGTGGAACTTGGGACTGGAATTTAGAGTGCAATTTGGAACTGGAATGTGGAACTGAAATTCAGAACGGGAATTTTTGTCTTAACATGTTATTCAAGTGTGAGTTTCGGCCTGGATTTTGAACCTCGGAATTTTCAATTGGAAATTATGGTAGAACTTTGGAATTAAATCTGGAAAATATTATTCTGTAATACTTCCGTGAAATGGGTAATAGTAACTTAGGTTTGCTTATTAGAGTACGTTGGAAAAGTTTCATATTGCTGTATGGTATCAAAATATGTAGAAGACATTATCACGCGAACCTCAGTTTTTTTTTGCATTGATATTAGAATTTCAAGATGCAATTTTAAACATGAATTCCCAATCGGTATGTGGAAGTACAGTGTCTACTACTAAGATATTATTGGAATTAGGCATCAAAATTTTAGTGTTTCACTGGAGTGTGCAACTTGTAGTCGGAAGATGGAACGTGGATTTACGGTTAAGATTGGAAGGATGAGATAGAGTTTGACGCTAGGGTTGAGCTTCCAGTGAAAGGCATATTTGTCGGGGGGTGGAGAGCAGGGGTTAGAAGGCAAGGGCTCGGGTTAGCGTTAAGATGAGAATCGTGTGATGAAATCGAGCACATTCAGGGTGAGATTTAGAAGGGTGAACTGTGATCGGTGAGTAAACATTGCATTTTGGGATCCAAATTATAGATTGTAACTAAAATGGGATATATGGAATACCATTGTGTAAAGAGAGTTTGGAAGAAGCATCAGAATTACATCGGGAAATGGAACGTGGAAGTGGAACTTGAAACTGGAATTGGCAATTGCAGTTTGGAACTGGAAGGTTGAACTGAAATTTAGACCCGGAATTTTTGTCTTAAGTTGTGATTGAAATGTGAGTTTCGGCCTAGGTTTTCAACTTCGGGATTTTCAATTGGAAATTTTGGTAGAACTTTGGACTTAATTGTGGACAATATTATTCCATAATACTTGCTTCAAATGCGTAATAGGAACTTAGGTTTGGTTATTCGAGTTCGTTAGAAAAGTTTCATACTGCTGTATGGTATCACAATATATAGAAGACTTTATCACGCCAACCTCAGTTTTCTTATTGCATTGCTATCAGAGTTTCCAGCTGGAATTTGAAACATGAATTCCCAATCGGAATGTGGAAGTTAAGTACAGTGTCTATTACTAAGACATAAGTGGAATTAGGCATCAAAGTTTTAGTGTTCCATCGGTGTGTGCAACTTATAGTAGGAAGATGGAAATTGGATTTAGGGTTAAGGTTGGAACGATGAGCTAGCGTATGACGTTAGGGTTCAGTTTCCAGTGAAAGGCATATTTGGCGGAGGGTGGCGAGGGTGTTTAGAAGGCAAGGGCGCGGGTTAGCGTTAGGATGAGAATCGTGTGATGAAATAGAGCACATTCAGGGTGAGATTTAGAAAGGTGAACTGTGATCGGTGAGTTAACATTGGGTTTTGGGATCCAAATTATAGATTGTAACTAAAATGGGAAATATGGAATAGCATTGGGTAAAGAGATTTTGGAAGAAGCATCAGAATTACATCGGGATATGGAACGTGGAAGTGGAACTTGAAAGTGGAATTAGCAATTGCAGTTTGGAACTGGAAGTTGGAACTGAAATTTAGAACCGGAATTTTTGTCTTAAATAGTTATTGAAGTGTGAGTTTCGTCCTGGATTTTCAACCTCCGAATTTTCAATTGGAAATTTTGGTAGAACTTTGGACTTAATTGTGGAAAATATTATTCTGGAACACTTGCGTCAAATGCGTAATAGGAACTTAGGTTTGGTTATTAGAGTTCGTTAGAAAAGTTTCATATTCCTGTATGGTACCACAATACAGGGAAGACATTATCACGCGAACCTCAGTTTTCTTTTGGCATTGATGTCAGAGTTTCCAGCTGCAATTTGAAACAAGAATTCGCAGTCGGCATGTGGAAGTGAGGTACAGTGTCTATTACTAAGACATAATTGGAATTAGACATCAAAGGTTTAGTGTTTCATTGGCGTGTGCAACTTGGAGCATGAAGATCAAAGTGGATTTAGGGTTAAGGTTGGAACAATGAGCTAGCGTTTGACGCTAGGGTTCAGTTTCCAGTGAAAGGCATATTTGCTGGCGCAAGCAGATGGGGTGGTTAGAAGCCAAGAGCTCGGGTTAGCGTTAGGATGAGAATCGTGTGAGGAAATCGAGCACATTCAGGGCGGAGAGTTAACATAGAATTTTGGCATCCAAATTATATATTGCAACTAAAATAGGATATATGGAATACCCTTGTGTAAAGAGAGTATGGAAGAAGCATTAGAATAACATCAGGATATGGAATGTGGAAGTGGAACCTGGAACTGGAATTGGGAAGTGCTATTCGGAAATGGAATGTGGAACTGAATTTCAGACCCGGAATTATTGTCTTAACATGTTATTCAAGTGTGAGTTTCGGGGTGGATTTTCAACGTCGGAATTTTCAATTAGAAATTTTAGTAGAACTTTGGAATTAATCCTGGAAAATATTATTCGGTAATACTTGCGCCAAATGCGTAACTCGAACTTAAGTTTGGTTATTAGAGTTTGTTAGAAAAGTTTCATATTGCTGTATGGTATCACAATATATGGAAGACATTATCACGCGAACCTCAGGTTTTTTTTTTTTTTTTTTTGCATTGATACCAGAGTTTCCAGCTTGAATTTGAAACATGAATTCCCAATCGGTATGTGGAAGTACAGTGTCTATTACTAAGACATAATTGGAATTAGGCATCAAAACTTTAGTGTTTCGTTGGCGTGTGCAACTTGTAGGAGGAAGATGGAAAGTGGATATAGGGTTAAGGTTGGAACGATGAGCTAGCGTTTGACGCTAGGGTTCAGTTTCCAGTGAAAGGCATATTTGGCTGGGCCTGGGGAGGGTGGGTTAGAAGGCAACGGCTCGGGTTAGCGTTAGGATGAGAATCGTGTGATGAATCGAAGACATTCAGGGTGAGATTTACAAGGGTCAACTGGGATCGGTGAGTTAACATTGCATTTTGGGATCCAAATTATAGATTTTAACTAAAATGGGATATATGGAATACCATTGTGTAAAGAGAGTTTGGAAGAAGCATCAGAATTACGTCGGGATATGGAACGTGGAAGTGGAACTTGAAAGTGGAATTGGTAATTGCAGTTTGGAACTGGAATGTGGAATTGAAATTTAAAACCGGAATTTTTGTCTTAAGTTGTTATTGAAGTGTATGTTTCGGCCTAGGTTTTCAACCTCGGAATATCCAATGGGAAATTTTGATAGATCTTTGGACTTCATTCTGGAAAATATTATTCTCTAATAATTGCGTCAAATGCGTAATAGGAACTTAGGTGTGGTTATTAGAGTTTGTTAGAAAAGATTCATATTTTTTACTGTATGGTATCGCAATATAAGGAAGACATTATCACGCGAACCTCAGTTTTCTTTTTGCATTGCTATCAGAGTTTCCAGCTGGAATTTGAAACATGAATTCCCAATCGGTATGTGGAAGTACAGTGTCTTTTACTAAGACATAATTGGAATTAGTCATCAAAACTTTAGTGTTTCTTTGGCGTGTGCAACTTGTAGTAGAAAGATGGAAAGTTGATTTAGGGTTAAGGTTGGAACGATGAGCTAGCGTTTGACGCTAGAGTTCAGTTTCCAGTGAAAGGCATATTTGTCGTGGGTTGAGGAGGCGAGGGGCGAGTTAGAAGGTAAGGGCTCGGGTTAGGGTTAGGATGAGAATCGTATGATGAAATCGAGCACATTCAGGGTGAGATTTAGAAGGGTGAACTGTGATCGGTGAGTTAACATTGCATTTTGGAATCCAAAATATAGATTGTAACTAAAACGGGATATATGGAATACCCTTGTGTAAAGAGAGTTTGGAAGAAACGTTAGAATTACATCGGGATATGGAACGTGGAAGTGGAACTTGGAACTGAATTTGGCAAGTGCAATTTCGAATTGCAATTTGGAACTGCAATGTGGCACTGAAATTCAGACCCGGAATTTTTTTCTTAACTTGTTATTGAAGTGTGAGTTTCGACCTGGGATTTCAACCTCGGAATTCATAATTAGAAATTTTGGTAGAGTTTTGGAATTAATTCTGCAAAATATTATTCTGTAATACTTGCGTGAAATGGCTAATAGGAACTTAGGTTTGGTTATTAGGGTTTGTTAGAGAAGTTTGATATTTCTGTATGGTATCACAAGATACGGAAGCCATTAACACGCGATCCTCAGTTTGCTTTTTTCATTGATATCAGAGTTTCCAGCTGAATTTTGAAACATGAATTCCCAATCGGTATGTGGAAGTATAGTGTCTATTACTAAGACATAATTGGAATTAGGCATCAAAATTTTAGTGTTTCATTGGCGTGTGCAACTTGGAGTAGGAAGATGGAAAGTGGATTTGGGGTTAAGGTTGGAACGATGAGCTAGCGTTTGACGCTAGGGTTCAGTTTTCTCTGAAAGGCATATTTAGTGGGGGATGCAGAGGGGGGCGTTAGAAGGCAAGGGCTCGGGTTAGCGTTAGGATGAGAATCGTGTTATGAAATCGAGCACATTCATTGTGAGATTTACATGGATGAAATGGGATCGGTGACTTAACATTACATTTTGGGATCCAAATTATAGATTTTAACTAAAATGAGATATATGGAACACCATTTTGTAAAGAGCGTTTGGAAGAAGCATCAGAATTACATCGGGATATGGAACGTGAAAGTGGAACTTGAAAGTGGAATGGACAATTGCAGTTTGGAACTGGGGGCTGGGGAGTGGCGGTTTAGAAGGCAAGGGCTAAAATTAGCGATAGGATGAGAATCATATGATGAAATCGAACACATTCAGGGTGAGATTTAGAAGGGTGAACTGTGATCGGTGAGTTTACATTGGAGTTTGGGACGCAAATTATAGACAGTAACTAAAATAGGATATATGGAATAACCTTGTGTAAAGAGAGTTTTTAAATAGAATCAGAACAACATCAGGATATGGAACGCGGAAGTTGAACTTGGAATTGGAATTGGGAAGTGCAATTTGGAACTGCAATGTAGAACTGAAATTCAGACCCGGAATTTTTGTCTCAACATGTTATTCAAGTGTGAGTTTCGGCCTGGATTTTCAACCTCGGAATGTTCAATTAGAAATTTTGGTAGAACTTTGGAATTAATTCTGGAAAATATTATTCTGTAATACTTGCGCCAAATGTGTAATAGTCGCTTAAGTTTGGTTATTAGAGTTTGTTAGAAAAGTTTCTTACTTTTTGCTGTATGGCATCGCAATGTAAGGAAGACATTATCACGCAATCCTCAGTTTTCTTTCTGCTTTGATATCAGAGTTCCCAGCTGGAAATTGAAACATGAATTCCCAATCGGCATGTGGAAGTGAAGTACAGTGTGTATTACTAAGACATAATTGGAATTAGGCATCAAAATTTTAGTGTTTCATTGGTGTGTGCAACTTGGAGTAGGAAGATGGAAAGTGGATTTAGGGTTAAGGTTAGAACGATGAGCTAGCCTTTGACTCACGTGTTCAGTTTCCAGTGAAAGGCATATTTGTCAGGGGTTGAGGAGGCGAGGGGCGAGTTAGAAACCAAGGGCTTCTAGGCCTTAGGATGAGAATCGTGTGATGAAATCGAGCACATTCAGGGTGAGATTTAGAAGGGTGAACTGCGATCGGTGTATCGCAATATAAGGAAGACATAATCCCGCGAACCTCAGTTTTATTTTTGCATTTATATCAGAGTTTCCAGCTGGAATTTCAAACATGAATTCCCAATCGTCATGTGGAAGTGAAGTAGAGTGTCTATTACAAAGACATAATTGTAATTAGGCTTCAAAATTTTAGTATTTCATTGGTGTGTACAACTTGGAGTAGGAAGATGGAAAGTGGATTTAGGGTTAAGGTTAGAACGATGAGCTAGCGTTTGACGCTACGGTTCAGTTTCCAGGGAAAGGCATATTTGTCGTGGGTTGAGGAGGCGAGGGGCGAGTTAGAAGACAAGGGCTCGGGTTAGGGTTAGGATGAGAATCGTGTGATGAAATCGAGCACATTCAGGGTGAGATTTAGAAGGGTGAACTGTGATCGGTGAGTTAACATTGGATTTTGGGATCCAAATCATAGATTTCAACTGAAATGGGGTATATGGAATACCCTTCTGTAAAGAGAGTTTGGAAGAAGTATCAGAAATACATCGGGATATGGAACGTGGAAGTGGAACTTGGAACTGAAATTGGCAAGTGCAATTTAGAATTGCATTTTGGAACTGGAATGTGGAACTGAAGTTCAGACCCGGAATTTTTGTCTTCACTTGTTCTTGAAGTGTAAGTTTCGGCCTGGGTTTTCAACCTCGAAATTTACAATTAGAAATTTTGGTAGAACTTTGGAATTAATTCTGGAATATATTATTCTGTAATACTTGCGTGAAATGGATAATAGGAACTTAGGTTTGGTTATTAGAGTTAGTTAGAAAAGTTTCATATTGCTGTATGGTATCACAATATAAGGAAGACATAATCCCGCGAACCTCAGTTTTCTTTTTGCATTGATATCAGAGTTTAAAGCTGGAATTTGAAACATGAATTCCCCATCGGGATGTGGAAGTACAGTGTCTATTACTAAGACATAATTTGAATTAGGCATCAAAATTTTAGGGTTTCATTGGCGTGTGCAACTTGTAGTAGGAAGATGGAAAGTGGATTTAGGGTTAAGGTGGGAACGATGAGCTGGCGTTTGACGGTAGGGTTCAGTTTCCCGTGAAAGGCATGTTTGGCGGGGCGTGGGTAGGGGGTATTAGTAGGGAAGGGCTCATGTTAGCTTTAGGATGAGAATCGTGTGATGAAATCGAGCACATTCAGGGTGAGATTTACAAGGGTGAACTGTGATCGGTGAGTTAACATTGAATTGTGGGATCCAAGTTATAGATTGTAACTAAAATGGGATATATGGAATACCCATGTGTAAAGAGAGTTTGGAAGAAGCATCAGAATTACATCGGGATATGGAACGTGTTAGTGGAACTTGGACCTGGAATTGGGAAGTGCAATTTGGAATTGGAATGTGGAACTGAAATTCAGAACCGGAATTTTTGTCTTAACTTGTTATTGAAGTGTGAGTTTCGGCCTGGGTTTTCAACCTCGGAATTTTCAATTGGAAATTTTGGTAGAACAGTGGAATTAATTCTGGAAAATATTATTCTGTAATACTAGCGCCAAATGCGTAATAGGAACTTAGGTTTGGTTATTCGAGTTTGTTAGAAAAGTTTCATATTTTTTGCTGTATGGTATCGCAACATAAGTAAGACATTATCATGCGAACCTCAGTTTTATTTTTGCATTTATATTAGAGTTTTCATCTGGAATTCGAAACATGAATTGCCAATCGCTATGTGGAAGTACAGTGTCTATTACTAAGACATTATTGGAATTAGGCATTCAAATTTTAGTGTTTCACTGGCGTGTGCAACTTTTAGTTGGAAGATGGAAAGTGGATTTAGGGTTAAGGTTGGAACGATAAGCTAGCGTATGACGCTAGGGTTCAGTTTCCAGTGAAAGGTATATTTTCCGGTGGGTGGAGAGGTGGGGTTTATAACCCAAGGGCTCGGATTAGCGTTAGGATGAGAATCCTGTGATGAAATCGAGCATATTCAGGGTGAGATTTAGAAGGGTGAACTGTGATCGGTGATTTAACATTGGTTTTAGGCTGCAAATTATGGATTGTAACTAAAATGGAATATATGGAAAAACCTTGTGTAAAGAGAGTTTGGAAGAAGCATCAGAATTACATCGGGATATGGAACGTGTTAGTGGAACTTGGACCTGGAATTGGGAAGTGCAATTTGGAATTGGAATGTGGAACTGAAATTCAGAACCGGAATTATTGTCTTAAATTGTTATTGAAGTGTGAGTTTGGGCCTACGTTTTCAACCTCGGAATTTTCAATTGGAAATTTTTGTAGAACTTTGGACATACTTGTGGAAAATATTATTCTGTAATTCTTGCGTGAAATGTGTAATAGGAAGTTAGGTTTGGTTATTAGAGTTTGTTAGAAAAGTTTCATATTTATTGCTGTATGGTATCGTAATATAAGGAAGACATTATCACGCGAACCTCAGTTTTTTTTTTGCATTGATATCAGAGTTTCCAGCTGGAATAACAAACATGAATTCCCAATCGGCATGTGGAAGTGAAGTACAGTGTCTATTACTAAGACATAATTGGAATTAGGCATCAAAATTTTAGTGTTTCATTGGCGTGTGCAACTTGGAGTAGGATGATGGAAATTGGACTTAGGGTTAAGGTTGGAACGATGAGCTAGCGTTTGACGCTAGGGTTCAGTTTTCAGTGAAAGGCATAATTGCCGGGCGGTGGGGAGGCGGGGATTAGAAGCCACGGTCTTGGGTGAGCGTTAGGATGAGAATCGTTTGATGAAATCGAGCACATTCAGGGTGAGAATTAGAAGGGTTAACTGCGATCGGTGAGTTAACATTGGATTTTGCGATCCAAACTATAGATTGTAACTAAAATGGCATATATGTAATACCCTTGTGCAAAGAGAATTTGGAAGAAGCATCAGAACTGCATCGGCATATGGAACCTGGTAGTGGAACTTGGAACTGGAATTGGCAAGTGCAGTTTGGACCTGGAATGTGGAACTGAAATTCAGACCCGGAATTTTTGTCTTTACTTGTTATTGAAGTGAGAGTTTCGTCCTGGGTTTTGAACCCCGGAATTTATAGTTAGAAATTTTGGTAGAATTTTGGAATTAAATCTGGAAAATATTATTCTGCAATACTTGCGTGAAATTGGTAATAGGAACTTAGGTTTGGTTATTAGAGTTCGTTAGAAAAGTTTCATACTGCTGTATGGTATCACAGTACAAGGAAGACATTATCACCCGAATCTAAGTTTTCTTTTTGCATTGATATCAGAGTTTCCAGCTGGAATTTGAAACATGTATTCCCAATCGGTATGTGGAAGTACAGTGTCTATTACTAAGACATTATTGGAATTAGGCATCAAAATTTTACTGTTTCACTGGCGTGTGCAATTTGTAGTAGGAAGATAGAACGTGGATTTAGGGTTAAGTTTGAAACGATGAGCTAGCGTTTGACGCTAGGGTTCAGTTTCCAGTGAAAGGCATATTTGCCGGGCGCTGGGGAGGCGGGGATTAGAAGCCACGGTCTTGGGTGAGCGTTAGGATGAGAATCGTGTGATGAAATCGAGCACATTCAGGGTGAGAATTAGAAGGGGGAACAGCGATCGGTGAGTTAACATTGGATTTTGCGATCCAAACTATAGATTGTAACTAAAATGGCATATATGTATTACCCTTGTGCAAAGAGAATTTGGAAGAAGCATCAGAACTGCATCGGGATATGGAACCTGGAAGTGGAACTTGGAACTGGAATTGGCAAGTGCAGTTTGGACCTGGCATGTGGAACTGAAATTCAGACCCGGAATTTTTGTCTTTACTTCTTATTGAAGTGAGAGTTTCGGCCTGGGTTTTGAACCTCGGAATTTATAGTTAGAAATTTTGGTAGAACTTTGGAATTAAATCTGGAAAATATTATTCTGTAATACTTGCGTGAAATGGGTAATAGGAACTTAGGTTTGGTTATTAGAGTTCGTTAGAAAAGTTTCATATTACTGTATGGTATCACAATATAAGGAAGACATTATCACGCGAACCTCAGTTTGCTTTTTGCATTGATATCAGAGTTTCCAGCTGGAATTTGAAACATGAATTTCAAATCGGTATGTGAAAGTACAGTGTCTATTACTAAGACATGATTGGAAATAGGCATCAAAATTTTCGTGATTCCTAGGCGTGTGAAGTAGGCGTTGTAGTAGGAAGATGGATTTAGGGTTAAGGTTGGAACGATGAACTAGCGGGGGGTCGGGAGGGGGGTGTTAGAAGGCAAGGGCTCGGGTTGGTATTAGGATGAGAACCGTATGATGAAATCGAGCACAATCACGGTAAGATTTAGAAGGGTGAACTGTGATCGGTGAGTTAACATTGGATTTTAGGATGCAAATTATGGATTGTAACTAAAATGGCATATATGGAATACCCTTGTGAAAAGAGAATTTGGAAGAAGCATCAGAATTACATCGGGATATGGAACCTGGAAGTGGAACTTGGAACTGGAATTGTCAAGTGCAGTTTGGAACTGGAATGTGGAACTGAAATTCAGAACCGGAATTTTTGTCTTAACTTGTTATTGAAGTGAGAGTTTCGGCCTGGGTTTTCAACCTCGGAATTTATAGTTAGAAATTTTGGTAGAACTTTGGAATTAAATCTGGAAAATATTATTCTGTAATACTTGCGTGAAATGGGTAATAGGAACTTAGGTTTGGTTATTAGAGTTCGTTAGAAAAGTTTCATATTTCTGTATGGTATCACAATATAAGGAATACATTCACGCGAACCTAAGTTTTCCTTTTGCATTGATATCAGAGTTTCAAGCTGGAATTTGAAACATGAATTCCCAATCGGTATGTGGAAGTACAGTGTCTATTACGAAGATATAATTGGAATTAGGCATCAAAATTTTAGTGTTTCATTGGCGTGTGCAACTTGGAGTAGGAAGATGCAAAGTGGATTTAGGGTTAAGGTGGGAACGATGAGCTGGCGTTTGACGCTAGGGTTCAGTTTCCCGTGCAAAGCATATTTGGCGGGGCGTGGGTAGGGGGTGTTAGTAGGGAAGGGCTCGCGTTAGCGCTTGAATGAGAATCGAGTGATGAAATCGAGCACATTCAGGGTGAGATTTAGAAGGGTGAACTGTGATCGGTGAGTTAACATTGAATTTTGGGATCCAAATTATAGATTATAACTAAAATGGGATATATGGAATACCCTTGTGTAAAGAGAGTTTGGAAAAAGCATCAGAATGACATCGGGATATGGATCGTGGAAGTGGAACTTGACCCTGGAATTGGGAAGTGTAATTTGGAATTGTATTGTGGAACTGAAATTCGGAACCGGACTTTTTCTCTTAAAATGTTATTGAAGGGTGAGTTTCGGCCTGGGTTATCAACCTCAGAATGTTCAATTGGAAATTTTGGTAGAACTTTGGAGTTAATTCTGGAAAATATTATTCTGTAATACTAGCGCAAAATACGTAATAGGAACTTAGGTTTGGTTATTAGATTTTGTTAGAGAAGTTTCATATTTTTGACTGTATGGTATCGCAACATAAGTAAGACATTATCACGTGAACCTCAGTTTTCTTTTTGCATTTATATCAGAGTTTCCAGCTGGAATTTGAAACATGAATTCCCAATCGGTATGTGGATGTACAGTGTCTAAAACTAAGACATTATTGAAATTACGCATTAAAATTTTAGTGTTTCACTGGCGTGTGCAACTTGTAATTGGAAGATGGAAAGTGGATTTAGGGTTAAGGTTGGAAAGATAAGCTAGCGTTTGACGCTAGGCTTCAGGTTCCAGTGAAAGGCATATTTGCCGCGGGGTGGAGAGGGGTTTTAGAAGCCAAGGATTCGGATTAGCGTTAGGATGAGAATCGTGTGATGAAATCGAGCACATTCACGGTGAGATTTAGAAGGATGAACTGTGATTGGTGAGTTAACATTGGATTTTGGGATTCAAATTATAGATTGTAACTAAAATGGGATATACGGAATACCCTTGTGTAAAGAGAGTTTGGAAGAAGCATCAGAATTACATCAGGATATGGAACCTGGAAGTGGAACTTGGAACTGGAATTGGCAAGTGCAACTTGAATCTGGAATGTGGAACTCAAATTCAGAACCGGAATTTTTGTCTTATCTTGAAATTGAAGTGTGAGTTTCAGCCTGGGATTTCAACCTCGGAATTTTCAATTGGAAATTTTGGTAGAACATTGGACTTAATTGTGGAAAATATTATTCTGTAATACTTGTGTTAAATGCGTAATAGGATCTTAGGTTTGGTTACTAGAGTTTGTTAGAGAAGTTTCATTCTTATTGCTGTATGGTATCGCAATATAAGGAAGACATTATCACGGGAACCTAAATTTTCTTTTTCCATTGATATCAGATTTTCCAGCTGAAATTTGAAACTTGAATACCCAATCGGCATGTGGAAGCGAAGTCCTGTGTCTATTACTAAGACATAATTGTAATTAGGCATCAAAATTTTAGTGTTTCATTGGCGTGTGCAACTTGTAGTAGGAAGATGGAAAGTGGATTTAAGGTTAAGGTAGGAACGATGGGCTAGCATTTGATGCTAGGGTTCAGTTTCCAGTGAAAGGCATATTTGCAAGGCGTTGGGAAGGCGGGGGTTAGAAGCCACGGGCTCGGGTGAGCATTAGGATGAGAATCGTGTGATGAAATGGAGCACATTCAGGGGGAGATTTAGAAGGGTGAACTGTGAACAGTGACTTAACATTGCATGTTGGGTTACAAATTATAGATTGTAACTAAAATGGGATATATGGAATACCCTTGTGTAAAGAGAGTTTGGAAGAAGCATCAGAATTACATCAGGATGTGGAGCATGGAAGTGGAACTTGGAACTGGACTTGGCAAGTGCAATTTTGAACTGGAATGTGGAACTGAAATTCAGAACCGGAATTTTCGTCTTAACTTGAAATTGAAATGTGAGTTTCGGCCTGTGTTTTCAATCTCGGAATTTTCAATTGGAAATGTTGGTAGAACTTTGGAATTAATTCTGGAAAATATTATTCTGTAATACTTGCGTCAAATGCGTAATAGGAACTTAGGTTTGGTTATTAGAGATTGTAAGAGAAGTTTCATATTTCCTGCTGTATGGTATCGCAATATAAGGAAGACATAATCACGCGAACCTCAGTTTTCTTTTTCCATTGATATCTGAGTTTCCAGCTGGAATTTGAAACAAGAAATCCCAATTGACATGTGGAAGTGAAGTACAGTGTCTATTACTAAGACATAACTGGAATTAAGTATCAAAATTTTAGTGTTTTATTGGCGTGTGCAACTTGGAGCAGGAAGATGGAAAGTGGATTTAGGGTTCAGGTTGGAACAATGAGCTAGCGTTTGACGCTAGAGTTCAGTTTCGAGTGAAAGGCGTATTTGCCGGAGGTTGGGAAGGGGGTGGGGTTAGAAGCCAAGGGCTCGGATTAGCGTTAGGATGAGAATCGTGTGATGAAAGCGAGCACATTCAGGGTGAGATTTAGGAAGGTGAACTCTGATCGGTGATTTAACATTGGATTATGGGATCCAAATTATAAATTGTAATTAAATGGGATATATGAAATACCCTTTTGTAAGGAGAGTTTGGAAGAAGCATCAGAATTACATCAGGATATGGACCGTGCAAGTGGAACTTGAAACTGGAATGTGGACCTGAAATTCAGAACCGGAATTTTTGTCTTAACTTGTAATTGGAAGTGTGAGGTTCGGCCTGGGATTTCAATCTCGGAGTTTTCAACTGGAAATTTTGGTAGAACTTTGGACTTAATTGTGGAAAATATTATTCTGTAATACTTGCGACAAATGCGTAATACGAACTTAGGTTTGGTTATTAGAGTTTGTTAGAGAAGTTTCTTTCTTATTACTGTATGGTATCGCAATATAAGGAAGAAATTATCATGGGAACCTCAGTTTTCTTTTTCCATTGATATCAGATTTTACAGCTGAAATTTGAAACATGAATTCCCAATCGACATGTGGAAGTGAAGTACTGTGTCTATTACTAAGACATAATTGGAATTAGGCATCAAAATTTTAATGTTTCATTGGCGTGTGCAACTTGTAGTAGGAAGATGAAAAGTGGATTTAGGGTTAAGGATGGAACGATGAGCTAGCGTTTGACTCTAGGGTTCAGTTTCCAGTTGAAAGCATATTTGCCGGACAGTGGGGAGGCGGGGGTTAGAAGCCACGGGCTCGGGTTAGCCTTAGGATGAGAATCGTGTGATGAAATCGAGCACATACAGGGTGAGATTTCGAAGGGTGAACTGTGATCGGTGTGTTAACATTGGATTTTGGGATCCAAATTATAGATTGTAATTAAATGGGATATATGGAATACCGTTGTGTAAAGAGAGTTTGGAAGAAGCATCAGAATTACATCAGGATATGGAACGTGAAAGTGGAACTTGGAATTGGAATTGGCAAGTGCAATTTGGAACTGGAAAGTGTATCTGAAATTCAGAACCGGAATCGTTGTCTTAACTTGTAATTGAAGTGTGAGTTTCGGCCTGGGTATTCAACCTCGGAATTTTCAATTGGAAATGTTAGTTTAACTTTGGAAATAATTCTGGAAAATATTATTCTGTAATACTTGCGTCAAATGCGTAATAGGAACTTAAGTTTGGTTATTAGAGTTTGTAAGAGAAGTTTCATATTTCCTGCTGTATGGTATCGCAATATAAGGAAGACATAATCACGCTAACCTCAGTTTCTTTTTTCCATTGATATCAGAGTTTTCAGCTGGAATATTAAACATGAATTCACAATCGGCATGTGGAAGAGAAGTACAGTGTCTATTACTAAGACATAATTGGAATTAGGCATCAAAGTTTTAGTGTTTCATTGGCGTATGCAACTTGGAGTAGGAAGATCAAAGTGAATTTAGTCTTAAGGTTGCAACGATGAGCTAGCGTTTGACGCTAGGGTTCAGTTTCCAGGAAAGGCATATTTGCCGGGGGGTGGGAAGGGGGGGGGTTAGAAGCCAAGGGCTCGGATTAGCGTTCGGATGAGAATCGTGTGATGAAATCGAGCACATTCAGGGTGAGATTTAAGAAGGTGAACTGTGATTGGTGACTTAACATTTGATTTTGGGATCCAAATTAAAGATTGTAATTAAATGAGATATATGGAATACCCTTGTGTAAAGAGAGTTTGGAAGAAGCATCAGAATTACATCAGGATATGGAGCGTGGAAGTGGAACTTGGAAGCGGAATTGGCAAGTGCAATTTGGAATTGAAATGTGGAACTCAAATTCAGAACCGGAATTTTTGTCTTAACTTGTTATTGAAGTGTGAGTTTCGGCCTGGGTATTCAACCTAGGAATTTTCAATTTATAATTTTGGTAGAGTTTTGGACTTAATTGTGGATAATATTATTCTGTAATACTTGTGTCAAATGCGTAAAAGGAACTTAGATTTGGTTATTAGAGTTAGTTAGAGAAGTTGCATTCTTATTGCGGTATGTTATCGCAATATAAGAAAGATTTTACCACGCGAACCTCAGTTTTCTTTTTCCATTGATATCAGAGTTTCCAGCTGGAATTTGAAACATGAATTCCCAATTGACATGTGGAAGTGAAGTACAGTGTCTATTACTAAGACATAACTGGAATTAAGTATCAAAATTTTAGTGTTTTATTGGCGTGTGCAACTTGGAGTAGGAAGATGGAAAGTGGATTTAGGGTTTAGGTTGAAACGATGAGCTAGCGTTTGACGCTAGGGTTCAGTTTCCAGTGAAAGGCATATTTGCCGGGGGGCGGGAAGGGGGGGGGTTATAATCCAAGGGCTCGGATGAGCGTTCGGATGAGAATCGTGTGACGAAATCGAGCACATTCAGGGTGAGATTTGTGAGGATGAACTGTGATCGGTGAGTTAACATTGGATTTTGGGATCCAAGTTATAGATTGTAATTAAATGGGATACATGGAACACCCTTGTGTAAAGAGAGTTTGGAAGAAGCATCAGAATTACATCAGGATACGGAACGTGGAAGTGGAACTTGGAACTGGAATTGGCAAGTGCAATTTGGAACTGGAAAGTGGAACTGAAATTCAGAACCGGAATCGTTGTCTTAATTTGTAATTGAAGTCTGAGTTTCGGCCTGGGTTTTCATCCTCGGAATTTTCAATTCGAAATTTTGGTAGAATTTTGGAATTAATTCTGGAAAATATTATTCTGTAATACTTGCATCAAATGCGTAATAGGAACTTAGGTTTGGTTATTAGAGTTTGTTAGAGAAGTTTCATATTTATTGCTGTATTGTATCGCAATATAAGGAAGACATTATCACGCGAACCTCAGTTTTTTTTTTTTTTTTTGCATTGATATCAGAGTTTCCAGCTGGAATTTGAAACATGAATTCCCAATCGGCATGTGGAAGTGAAGTACGGTGTCTATTACTAAGACATAATTGGAATTGGGCATCAAAATTTTAGTGTTTCATTGGTGTGTTCAACTTGGAGTAGGAAGATGGAAAGTGGATTTAAGGTTAAGGTTAGAACGATGAGCTAGCGTTTGACGCTCGGCTTCACTTTCCAGTGAAAGGCGTATTTGTCGGAGGTTGGGGAGAGGAGGGGGTAGTTATAAGCCAAGCTTCGGGTTAGTGTTAGGATCAGAATCGTGTGATGAAATCCAGCACATTCAGGGTGAGATTTAGAAGGGTGAACTGTGATCGCTGAGTTAACATTGGATTTTGGGATCCAAATTATAGATTTTAACTAAAATGGGATATATGGAATACCCTTGTGTAAAGAGAGTTTGGAGGAATCATCAGAATTAGAACTGGATATGGAACGTGGAAGTGTAACTTTGAACTGAAATTGGCAAGTGCAATTTAGAATTGCAATTTGAAACTGGAATGTGGAACTGAAATTCAGAACCGGAATTTTTGTCTTAACTTGTTACTGAAGTGTGAGTTTCGGCCTGGGTTTTCAACTTCGGAATTTTCAATTGGAAATTTTGGTAGTGGTTTGGACTTAATTGCGGAAAATATTATTCTGTAATACTTGCGTCAAATGCATAATAGGAACTTAGGTTTGGTTATTAGAGTTTGTTAGAGAAGTTTCATTCTTATTGCTGTATGTTATCGCAATATAAGAAAGACATTATCACGCGAACCTCAATTTTCTTTTTCCATTGATATCAGAGTTTCCAGCTGAAATTTGAAACATGAATTCCCAATCGGCATGTGGAAGGGAAGTACTGTGCCTATTCCTAAGACATAATTGGAATTAGGCATCACAATTTTAGTGTTTCATTGGCGTGTGCAACTTGGTGTAGGAAGATGGAAAGTGGTTTCAGGTTTAAGGTTGGAATATGAGCTAGCGTTTGAAGCTAGGGTTCATTTTCCAGGAAAAGCCATATTTGCCTTGGTGTGGGGAGGGGGTGGTTAGAAACAACGGGCTCGGATTAGCGTTAGGATGAGAATCGTGTGATGAAATCGAGCACATTCAGGGTGAGATTTAGAAGGGTGAACTGTGATCGGTGAGTTAACATTCCATTTTGGGATCCAAATTATAGATTGTAATTAAATGGGATATATGGAATACCCTTGTGTAAAGATAGTTTGGAAAAAGCATCAGAATTACCTCAGGATATGGAACGTTGAAGTGGAACTTGGAACTGAAATTGGCAAGTGCAATTTGGAACTGGAAAGTGGAACTGAAATTCAGAACCGGAATCGTTGTCTTAACTTGTTATTGAAGTGTGAGTTTCGGCCTGGGTTTTCAACCTCGGAATTTTCAATTCGAAATTTTGGTAGAACTTTGGAATTAATTCTGGAAAATATTATTCTGTAATACTTGCGTCAAATGCGTAATAGGAACTTAGGTTTGGTTATTATAATTTGTTAGAGAAGTTTCATATTTATTGCTGTATGGTATCGCAATATAAGGAAGACATTATCAAGCGAACCTCAGTTTTCTTTTTGCATTGATATCAGAGTTTCCAGCTGGAATTTGAAACATGAATTCCCAATCGGCATGTGAAAGTGAAGTACGGTGTCTATTACTAAGACATGATTGTAATTAGGCCTCAAAATTTTAGTGTTTCATTGGTGTGTTCAACTTGGAGTAGGAAGATGGAAAGTGGATTTAGGGTTAAGGTTAGAACGATGATCTAGTGTTGGACGCTCGGGTTCACTTTCCAGTGAAAGGCATATTTGTCTGGGGTTGGGGAGAGGAAGGGGGAGTTAGAAGCTAAGGTCTCGGGTTAGCGTTAGGATCAGAATCGTGTGATGAAATCGAGCACATTCAGGGTGAGATTTAGAAGGGTGGACTGTGATCGGTGAGTTAACATTGGATTTGGGATCCAAATTATAGATTTTAACTAAAATGGGATATATGGAATATCCTTGTGTAAAGAGAGTTTGGAAGAAGCATCAGAATTACAACTGGATATGGAACGTGGAAGTGGAACTTGGAACTGAAATTGGCAAGTGCAATTTAGAATTGCAATTTGGAACTGGAATGTGGAACTGAAATTCAGAACCGGAATTTTTGTCTTAACTTGTTACTGAAGTGTGAGTTTCGGCCTGGGTTTTCAACCTCGGAATTTATAATTAGAAATTTTGGTAGAACTTTGGAATTATTTCTGGAAAATATTATTCTGTAATACTTGCGTGAAATGGGTAATAGGAACTTAGGTTTGGTTATTAGAGTTCATTAGAAATGTTTCATATTGCTGTATGTTATCACAATGTAAGTAAGACATAATCCCCCGAACCTCAGTTTTCCTTTTGCTTTGATATCAGAGTTTCCAACTGGAATTTGAAACATGAGTTCCCAATCGGTTTCCAGTGAAAGGCATATTTGGTGGGGGTTGAGGAGGGGGGTTAGAAGCCAAGGGTTCGGGTTAGCGTTAGGATGAGAATCGTTTGATGAAATCGAGCACATTCAGGGTGAGATTTAGAAGGGTGAACTATGATCGGTCAGTTAACATTGGATTTTGTGATCCAAATTATTGATTGTAACTAAAATGGGATATGTGGAATACCCTTGTGTAACGAGAGTTTGGAAGAAGCATCAAAATTAAATCGGGATATGATACGTGGAAGTGGGACTTGGAACTGCAATTGGGAAGTGCAAGTTGGAACTGGAATGCGGAACTGAAATTCAGAACCGGAATTTATTTCTTAACTTGTTATTGAAGGGTATTTTTGTGTTTCATTGGCGTTTGCAACTTGGAGTAGGAAGATGGAAAGTGGAATTAGGGTTAAGGTTGGAACGATGAGCTAGCGTTTGACGGTAGGGTTCATTTTCCAGGGAAAGGCATATTTCGTGGGAGGTGGGGAGCTGGGGCTTAGAAGCCAGGGGCTCGGGTTAGGATTAGGATGCGAATCGTGTGATGAAATCGAGCACATTCAGGGTGAGATTTAGAAGGGTGAACTGTGATCGGTGAGTTAACATTGGATTTTGGGATCCAAACTATATATTGTAACTAAAATGGCATATATGGAATATCCATGTGTAAAGAGAATTTGGAAGAAGCATCAGAATTAAATCGGGATATGGAACGTGGAAATGGAACTTGGAACTGGAATTGGGAAGTGCAATTTGGAACTGCAATGTGGAACTGAAATTCAGAACCGGAATTTTTGTCTTAACTTGTTATTGAAGTGTGAATTTCGGCCTGGGATTTCAACCTCGCAATTTATAATTAGAGATTTTGTTAGAGCTTTAGAATTAATTCTGGAACATATTATTCTGTAATACTTGCGTAAAATGGCTAATAGGAACTTAGGTTTGGTTATAAGAGTTTGTTAGAGAAGTTTCATATTTATTGCTGTATGGTATCGCAATATAAGGAAGACATTATCACGCGAACCTCAGTTTTCTTTTTGCATTGATATCAGAGTTTCCAGCTGGAATTTAAAACATGAATTCCCAATCGGCATGTGAAAGTGAAGTACAGTGTCTATTACTAAGACATAATTGTAATTATGCCTCAAAATTTTAATGTTTCATTGGTGTGTTCAACGTGGAGTACGAAGATAGAAAGTGGATTTAGGGTTAAGGTTAGAACGATGAGCTAGCGTTGGACGCTCGGGTTCACTTTCCAGTGAAAGGCATATTTGTCGGGGGTTGGGGAGAGGAGGGGGGAGTGAGAAGCCAAGGCCTCGGGTTAGCGTTAGGATCAGAATCGTGTGATGAAATCCAGCACATTCACGGTGAGATTTAGAAGGGTGAACTGTGATCGGTGAGTTAACATTGGATTTTGGGTTCCAAATTATAGATTTTAACTAAAATGGGATATATGGAATACCCTTGTGTAAAGAGAGTTTGGAAGAAGCATCAGAATTACAACTGGATATGGAACGTGGAAGTGTAACTTGGAACTGAAATTGGCAAGTGCAATTTAGAATTGCAATTTGAAACTGGAATGTGGAACTGAAATTCAGAACCGGAATTTTTGTCTTAACTTCTTACTGAAGTGTCAGTTTCGGCCTGGGTTTTCAACTTCGGAATTTTCAATTGGAAATTTTGGTAGTGGTTTGGACTTAATTGTGGAAAATATTATTCTGTAATACTTGCGTCCAATGCATAATAGGAACTTAGGTTTGGTTATTAGAGTTTGTTAGAGAAGTTTCATTCTTATTGCTGTATGTTATCGCAATCTAAGGAAGACATTATCACGGGAACCTCAGTTTTCTTTTTCCATTGATATCAGATTGTCCAGCTGGAATTTGAAACATGAATTCCTAATAGGCATGTGGAAGTGAAATACAGTGTCTATTACTAAGACATAATTGGAATTAGGCATGAAAATTTTTGTGTTGCATTGGCATATGCAACTTGGAGTAGGAAGATGGAAAGTGGATTTAGGGTTAAGGTTGGAACGACGAGGTAGCGATAGACACTAGGTTTCAGTTTCCCGTGAAAGGCATATTTCACGGGGGAGAGGGGGTTAGAAGCCAAGGGCTCGGGTTAGCTTTAGGATCAGAATCGTGTGATGAAATCGAGCACATTCAGGGTGAGATTTAGAAGGGTGAACTGTGATCAGTGAGTTAACATAGGATTTTGGGATCCAAACTATATATTGTAACTAAAATGGCATATATGGAATATCCATGTGTAAAGAGAATTTGGAAGAAGAATCAGAATTACATCGGGATATGGAACGTGGAAGTGGAACTTGGAACTGGAATTGGGAAGTGCAATTTGGAACTGCAATATGGAACTGAAATTCAGACCCGTAATTTTTGTCTTAACTTGTTCTTAAAGTGTGAGTTTCGGCCTGGGATTTCAACCTCGGAATTTATAATTAGAAATTTTGGTATAGCATTAGAATTAATTCTGGAAAATATTATTCTGTAATACTTGCGTGAAATGGCTAATAGGAACTTAGGTTTGGTTATTAGAGTTTGTTAGAGAAGTTTCATATTTATTGCTGTATGGTATCGCAATATAAGGAAGACATTATCACGCGAACCTCAGTTTTCTTTTTGCATTGATATCAGAGTTTCCAGGTGGAATTGGAAACATGAATTTCCCATCGGTATGTGGAAGTACAGTGTCTATTACTTAGACATAATTGGAATTAGGCATCAAAATTTTAGTGTTACATTGGCGTGTGCAACTTGGAGTAGGAAGATGGAAAGTGGATTTAGGGTTAATTTTGGAACGATGAGCTAGCGTGTGACGCTAGATTTCAGTTCCCCGTGAAAGGCATAGTTGACGCGTGGCGGGGAGGTGGGGTGTTAGAAAGCAAGGGCTCGGGTTAGCGTTAGGATGATAATCGTGGGATGAAATCAAGCACCTTCAGGGTGAGATTTAGAAGGGTGAACTGTGATCAGTGAGTTGACATTGGATTCGGGATCCAAATTATAGATTGTAGCTAAAATGGGATACATGGAATACCCTTGTGTAAAAAGAGTTTGGAAGAAGCATCAGAAATACATCGGCATATGGAACTCGGAGGAGGAACTTGAAACTGGAATTGGCAAGTGCCATTTGGAACTGGAATTTGGAACTGAAATTTAGAACCGGAATTTTGTATTAACTTGTTATTAAAGTGTGAGTTTCGGCCTGGGTTTTCAACCTCGGAATGTATAATTAGAAATTTTGGTAGAACTATGGAATTAATTCTGGAAAATATTATTTTGTAATACTTGCGTCAAATGCATAATAGGAACTTAGGTTTGGTTATTAGAGTTTGTTATAGAAGTTTCATATTGCTGTATGATATCACAGTGTAAGGAAGACATTATCAGGTGAACCGCAGTTTTCTTTTTGCATTGATATCAGAGTTTCCAGGTGGAATTTGAAACATGAATTCCCAATCGGTATGTGGAAGTACAGTGTCTATTACTAAGACATAACTGGAATTTGGCATCCAAATTTTAGTGTTTCATTGGCGTGTGCAACTTGTAGTAGGAAGATTAAAAGTGGATTTAGGGTTAAGTTTGGAACGATGAGCTAGCGTTTGACGCTAGGGTTCAGGCATATTTGGCGGGGGTTGAGGAGGGGGCTTAGAAGTCAAGGGGTCGGGTGAGCGTTATGATGAGAATCGTTTGATGAACGTGGAAGTGGAGCTTGGAACTGAAATTGGCAAGTGCAATTTGGAACTGGAAAGTGGAACTGAAATTCAGAACCGGAATTTTTTACTTAACTTGCTATTGAAGTGTGAGTTTCGGCCTGAGTTTCAAACCCGGAATTTTCAATTAGAAATTTTTGTAGAACTTTTGGAATTAATTCTGGAAAATATTATTCTGTAATATTTGCGTGGAATGTGTAATAGGAACATATGTTTCGTTATTAGAGTGGAAGTGGAACTTGAAACTGGAATAGGCAATTGCAATTTGGAACTGGAATGTGGAACTGAAATTCAGAACCGGAATTTTGGTCTTAACTTGTTATTGAAGTGTGAGTTTCGGCCTGGGTTTTCAACCTCGGAATTTTCAATTGGAAATTTTGGTAGAACCTTGGACTTAATTGTGGAAAATATTATTCTGTAATACTTGCGTCAAATGCGTAATAGGAACTTAGGTTTGGTTATTAGAGTTTGTTAGAGAAGTTTCTTTCTTATTGCTGTATAGTATCGCAATATAAGGAAGACATTATCAGGGGAACCACGGTTTTGTTTTTCCATTGATATCAGATTTTCCAGCTGGAACTTGAAACATGAATTCCCAATCGGTATGTAGAAGCGAAGTACTGTGTCTATTAAGAAGACATAATTGGAATTAGGCATCAAAATGTTAGTGTTTTATTGGCATGTGCAACTTGGATTAGGAAGATGGAAAGTGGATTTAGGCTTAAGGTTGCAACGATGAGCTAGTTTTTGACGCTAGGGTTCACTTTCTAGTGAAAGGCATATTTGCTGGGGGATGGGGAGGGTTGGGTTAGAAGCCACGGGCTCGGGTTAGCGTTAGGATGAGAATCGTGTGATGAAATCGAGCACATTCAGGGTGAGATTTAGAAGGGTGAACTGTGATCGGTGAGTTAACACTGCCTTTTGTGATCCAAATTATAGATTGCAACTAAAGTGGGATATATGGAATATCCTTGTGTAAAGAGAGTTTGGAAAAAGCATCAGAATTACATCGGGATATGGATCGTGGAAGTGGAACTTGGAACTGGAAATGACAAGTGCAATTTGGAACTGGGAAGTGGAATTGAAATTCAGACACGGAATCGTTGTCTTAACGTCTAATTGAAGTGTGAGTTTCGGCCTGGGTTTTCAACCTCGGAATTTTCAATTGGAAATTTTGGTAGAAGTTTGGAATTAATTCTGGAAAATATTATTCTGTAATACTTCCGTCAAATGCGTAAGAGGAACTTAGGTTTGGTTATTAGAGTTTGTTAGAGAGTTTTCATTCTTATTGTTGTATGGTATCGCAATATAAGGAAGACATTATCACGCGAACATCAGGTTTCTTTGTCCATTGATATCAGATTTTCGAGCTGGAATTTGAAACATGAATTCCCCATCGGCATGTGAAAGTGAAGTACTGTGTCTATTACTAAGACATAATTGGAATTAGTCATCAAAATTTTGGTGTTTCATTGGCATGTGCAACTTGGAGTAGGAAGATGGAAAGTGGATTTAGGGTTAAGTTTGGAACGATGAGCTAGCGTTTGACGCTAGGGTTCAGTTTCCAGTGAAAGGCATATTTGCCGGCGGGTGGGGAGGGGGGGGTTAGAAGCCACGGGCTCGGGTTAGCGTTAGGATGAGAATCGTGTGATGAAATCGAGCACATTGAGGGTGAGATTTAGAAGGGTGAACTGTGATCGGTGAGTTAACATTGGATTTTGGGATCCAAATTATAGATTGTAATTAAATACGATATATGGAATACCCTTGTGTAAAGAGAGTTTGGAAGAAGGATAAGAATTACATCAGGATATGGAACGTGGAAGTGGAACTTGGAACTGGAATTGGAAGTTCAATTTGGAACTGGAATGGGGAACTGAAATTCAGAACCGGAATTTTTGTCTTAACTTGTTATTGTAGTGTGAGTTTCGGCCTGGGTTTTCAACCTCGGAATTTTCAATTGGAAATTTTGGTAGAACTTTGGAATTAATTGTGGAAAATATCATTCTGTAATACTTGCGTGAAATGCGTAATAGGAACTTAGGTTTGGTTATTAGAGTTTGTTAGAGAAGTTTCATATTTATTGCTGTATGGTATCGCAATATAAGGAAGACATTATCACGCGAAACTCAGTTATTTTTAGCATTGATATCAGAGTTTCCAGCTGGAATTTGAAACATGAATTCCCAATCGGCATGTGGATGTGAAGTACAGTGTCTATTACTAAGACAGAATTGGAATTAGGCATCAAAGTATTAGTGTTTTATTGGCGTGTGCAACTTGGAGTGGGAAGATGGAAAGCGGATTTAGGGTTAAGGTTGCAACGATGAACTAGCATTTGACGCTAGGGTTCAGTTTCCAGTGAAAGGCATATTTGCCAGGGGTTCGGAATGGGGGGTTAGAAGACAAGGGCTCTGATTATCGTTAGGATGAGAATCGTGTGATGAAATCGAGCACATTCAGTGTGAGATTTAGGAGGGTGAAATGTGATCGGTGAGTTAACATTGTATTTTGGGATCCAAATTATAGATTGTAATTAAATGGGATATATGGAATACCCTTGTGTAAAGAGAGTTTGGAAGAAGCATCAGAATTACATCAGGATACGGAACGTGGAAGTGGAACTTGGAACTGGAATTGGCAAATGCCTTTTGGAACTGGAAAGTGGAACAGAAATTGAGAACCGGAATTTTTGTCTTACCTTGTTATTGAAGTCTGAGTTTGAGCCTGCGTTTTCAACCTCGGAATTTTCAATTGGAAATTTTGGTAGAATTTTGGACTTAATTGTGGAAAATATTTTTCTGTAATACTTGCGTCAAATGCGTAATAGTAACTTAGGTTTGGTTGTTTGAATTTGTTAGAGAAGTTTCATTCTTATTGCTGTATGGTATCGCAATATAAGGAAGACATTATCACGGGAACTTCAGTTTTCTTATTCCATTGATTTCAGATTTTCCAGCTGGAATTTGAAACATGACTTCCCCATCGACATGTGGAAGTGAAGTACTGTGTCTATTACTAAGACATAATTGGAATTAGGCATCAAAATTTTAGTGTTTCATTGGCATGTGCTACTTGGAGTAGGAAGATGAAAAGTGGATTTAGGGTTAAGATTGCAACGACGAGCTGGCGTTTGACGCTAGGGTTCAGTTTCCAGTGAAAGGAATATTAGCCCGGGGGTGGGGATGGTTGGGTTAGAAGCCACGGGCTCGGGTTAGCGTTAGGATGAGAATCATGTGATGAAATCGAGCACATTCAGGGTGAGATTTAGAAGGGTGAACTGTGACCGGTGAGTTAATATTGCATTTTGGGATCCAAATTCCAGATTGTAATTAAATGGGATATATGGAATACCCTTGTGTAAAGAGAGTTTGGAAGAAGCATCAGAATTACATCAGGATATATAGCGTGGAAGTGGGACTCAGAACTGGAATTGTCAAGTGCCATTTGGAACTGGAAAGTGGAACTGAAATTGAGAACTGGAATATCTGTCTTAACTTGTAATTGTAGCATGAGTTTCAGCCTGGATTTCAAACTCGGAATTTTCACTTGGAAATTTTGGTAGAACTTTGGAATTAATTGTGGAAAATATTATTCTGTAATACTTACGTCAAATGCGTAATAGGAACTTAGGTTTGGTTATTAGAGTTTGTTAGAGAAGTTTCATTCTTATTACTGTATGGAATCGCAATATAAGGAAGACATTATCACGGGAACCCCAGTTTTGTTTTTCCATTGATATGAGATTTTCCAGTTGGAATTTGAAATATGAATTCCCATTGGGCATGTGGAAGTGAAGTACTGTGTCTCTTACTAAGACATAATTGGAATTAGGCATCAAAATTTTAGTATTTCATTGGCGTGTGCTACTTGGAGTAGGAAGATGGAAAGCTAATTTAAGCAGAAGTTTGCAACGATGAGCTAGCGTTTGGCGCTAGGGTTCAGTTCCAGTGAAAGGAATATTAGCCGGGGGGTGGGGATGGTTGGGTTAGAAGCCACGGGCTCGGGTTAGCGTTAGGATGAGAATCGTGTGATGAAATCGAGCACATTCAGGATGAGATTTAGGAGGGTGAACTGTGATCCGTGAGTTAACTTTGGATTTTGGGATGCAAATTATAGATTGTAATCAAATGGGATATATTGAATACCCTTCTGTAAAGAGAGTTTGGAAGAAGCATCAGAATTACATCAGGATATGGAGCGTGGAAGTGGGACTTGGAACTGGAATTGTCAAGTGCCATTTGGAACTGTAAAGTGGAACTGAAATTGAGAACCGGAATTTTTGTCTTAACTTGTAATTGAAGTATGACTTTCAGCCTGGATTTCAACCTCGGAATTTTCACTTGGAAATTTTGTTAGAACTTTGGAATTAATTTTGAAAAATATTATTCTGTAATACTTGCGTCAAATGCATAATAGGAAATTATGTTTGGATATTAGAGTTTGTTAGAGAAGTTTGATTCTTATTGCTGTATGGTATCGCAATATAAGGAAGACATTATCACGCGAACCTCAGTTTTCTTTTTCCATTGGTGTCAGAGTTTCCAGCTGGAATATGATACATGAATTCACAATCGGCATGTGGAAGTGAAGTGCTGCGTCTATTACTAAGACATAATTGGAATTAGGCATCAAAATTTTGGTGTTTCATTGGCGTGTGCAACTTGGAGTTGGAAGATGGAAAGTGGATTTATGGTTAAGGTTTGAACGATGAGCTAGCGTTTGACGCTAGGGTTCAGTTTCCAGTGAAAAGCATATTTGCCCGGGTGTGGGCAGAGTGGGTTAGAAGCCACGGGCTCGGGTTATCGTTAGGATGAGAATCGTGTGATGAAATCGAGCACAGTCAGGGTGAGATTGAGAAGGGTGAACTGTGACCGGTTAGTTAACATTGCATTTTGGGATCCAAATTACAGATTGTAATTAAATGGGATATATGGAATACTCTTGTGTAAAGAGAGTTTGGAAGAAGCATCAGAATTACATCGGGATATGGAACGTGGAAGTGGGACTTGGAACTGGAATTGTCAAGTGCCATTTGGAACTGTAAAGTGGAACTGAAATTGAGAACCGGAATTTTTGTCTTAACTTGTAATTGAAGTATGAGTTTCAGCCTGGATTTCAACCTCGGAATTTTCACTTGGAAATTATGGTAGAACTTTGGAATCAATTTTGAAAAATATTATTCTGTAATACTTGCGTAAAATGCGTAATAGGAACTTGCGTTTTGTTATTAGAGTTTGTTAGAGTAGTTTGATTCTTATTGCTGTATGGTATCGCAATATAAGGAAGACCTTTTCACGCGAACCTCAGTTTTCTTTTTCCATTGGTATCAGAGTTTCCAGCTGGAATATGAAACATGAATTCACAATCGGCAGGTGGAAGTGAAGTGCTGCGTCTATAACTAACACATAATTGGAATTAGGCATCAAAATTTTAGTGTTTCATTGGCGTGGGCAACTTGGAGTTGGAAGATGGAAAGTGAATTTATGGTTAAGGTTTGAACGATGAGCTAGCGTTTGACGCTAGGATTCAGTTTCCAGTGAAAAGCATATTTGCAGGGGGGTGGGGAGAGTGGGTTAGAAGCCACGGGCTCGCGTTAGCGTTAGGATGAGAATCGTGTGATGAAATCGAGCACAGTCAGGGGGAGATTGAGAAGGGTGAACTGTGACCGGTTAGTTAACGTTGCATTTTGGGATCCAAATTACAGATTGTAACTAAAATGGGATATATGGAATACCCTTGTGTAAAGAGAGATTGGAAGAAGCATCAGAATTACATCGGGATACGGAACGTGGAAGTTGAACTTGGAACTGGAATTGACAATTGCAATTTGGAACTGGAAAGTGGAACTGAAATTCAGACCCAGAATCGTTGTCTTAACATCTAATTGAAGTGTGAGTTTCGGCCTGGGTTTTCAACCTCGGAATTTTCAATTGGAAATTTTGGTAGAAGTTTGGAATTAATTTTGGAAAATCTTAATATGTAATACTTGCGTCAAATTCGTAATAGGAACTTAGGTTTGCTTATTAGAGTTTGTTAGAGAAGTTTCATATTTATTGCTGTATGGTATTGCAATATAAGGAAAATATTATCACTCGAACCTCAGTTGTTTTTTGCATTGATATCAGAGTTTCCAGTTGGAATTTGAAACATGAATTCCCAATCGGCATGTGAAAGTGAAGTACAGTGTCTATTACTAAGACATGCCTGGAATTAAGCATCAACATTTTAGTGTTTTATTGGCGTGTGCAACTTGGAGTAGGAAGATGGAAAGTGGATTTAGGATTAAGATTGCAACGATGAGCAGGCATTTGACGCTAGGATTCAGTTTCCAGTGAAAGGCATATTTGCCAGGGGGTGAGAAGGGGGGGTAAGAAGGCAAGCGCTCTGATTACCGTTAGGATGAGAATCGTGTGATGAAATGGAGCACATTCCGGGTGAGATTTAGGAGGGTGAACTGTGATCGGTGAGTTAACATTGGATTTTGGGATCCAAATTATAGATTGTAATTAAATGGGATATATGGAATAACCTTGTGTAAAGAGAGTTTGGAAGAAGCATCAGAATTACATCAGGATATGGAACGTGGAAGTGGAACTTGGAACTGGAATTGGCAAATGCCATTTGGAACTGGAATGGGGTACTGAAATTCAGAACCGGAATTTTTGTCTTACTTTGTTATTGAAGTGTGAGTTTCGGCCTGGGTTTTCAACCTCGGAATTTTCAATTGTAAATTTTGGTAGAACTTTGGACTTAATTGTGGAAAATATTATTCTGTAATACTTGCGTGAAATGCGTAATAGGAACTTAGGTTTGGTTATTAGAGTTTGTTAGAGAAGTTTCATTCTTATTGCTGTATGGTATCGCAATATAAGGAAGACATTATCACGCGAACCTCAGTTTCCTTTTTCCATTGATATCAGATTTTCAAGCTGGAATTTGAAACATGAATTCCCAATCGGCATGTGGAAGTGAAGTACAATGTCTATTACTAAGACATAACTGGAATTAAGCAACAAAATTTTAGTGTTTTATTGGCGTGTGCAACTTGGAGTACGAAGATGGAAAGTGGATTTAGGGTTAAGGCTGCAACGATGAGCTAGCGTTTGACGCTAGGGTTCAGTTTCCAGTAAAAGACATATTTGCAGGGGGGTGGGAAGGCGGGGTTAGAAGCCAAGGGCTCGGATTAGAGTCAGGATGAGAATCGTGTGATGAAATCGAGTACATTCAGGGGGAGATTTAGGAGGGTGAACTGTGATCGGTGAGTTAACTTTGGATTTTGGGATCCAAATTATAGATTGTAATTAAATGGGTATATGGAATACCCTTGTGTAAAGAGAGTTTGGAAGAAGCATCAGAATTTTATCGGGATATGGAACGTGGAAGTGGAACTTGGAAGTGCAATTGTCAAGTGAAATTTGGAACTGGAATGTGGAACTGAAATTCAGAACCGGAATTTTTCTCTTAACTTGTTATTGAAGTGTGAGTTTCGGCCTGGGTTTTCAACCTCGGAATTTTCAATTGGAAATTTTGGTAGAACTTTGGACTTAATTGTGGAAAATATTATTCTGTAATACTTGCGTCAAATGCGTAATAGGAACTTAGGTTTGGTTATTAGTGTTTGTTAGAGAAGTTTCATATTTATTGCTGTATTGTATCGCAATATAAGGAAGATATTATCACGCGAACCTCAGCTGTTTTTTGCATTGATATCAGACTTTCCAGTTGGAATTTGAAACATGAATTCCCAATCGGTATGTGGAAGTGAAGTACAGTGTCTATTACTAAGACATAACTGGAAATAAGCATCAAAATTTTAGTGTTTTATTGGCGTGTGTAACTTGGAGTAGGAAGATGGAAAGTGGATTTAGGATTAAGGTTGCAACGATGAGCTAGCATTTGACGCTAGGGTTCAGTTTCCAGTGAAAGGCATATTTGCCGGGGGATGGAAAGGGCGGGATTAGAAGGCAAGGGCTCGGATTGGAGTTAGGATGAGAATCGTGTAATGAAATCGAGCACATTCAGGATGAGATTTAGGAGGGTGAACTGTGATCCGTGAGTTAACTTTGAATTTTGGGATCCAAATTACAGATTGTAATTAAATGGGATATATGGAATACCCTTGTGTAAAGAGAGTTTGGAAGAAGCATCAGAATTTTATCGGGATATGGAACGTTGAAGTGGAACTTGGAAGTGTAATTGTCAAGTGCAATTTGGAACTGGAATGTGGAACAGAAATTGAGAAGCGGAATTTTGGTCTTAACTTGTTATTGAAGTGTGAGTTTCGGCCTGGGTTTTCAACCTCGGAATTTTCAATTGGAAATTTTGGTAGAACTTTGGAATTAATTGTGGAAAATATCATTCTGTAATACTTGCGTGAAATGCGTAATAGAAACTTAGGTTTGGTTATTAGAGTTTGTTAGAGAAGTTTCATATTTATTGCTGTATGGTATCGCAATATAAGGAAGACATTATCACGCGAAACTCAGTTTTTTTTAGCATTGATATCAGAGTTTCCAGCTGGAATTTGGAAGATGAATTCCCAATCGGCCTGTGGAAGTGAAGTACAACGTCTATTACTAAGACATAACTGGAATTAAGCATCGAAATTTTAGTGTTTTATTGGCGTGTGCAACTTGGAGTAGGAAGATGGAAAGTGGATTTAAGGTTAAGGTTACAACGATGAACTAGCATTTGACGCTAGGGTTCAGTTTCCAGTGAAAGGCATATTTGCCAGGGGTTCGCAATGGGGGGTTAGAAGACAAGGGCTCTGATTATCGTTAGGATGAGAATCGTATGATGAAATCGAGCACATTCAGTGTGAGATTTAGGAGGGTGAAATGTGATCGGTGAGTTAACATTGTATTTTGGGATCCAAATTATAGATTGTAATTAAATGGGATATATGGAATACCCTTGTGTAAAGAGAGTTTGGAAGAAGCATCAGAATTACTTCAGGATACGGAACGTGGAAGTGGAACTTGGAACTGGAATTGGCAAATGACTTTTGGAACTGGAAAGTGGAACAGAAATTGAGAACCGGAATTTTTGTCTTAACTTGTTATTGAAGTGTGAGTTTCGGCCTGGGTTTTCAACCTCGGAATTTTCAATTGGAAATTTTGGTAGAATTGTGGACTTAATTGTGGAAAATATTTTTCTGTGATACTTGCGTCAAATGCGTAATAGTAACTTAGGTTTGGTTGTTTGAGTTTGTTAGAGAAGTTTCATTCTTATTGCTGTATGGTATCGCAATATAAGGAAGACATTATCACGGGAACTTCAGTTTTCTTATTCCAATGATATCAGATTTTCCAGCTGGAATTTGAAACATGAATTCCCCATCGACATGTGGAAGTGAAGTACTGTGTCTATTACTAAGACATAATTGGAATTACGCATCAAAATTTTAGTGTTTCATTGGCGTGTGCAACTTGGAGTAGGAAGATGGAAAGCGGATTTAGGCTGAAGTTTGCAACGATGAGCTAGCGTTTGACGCTAGGGTTCAGTTCCAGTGAAAGGAATATTAGCCGGGGGGTGGGGATGGTTGGGTTAGAAGCCACGGGCTCGGGTTAGCGTTAGGATGAGAATCGTGTGATGAAATCGAGCACATTCAGGATGAGATTTAGGAGGGTGAACTGTGATCCGTGAGTTAACTTTGGATTTTGGGATGCAAATTATAGATTGTAATCAAATGGGATATATTGAATACCCTTGTGTAAAGAGAGTTTGGAAGAAGCATCAGAATTACATCAGGATATGGAGCGTGGAAGTGGGACTTGGAACTGGAATTGTCAAGTGCCATTTGGAACTGTAAAGTGGAACTGAAATTGAGAACCGGAATTTTTGTCTTAACTTGTAATTGAAGTATGACTTTCAGCCTGGATTTCAACCTCGGAATTTTCACTTGGAAATTTTGTTAGAACTTTGGAATTAATTTTGAAAAATATTATTCTGTAATACTTGCGTCAAATGCATAATAGGAAATTATGTTTGGATATTAGAGTTTGTTAGAGAAGTTTGATTCTTATTGCTGTATGGTATCGCAATATAAGGAAGACATTATCACGCGAACCTCAGTTTTCTTTTTCCATTGGTGTCAGAGTTTCCAGCTGGAATATGATACATGAATTCACAATCGGCATGTGGAAGTGAAGTGCTGCGTCTATTACTAAGACATAATTGGAATTAGGCATCAAAATTTTGGTGTTTCATTGGCGTGTGCAACTTGGAGTTGGAAGATGGAAAGTGGATTTATGGTTAAGGTTTGAACGATGAGCTAGCGTTTGACGCTAGGGTTCAGTTTCCAGTGAAAAGCATATTTGCCCGGGTGTGGGGAGAGTGGGTTAGAAGCCACGGGCTCGGGTTATCGTTAGGATGAGAATCGTGTGATGAAATCAAGCACAATCAGGGTGAGATTGAGAAGGGTGAACTGTGACCGGTTAGTTAACATTGCATTTTGGGATCCAAATTACAGATTGTAACTAAAATGGGATATATGGAATACCCTTGCGTAAAGAGAGTTTGGAAGAAGCATCAGAAATACATCGGGATATGGAACGTGGAAGTTGAACTTGGAACTGGAATTGACAATTGCAATTTGGAACTGGAAAGTATAACTGAAATTCAGACCCAGAATCGTTGTATTAACATCTAATTGAAGTGTGAGTTTCGGCCTGTGTTTTCAACCTCGGAATTTTTAACTGGACATTTTGGTAGAAGTTTGGAATTAATTCTGGAAAATATTATTCTGTAATACTTGTGTCAAATGCGTAATAGGAATTTAGGTTTGATTATTAGAGTTTGTTAGAGAAGTTTCATATTTATTGCTGTGTGGTATCGCAATATAAGGAAGACATTATCACGCGAAGCTCTGTTTTATTTTTGCATTGATATCAGAGTTTCAAGCTGAAATTTGAAACATGAATACCCAATCGGCATGTGGAAGTGAAGTACAATGTCTATTACTAAGATGTAACTGGAATTAAGCATCAAAATTTTAGTGCTTTATTGGCGTGTGCGACTTGGAGTAGGAAGATGGAAAGTGGATTTAGGCTTAAGGTTGCAACCATGAGCTAGCGTTTGCCGCTAGGGTTCACTTTCCAGTGAAATATATATTTGCCGGCGGGTGGGAAGGGGGGGTGAGAAGCCAAGGGCTCGGATTAGCGTTAGGATGAGAATCGTGTGATGAAATCGAGCACATTCAGGGTGAGATTTAGGAGGGTGAACTGTGATCGGTGAGTTAACATTGGACTTTGGGACCCAAATTGTAGATTGAAATTTTATGGGATATATGGAATACGCTTGTGTAAAGAGAGTTTGGAAGAAGCATCAGAATTACATCAGGATATGGAATGTGGAAGTGGAACTTGGAACTGGAATTTATAAGTGCAATTTGGAACTGGAAAGTGGAAATGAAATTCAGAACCGGAATTTTTGTCTTAACTTGTTATTGAAGTTTGAGTTTCGGCCTGGGTTTTCAACCTCGGAATTTTCAATTCGAAAATTTGGTAGAACTTTGGACTTAATTGTGGAAAATATTATTCTGTAATACTTGCGTCAAATGCGTAATAGGAACTTAGGTTTGGTTATTAGAGTTTGTTGGAGAATTTTCATTCTTATTGCTGTATGGTATCGCAATACAAGGAAGACATTATCACGCGAACCTCAATTTTCTTTTTCCATTGATATCAGATTTTCCAGCTGGAATTTGAAACATGAATTCCCCAACGGCATGTGGAAGTGAAGTACTGTGTCTATTACTACGACATAACTGGCATTAAGCATCAAAATTTTAGTGTTTATTGGCGTGTGCAACGTGGAGCAGGAAGATGGAAAGTGGATTTAGGATTAAGGTTGCAACGATGAGCTAGCGTTTGACGCTAGGGTTCAGTTTCCAGTGAAACGCATATTTGCCAGGGGGTGGGAAGGGGGTTAAGAAGCAAAGGGCTCTGATTTGCGTTAGGATGAGAATCGTGTGATGAAATCGAGCACATTCAGGGTGAGATTGAGAAGGGTGAACTGTGACCGGTTAGTTTACATTGCATTTTGGGATCCAAATTACAGATTGTAACTAAAATGGGATATATGGAATACCCTTGTGTAAAGAGAGATTGGAAGAAGCATCAGAATTACATCGGGATATGGAACGTGGAAGTTGAATTTGGAACTGGATTGACAATTGCAATTTGGAACTGGAAAGTGGAACTGAAATTCAGACCCAGAATCGTTGTCTTAACATCTAATTGAAGTGTGAGTTTCGGCCTGGGTTTTCAACCTCGGAATTTTCAATTGGAAATTTTGGTAGAAGTTTGGAAATAATTTTGGAATATATTAATGTGTAATACTTGCGTCAAATTCGTAATAGGAACTTAGGTGTGGTTATTAGAGTTTGTTAGAGAAGTTTCATATTTATTGCTGTATGGTATTGCACTATAAGGAAGATATTATCACGCGAACCTCAGTTGTTTTTTGCATTGCTATCAGAGTTTCCAGTTGGAATTTGAAATATGAATTCCCAATCGGCATGTGAAATTGAAGTACAGTGTCTATTACTAAGACATGCCTGGAATTAAGCATCAACATTTTAGTGTTTTATTGGCGTGTGCAACTTGGAGTACGAAGATGGAAAGTGGATTTAGGGTTAAGGTTGCAACGAAGAGCT